>JARHVA010001803.1:827500-830000 GCA_037957365.1 Torreya grandis
TTGCTGCCTATTCACAGGAGCAAGATTCAAATTCAGAGATCCTGAATTGGGGGAAGATAGTGGAATCATGGGATAGAATAGAAGAAGAAAAGCAAGTTTTTTCTTAAAACCTTGAAGAAGCTGAAGCTGTGTCTGCCTATGATGATACTGGTAGCCTCTAGGAAAAGCTTTTACAAGAGGATCTGAGTAGGAAAATAGCAGATTTGGAATTCAGAGAGAGTTCCCTCAGCCAATGTGTGATGGACGGTTCAGACCAAATAGTGTATTCTATGTTTGAACACACCCCACTTACACATTTCCAAGAGAGTTATCAGGCCGCCCCTGATATTGATGAAGTTTTGACCAAGTGGAGGGAGGAGAATCATCCGATTCTAGCTCAAGGGATGCCCCCTCTCCCACATGTTTTCTCCACTGTGTCCCTTCTCGAGGAAGACCCTATTTTGCAAGAGGCAGGAGAGGAATAAAAGATCCAATCTGCAGTCCTTCAGGAGGTTGTCATGAGCAACAACGAAGAAGAAATCATCATTGATGCCCCTTGTGAAGACCTTATCAGCAGTGGAGAAGATGCAGGTCTTGCGTATATGCAGATGTTCCAACAATTCGAGGAGGAACAAATGCATAGTAGGCTCTCTTCCCCTCAGTTTGATGAACTTCCTTGCTGTATTGATGAGGATGACTACATTGAAGAGCTTGAGTTAGAGGAGGATCAGGAGAATATTTTTGAAAATCTAGAGAACCTGATCAGCAAAGAGGAAAAGGAGAAGTCTGTCTTCGTGGAGGAATACCTTGAAGAACTAAACTTTAAACAGATAAGTGAAGTCTTGTGGGATGAGCAATCATTTTGTGAGCCCCTTTTAGACATCACCACAGTCACACTTCTTTAAGAAGGCCAAGAGGAAGCAGAGGATGAGTCTGACAGAGTTTTTAGCAAAGCAGAGGGAAACAAATCGGACCATAATACATTGCAAAAGAATTGTGTAGATCAGAAGGCTTACTGTGATAAACTGACAACAATTAATTTCTTGGTGAGGGGCACCAATTTGAAGGACCAGCATCCAACAGGCCTCCTGGAACAATCAGAATACGCATATATTGGAGGCATGTTCGATTTCAATCCCCTCGATTCCCAGCCAACTTAAGTGACAGGGAAGAAGAGCAAGTCACCAAATCTCATTTTCTTTCAGCTACTTGCCTGTCACAATAAGTCTCTTCGCCAAGAAGGAGACTTAAGAAATTTTCCTTTCGATCCAGGAGGGATGCAAACATTCCTGGTTAGCTGTATATAATAGTTTGCTTTCAGTTGTTTTCCCTATTTTCCCTAAGTGCAGTTACACGGGTAGTGTTTTTTAGGTTTGTGTGTTTCTCTTCGTTGTGGGGGTAAATTCTATGTATTTGATTTTGGAATCTTCAAACCTGTTATGAACTCTCTTCAAAGTTACCATCTAACTCCGCACCCAATGGATATGTAAGGCAACTGGGTTCTAAGCATAGCAGGCATGCTTACCCTATGAGTTGCCAATTTGTTGACCCAATTTTGCCCCTCAAGAAAAATCTTGGTCACCTTCTACACCTGCTTTACATGGCCAGTCATTTTGGGTTGCAAGGTCCATCTTCAGGGTTCAACAGCGCCATTTCAGAGCATTGGTTCATCGGCCTCGTTCATTGGTGTTCACAGTAGCAAAAGGTAGAGTCTTCAAATGTTCACAAGAAGAGAGGAAAAAAACCAGGGCATTTATCACTAAGGCAAAAAAGAAGGGTAGACAAAATGCAGAGGGTGGCAAAATCGTCGCCCACAACACTGGCGAGTAAAAAGAGACCGCCTACACACATGCAGAGGGCAGCAAAATTGCCGCGTGAAGCATCCAGTGGAGAAAAAGAGATCATTAACATCAGTTGACATCGGCAAAATTGCCGCGGTCGGCATCTTACATCGATCGACGTCGGCAAAACTGCCGCGGTCGACAGCTTATTGGCCGACGTCGGCATAAGTCCTACATGCAGTCCACAGCAGCGGGCGGCAAATTCACTGCCCACAATAGTAGGCAGCAAAAAAGCCCTGTAGAGCATAGGAAAAAGCCCACCCAGCTACCAAAAGAGAAGACCAACACGCAAAATGAGGCAACAAGCATGGTCTTGGCAGACTTGTGATGTCATCTACAGTGTTTTCTCTCTTCCCAATGGAGACTCAAGTTGCCCTTTGACTCCTCTTGGCTCTTTCCCTATATATACACAGACTTGGTCATTTTATAAGGATCTTCCCCACTTTTGTAAAGAGCACTGCTCTCCAAATTTTCCACCTGAATCAATAAAAGACAGTTTTTACCTCTATTTGGATGGATTGTGCAGAGTATGCCTTGAATGTTAATCTGTGTCCAGTCATTGTCTCTTGATGCTCTCACAGGTTCAACACCAGCAAACCTGTGATCTACAAAGTGCCACTGTCTACTACTGCCAGGAGTAGAGTTCTATTTTGGAGGTATGAAACAGGTGAGGTCACTTA
>JARHVA010001803.1:835000-1240000 GCA_037957365.1 Torreya grandis
TGATATAAATCATAAATTAATGTAAGTGCATATTTATGTTTTTAAAAATAAACAATGGTAAAATACATAATATCAATATAAACCAACTTCAATTTTTTAGTTGTCCTCAACGATTTTCCTTTGCGAAATGGATCCCTATGTTGTTTTCATAGTGCATAACCTAAATAAATTCCATATTTTAAATAAACTTGTGTAAATTAAATAACCATGTGATACTTATTGGGGTCCTTGAATGAGTGCTAGTTGAGGTGACTAAAACTTTCATGTAAAAATTTACTCAAGTAATGAGCATCTACAATCATGATTTGTGAAGGTTGAGTGAACATAAAGTTATCAAATTTGTAAAATCATGTTTGGATGATTAACCTTAAAAATGGATATAATAGCGGTCTAGTATTTAATATTTTAGATGAATACATAAGTAAGTGTAAACTCAACAATTTTTCCTAGATTTGAATGTTTGATATGATATATGGATAGGAGGTTCATAAACAAGTTTGGAATGTGGATAATTTTTTTGAATACACCATTATCTATCTCAGATATATATTCACCCTTAATAACTAAAGGACTAAAGTTTCCCATGTAAAAATTTACTTGTGTGGCATTGGTCAATATTTTAAAAGCATGATTCACCATGTGTCATATTATGATAGGTTATTGAATCCAGGATCCATTTAGACATAGGTGATCTTTTTATTTTAGAAAATGTTGATCTTATCTTGGGAGGGGACCTACATTTTTTTCATATTTTCTTCTAAGCATGCCATTTTCTTAAAATTGATGTTCAACATGACCTAGTTTCTTACACTAATTACAACACTCTTGGTTGACATTGGCATTTACTTTTCTTTTGCCTTTTTTTGACTTGGGGAAGGATTATGTAAAGTTAATTGATTGACCTTAGGCTTGGGATTTGATTTCTATTTTTTATGGTAGGGCCCTTGCCTTTGTTATAGTTGGGTTTTGATATTTCATTATTATCATTGACCACTAATGCCTATTGCTTATTACCTTTAGGTCATATTTCCCCAATAAAATTAGTTTTTCCTATTCTCTTTGAAGTTTCTCACAAAACTTGTCAAAATTTAGTGCCACATATTTAAATTCCATGGAGTCTTCATGTGTGTAGTATTTTAAAACAAAAAATTGAGTAAGGATGACCTAATTTATACAAAATAGTCATAACAATTTTTTCATCATTCTTGGTTTCACCAGTCTTAACAAGTAGAAGCCTCAAGTATTTGAGTTGAGTGATGAAGTACTCAATCTAAGGATATTTATATGTAATAGGAGTAGTGAGATAGATTTATAGTTAGCATACCCTCATCTTATTTTTATTTCTAAAATAGTCCTCCAAGTTATTCCAAACTTTATAAGGTTACATGATGCCCTAAAAATAAAACTTTAATTCAAGGGATACTACTTGACCAAGGATGCCTCTATCTTCATTAGAATGTTTTTTCCATTTTTTTTTTTGATAATATATAAATGTGTATCTTATTCATTCATTGTAATGTATTTGAAACCCTTGCTAAGGATCAAATCAATACTTTATCCTTTCCAGCTAAATTAGTTAGAACTTAAGAGGTTGTTTTTTTAATGTCATTGCTAACACATAAACTTGAGTGAAAACTAAAAATTTTTATATGGAAAAAAATTCTAAAAAATTATTTATTAAAATATACTTTAAAATGATCTTCTTTATGAGAAAATCAAAATATTTCAATTGGCATATGGGAATTTTTTTTTGAAAAAAGTGCTTTTGGTACTATAGGTGAAAAAACTTGTATGGAATTTAAGATTGAATTCAAGTGAAGAAGTTATAAGTCTTGGAAATTATTGAGAACAACACTAAAAGAGTTCATATGTTTTCTATGTAAACAAAACCTTCAATGTTCAATTTATATCAATTGAAAAAACTTTTATTTTTTAAAATGTGCCTCTAGTTAAATTCAAGCCTTTGAAAATGTTGACAAAACTATTTAATAATTTATATTTCATAGCAGTGTCATTTTAGTTAGAGTTTTAAGTTTTCAAGTATTTTAGGTACCAAGGGTACCTATTTCTCTTCTCCATGGACATGAAATCTATAAAAATTTTGATTTGAATTTAAAATAACAATGGGGTTTCATAAGTTTCATGGATATTAAGCACCCAAGAAACTTACTCATGTTCCTCAAAATTTTGAAATCACTAAAGAGTTGTCACATAAAAAAACAACAAAATTAGTTAGAGTTTTAAGTATTTCAACTTTTTTGGGTACTTGGAGAACTTAATTTAGTTCCCAAGGTGATAAATTTTTTTGGAGTTATAGATAAAAAATGAAAATTTAAAATTACACTAAGTGTTGATAATGAAAATTCATCATTTCAACTTGGTCTACACATTGGTTTCAAAATTGGGAAGTTTTGGGGAACATAATTTTTGGAGACAACATATTGGTACTATGTTTCTAATAATAAGAGATTCAAAACTGTAACTCCAAGAATTCTAGGGTTATCTTAGGGAAATTTATTATAGGGTGTGTTTATTCTGTGAACTTTTAAATATTATTATCCCATTCGTAAGCGGTGTTGTACCAATATTTCAGATCTCTAAGTATGGACGATTGAATCATCCCATAGCCCAATATCTCATCTTTAAGGTACAATGAAATTTTCCTCTTAGAGATAATCATATACTAATACATCATGGAATATAAATGGTTGAAGGATTCATACGAAAAATTTAAAAACTCTATGTGTTTCCTATATACCAAAATATATATGGAAGCTAAAACATAAACACAACATATATTTAGGCCTAGGAATTGGTTGAACACACCTCAATTCACAAATCAACAATGTCATACTTAACCAAAACTAACAACTTTATGTAAAATTATAAAACCAAATGTATAAGGTTTATAACCTAAAATGGAAAAAATTACTTTCAAGAAGGAAAAATTGGGAAAATTTGGTGCAAAAATCTTCATGTTTCCACTTTTATTACCACATTCTAATCACCAAGATCTTGATTAGATGAGGTGAGAGAATATAGTTTATAGTCACAAAAATCCCTAATCTATTTAAAATGTTATGAAACATTGTTTAAGTTTTTTGAGACCATTTTTTATAAATATATTTACATAAATCAACCAAATAAAATAACAATTTGTGAAAACGATTGGATTATTATATGAACTCAAATTCAATTGAAAACCTTTCTTATATTCAGATATTGTAGGTGTTTTCGAGGGGGAAACCTTATTGAGAGTAGAACTCAAACTAAAAGACAAATATGGATCCTTTTCCTTCCTTAAAACATAATACATAGGCACCACAATAATAACCTTAATATCCTTGCAACCCTTACCCTAATACTCAAGGTTTAGCCTTACATAGGCATCAAAGTTAAATAACTAACTATTATTATTACTCAAGAGTTGGCATTAAATCTAAATTGGCATCCAAGTGAAGTAAATAACTAAGACTATTATAATGTAAAAAAATTAATGGATGATTAGGATGTTGGGTCCTAATAATGGCATCCTTAAAAACTACACAAGTAAAAATTAAGGTATTTCTTTATCAATCCTCTTGGTCAAATTGTTAAATTCCTATTATCTATTGTAGCATATTCCAAATATGCATATATGACTGTATTTATTTTATTTTTTCAAATATGTTTTATGTAATGATTTTAATGTTTGTGTATAATGAATACATCATTATTCACTAAATAATAAAACATATACTAAATAGACATATTTAGTTTTAGGACATCATAGAAACAATAACAAAAAACTATTTTAGCATTCTATCAAGGATAAATTCATCTACCATATGGAAAATATAGTAGGAATGTTATAAGAATATGAAAATAAATATCAACCTCAAGCTCATTAAACACAACATAATGATCTCAAGTTTTTTCAATATTAAATTTTAAACTTAGAAAATATAATTCCCACACAACCTAACCATGTACATTGGGCATTAGAATATTTTAATACAAATTAATAAACAAGATAACTATAATATAAAGTACTATTTGGTTTTTTACTGTGGACACATACTAAAAATAATAACATCCACCTTTGTAAATTTATAAGTAACTTTTGTATAATATGGATATGAGTTGTGTAATTATTATTAACACCATTAGTGAAACCATGTAATCATCAATAAGGGTCAAGAGTGATAGATGTGAAATGGTTATTCTTAGATGTGTCCTAACATCACCATATTAAAACTTTGAAATTATAAAACCATATCATATCTAGTCAGGTGAGAAATAAAAATCTACTCTCCTTATACTTGTTAAAACCAACAAGGAAATGACTAGTTAAGGAATGCCACATAGGGTTCGTGCCTAAGTAATAGCTTCGTGAATGAATCTTTAAATTTAAAAGAAGTAAAAAAGTGAGGCATATTAGATAATATGATATGTATGCATGTATGATAAAAGTTCCCTAGTTGAGCATGTAATTGTCTACCATTGGTCTCTTCTTTCCAATATTTTCCCAAGGTTACTAACATAAAATTATCATTATTTTAGTTCTACTTCGTACTCTTTATATTCATTTTATTTCCTCCTCAACCACTTCACATAGAACCATTAATGATGGTTGGTAAAATTTTCTCCCTACCTTCCTTAAGGGATCTAGGCTTTGAATCACCAATGCATGCACTGCCATGGAAAAAAAACACAAAAACTCTACCAAACTACCAAACTTTTCAATGCCATGCATTGGATATATTTTTATCAAATAATAAGATTAACCAAAACATTTGAAACCTTATTTGATCTTATTATTAAATATAATTAGGAAAATTATTTATAAAAGATAATTATTTGAGATTAGTGAACATAATTTTTTTAATATCAAAATCACAATCCCATACAATGTGGTCAATTCCCTTAAGGCTACAAAACATATTCATATTACATTATATCACCATGCCATGGAACCTCATGGGTATTAGTTCTAATCTACCTTATTAACATCAATAAAAACCTTGACCACATTTAAATAATGAGTATGTGCTAACAATAACATTATCATTAATATTTGTATTAAATTTATATAATTAAAAATAGTAATCATACTAACATTTAATAATAAGCAACACTATAGTAACAAGAAAGATATGATACTAATACTAAACTAATAATGTTTTTTTAAAAATGGCATCACCAATGACACATAAAGTCATAACCTTGATCAATTTAAGGTTGAAACCAATTTAGGACAAGGTCTCATAACGACTCACCTAGACCCCAACAAAAACATATATGTTAGCAAGCATGTATGAAACATTACAATGCAAAAAAATAATGAAGATACTTAAAAATGCATCAAGTATGACAAGGAAAATTTAAACACCAATACACTCACATTAAAAAAACTAGGAAGACACATGCCTCAAACTCATGAACACATATACAATGTGTATGGCTTTCTATTTTAGGCTACCTTCTAGGTCTAGGTATTACTCTCATTAAGGATGCTCTCCCTCAAAGAATTATCCTTGAGGGCATTCCTAAAAACACACACAAAAATCCATGTAGTTATTCCATTCTAAATAAATATTGAAATAAACTTGTGATAATCATAGGAATCAAACGATTATCCAAGAAATAATTAATTTACACATAATTTATTATCGTAACTCATGAAAATGAAAGAAATAAAATCAATAAATATTTTATTATATTGAATTCAAAATATATGCAAAAGGTATGTAAAATATGGCATCATAATTGATATCATAGTAAAGGTGTATACAAAATTATTAGGTAGACTCAATCCCTTATTTTTGTAAGGCTTGAGTACTCATTATGCAACCTAATTTTAGAAACACTATATGAGATTTGAATCCTCAATCTAAAAAATATTAATATCATATTAGATACAAGTACATGGCATCATTTTATCAATTTTTTTATTCTAAGGTTGTTTTAGGTTGGTTTTTGGTTTGTTTCAAGTTGGCTACCAATTTATTGTTTACATGTAGTTAGATGTTGGATGTTGTGTATTGTTTGAGATTTCATTGTTATATCTTGATTATTTATGTAAAATGGTTTGGGCCCTTCCAAAAATGCACATTTACCCTTATAACACACACACACACACACACACACACACACACACACACACACACACACACACACACACACACACACACACACACACGAGTACATAAAATAAAATATCATAATTGGAATGATATAAAATTTGCATAAATATCTCTTAGGTAAACCTGACTCCTTATTTTTGAAACATGGTTTAAAAACCACAATATACGAATTGAATCCCTATTCTAAAAAATATTCTATATTATGAAGGCCCAATACATCACTAGTAGAGCACCCAAAATTCCCAACATTGAGCACCCAAATTAAGAAAAACAAACTAAAAAATTACATTCTTGAGATATATGAAAATGCTCTTCATTTTTTTTCTTTTTGTATTAACCCATAAAAATTCTAACAATTACATGCATGTATGGTGATATTTTAAGATGAAAAGAACAAAATAATAAGAGATTTTTTTAAATTTAAAATCACATAGTATGAACAATATAATACACCATTGATCACATAAAAAAATCATGAAAGATGTTACACCTTATAATACAAAACAAAATGATCTAAAATATGCCTTGAGAGAACAATTACATCACAATGTCAAAATTTAAGTTATACAGTAATAAACATCATAATAAGTGTAGTTCAATAAAAATGTGATAAAAACATTACTTAAAAAAATATTCTAAGGCCGTTAATAAATAATAGGGAACATGTCAGCCAAAGGAGGGGGACTATCAATATTTCCCCCCAGCCATTAGTGCTTGGAGGATATTTTGTGTCAAGTGTGGGTTCCCACCCATCAGTTTGTTGATTTTATTTAGAATATCATTTGGTTGAGAGGAGAAAATGGAAAGAGATACACAAAAAAACCTACCCTATGGTAGATCATCCCATCCACTACCACCACTATATCTAAGTTGGTAAAAAACACCACCCCATGGGGTGAAAATTTTTAGGAATGGGGTGAGAAGCTCCACGTTCTCTAAGAGTGCTAACATTGAAAACCTTGGCAATAATGATAATAGGTAGAGTGGATTAATGGTTTATTTAGAGACACACAAATAATAACGCATAGAGTTATCCCACTTCTAGGATGACTTTCTCCACCTAGACTTGAATATGAAGAAAAACCATTAGAAATGATAGTAACTTTATTAGTCACTAAAAATATCTTTCCATATCTTCATTATTAAAAATATTATAATTCATTTCTTTAAATATATGATACATAATATCATCATGAAATATCTAGAAAAAAATGGTATATCTTATAGGTAATATGGTCGAGTCCTTAAGAAGAACCATTTTCTAGGTAAATAATTCTTGAGGAAAGGGTTGAAAAAATATATGAATATTTTTATAGGATGGATAAGCATGGAGGAAAAACCATAAAGGTGTTTCAAGGTCTTGTCCTCATTATAAGTATGGAAGATGATATTTTATAACCTCATGTACTTGAGCTAATTACCAAACAGTGTGCCATGGTAGAGGATACACTAGAGGCAAATAAGTTTTTTGGACTAATGTGGGATTTCCAAATTTTGGAAAAACATTATCCCATATGACATCCATAGAAATTATCTTCCACTAACGGTTGAGGGTTTCACTTTGTATATGTTAAGGGGAAATAAGATGATATAAAATATAAGATTTATACCATCACAAAGGAGTAATTGTAGGTCAATACTAGTATTTCCACCATGAGACTCTCAATAAAAATCAAATATTATAGAGATAAACATCAAGTATGGAGTTATAAATTTAATGAATATAATATGCATATTTATATTGTCAAGGGTATTTAATTATAAGCATATCATATGAGATCCACCCTAGATAAACCTTGTAGAAGATGTCACCAATAGTCTTGGTTCCTTTTTTAAAGTGTCAAAGGTTCTTAATCCAAGGAACCATGTAAAATGGGACATTATGAAAATTAAGGATGGGAAATTTATAGAGAGAGTGGTAATTAATAGATAGTCCATTTATAAAACCATCCCCTACTTAGGTGAGGTTAAGTTTGAGTAGTTCCTAGGCTTTCCATATATTTTTAACCATAAAGGTGCCACCAATTTTAAGTAGCATAGGAGAAGGTATAATATTATATAAATCAAGATCCTTCCATGTGTTCCTACCAAGAAGGGATCCTTGGGTAATGTAGTGCCTTAACATAACCTTCCAATATTCATTCTCATCTAGGCATCTGATGACATATTAAACACGTAGGGCATAGCCTTGGAGTATGATATAAATGATCCCAAGGCACCTAGTTTCTTTAGGATTAAAATAGATATCCAAAGATAACTTGTGGAAACCCTTATGGCCTTATTAATTAATTTAAATTAAAAATCTTAGTAGCTTATCCAACTTAGCATAAGTATATTTAGAAGGATCCCTATAAGAGAAATAGTACATGTGAGTAACAACCAACACTTTAAAGAAAACTTGGAACTTCCCTACTAGAATGGAATGCTAAAAATCTTAAATTTCATGCCTAGAAGAATCCATTTACATTAACATCCTTCCAACCAAGGAGGTTTTGAGGAAAGAGAGTCCCTATAGCATTGAGTCTTTCTCCATTGAGTAGAAGAGTTTTAAGTAAGATAAAAAAAATGTCAATGTGTTCCATGGAATTCTTGGCTAAATATTATTCATCTACAAGGTTTAGAAAAGAATCATATGTATAATTACCATTGATGATTTATTGATCACAATGGGGGAAAGGGATATATTTCACAAACCTATTGATAAGTAGTTGGCCAAAACATAGTTGAATCCTTTTGTATCTAGAACATAGAGAGAGGGATCTAAGGGACAACCTTTCCTAATAGACATGAATAACCAAAATTTAAATGATTTCATGTCATTAATGGTGATGTAAGCTCCAACATATTAAAACATTAAAATAATAGTATGAAAAAATGATGGCCAAAACCTAGATCTTAAAGCATAGAAATGATGAGTGGTCATTCAATCCTATCTTAGGATTTTTCAAAATCTATTTTTAGAAACATGGCATTTTGACCAAAGATTCTAGCCCATACCACACCCTCCCAAATCACAATAACATTTTATAAAATATAACTATGCTGGATGAATCTTGTTTACTCTCTTATAATAATGAGGGGAAGAAGATGTCTAAACCTGAGGGCAAGGGATTTAACATTGATTTTATAGGATAGATTAAGAAGGGTTATTGTCCTCCAATTGGTAATAAGCTCAAGATATATAACATTCAAGGTGAATTTAATATTACCCTAATTGAAAAGGGTTCCCAAGGAGTTGGTCAAAGTTGCTTCAAAATAAAAAATTTGGAGATCTATATTAACAATATCCTACATGACCTAATAAAATTCACATGGGAAATCGTCAAAACCAAGGGCTTTGTCATAAGCCATATATATGGACACTTCCTTGAGATAATTCATAGAAAGAGGTATATCACATGAAACTCTCTATGGCTCAAACAATTTATAGGGGAAATTTTGAAGACATTGCAATAGAGTTGCTCTTTGAGATTTAGAATAAGGTTGAGCAGAAAATACCCATGCATAGTGATGCACAAAATCTTGAAAAATATCCAAGAGTTTGGTAATATTGGAATTAGCATCTTGAATGGCTTTAGTTCTATTTGTTTCTCATCTAGAGTAAATAAGGGAAAATAATTATTTTGTAAATATATCCCCCAATATTAATCAATGTATTAGAGCTCTAGGATACACACCCTAAGCCTTATAACCTTCTGTAATTCTAATTTTTGTCTCCATTGAGTAGCTTTAGCTTGTAGGTGATCATTGAGTTATGAGATATCAAATTCTGGTGAAATCCTATAGAATTATTGGTATGATGCTTTGTGGGCACATTACTTAAATATAGTTGTTTCCTTACCATATAAATGTAAAAAGGTGGTAGTTTGAATAATGGCATCAACCCACCAATCAATCTAGTTTGTATCTCCTAAGGATTCAGGCACCAAGTTCTAGATATACTTTATGTGTCCTAGATTTATCTCATGCTTAAGATGAGAAGTGGTATAGCTAAACTTCAAAAGCTAATAGAATAATAAAATGGCATGCATATAATTATTATTACAAATAAAAACTAAACCTTTGATAGAGTTAATATAACAAGATAAATTTAAATATATAAATACTTTAAAAAACATGTAAAATACATCATCACCTTTTCCATTGTGACATTTGACTTACTATTAATTCTTGGAATGTGGGTGCTCAATTCATTCTCTAAACAAAGATAAATTAAGAAAAATATGGACATATGATCTCAATTTCTTAATGGATGTGTAGGATAACTTTGATAGAAATTCAATAGCTTGAAGGTTGGTGATTAAAATGGATGATGACACTTCTATTTATAGACTTTTAGGTGAAACGTTGGGATAGACCTAGATTTATAATTTTAATTAGGAATCGTTGGATTTGAGTTCTCATCCATGTAGAAGATACCAATTCCTCACGTGTGTCAGAGAAAAGGTAAAAATTAATTGGTAGTTGATAATGTCTTAGGAATGAGTCAAGGTAGCTAGATTACTCATCAATTTAGTTTAAATTTTCAATGATGAATCAAAAATTAGTTTAGGAGGTTAAGGAAGAAGTTGGATGACTCAACACTTGGTTGACAAAAGTGTGGAAGATGTCTAGTGACTTGGAATTTCTATATTTTTAATTACTTTCATGGAATGACATGTGCATGATAATTAATATATATTAATTAATTAATCAAAAAAATATGGAAATGATATTATTGGACATTATAATAGAATTAAAATTTAAGATGGTAATTGAATTAGTGTGTCAATTTAAAATAAAGTTAATTACAACACTAAATGTGGCAGAATTTAGGTGTCAACATTTTTGCCTCTTTGAAAGGGTGTTGAAACTAGAATAAGAATGCCTTTTCAAAGAAAAAAGAAAAACTAGATTAAAAATAGATGTAAAAAGATGATGCCCAATGTTTCTTTGAATGACTAAATGATTCTCACTCAAGTGTGTGTATGGGAGAATGGATGAGGATGAATGCTCAAAATGAAGAAGGTTGTATGAAAAATTATGGATGTAATACCGACATTAAATATATTTAAGAGTCCCAATAAAAAAATTGCATTATTGTAGGCATATGTAAAAATGATTTTTCCTAAGCAAATAGGTGCTAGGAAGTGAATTTGAAGTAATAAAATTTCCCATTTTTTAAGTTGCACACTTAGATTGTGATGCATGAATGATTTTTACATGGGAGTGGATGTTTGAATGATATATCCCATTGATAAGTTGTAGTATGTAAAAGGAGAAATAAAATTTACAAGGATGATTGATAAAAATTACTAGAATGATTTGAAAGCTAAAATAAAGAGATTGAGTAATCCAAAGAATTAGTGGTATGATTTAGAAAATAAAATGAGGTGATAGAGTGGAAAATATGAGAAAAAAACCTTAGGTTTGGAGTAAAAGATATGAATGGGTCGGGATAATATATAGGAGTAGGGGGAAATTTAAATTTAATTTTTTGAAATTCATTTGGTTCATTTTTTTATTAGCCACCTAGTGTTTATTTGTGCTCTGGATTGTGAGAAGAAAATAGAGCATCTACTAGCTGATAGGAATTACATCAAGTGAGTCTAAGTTTACTAAAGGCCAAAGGGGATCAAAGATTTAGTAAGTAATTTTTTATTTCTTTTTTTTATTATTTTAGGGTCATTAATGCCAATAAAAGTTAGGTCAAACAAATCTACCATTCAAAAAATGGTAATTTTGGAGTCAATTTGGCAATTTTATTAGCCAAAATGGTGGGTTTGTGATATATTTTAGTGGGTTTGATAGAGTGAATTTTTTTTAAATGCAATGATGAATTCATGAAAAATGTGGTGAGTTTGTTGATAACTATAGAAGGTTTGTCAGAATGGTGAATTCATTAAAGTTGTAGTTAATTAATCAAAAAGCTTAGTAATTTTGTTCATAGTTTGGTGATTGTGTTATTGTTAGCATGCAAGATGGAAATTGAGATTGAAGTGTCCTCATTTGTGCATTATAGGGTAAATAATGATTGTGAAAGATGAATTTATGAGGTTAAAATAATAACATTATGATTTTTGGGTATTCTAGGAGAGATGACCTATACTTACCATGTGGGAGAGATGGTTAGGTGTCATACAATTAATGCAAAGGTTCACAAATTATGAGGTGGGTGTCTTAAAGGCAATGGGACTGCCATATATTGAAAATATGCTTCAGAATATGTGTAGATAGGTCACTACTAATATATTTGGTAGATCTCTAACATTTCATGACCAACATGTTCTAGTTAATGATAGGGGAGATGACTATGATGTTTTAGGATGTATGGAGGATAATTCACACCCTGATACAAGGTGTGATGGTTTATAGGAGGGAGATTGCATGTGTAATATCATTATCTATATTTTTTGGAGAGGAAATTATCCATATTATTGTTATGTGACATATTTGGATGCATTCATGGAATTAGAAGAGGGACATGGACTAACATTGGTATTGATGAATCTTCTTGGTGGCATGTTGATACTAGACAAGAGTGGGAGACTATTTCCTATGGGATTATTATATGTTATTATAGATATTATAGAGAGTGTGGTCCAAATTTTTCAAGGTGACCCTAAATTTTGATACACTTGTATATAGACTTGCATGAAATCATGTATAAGGGATCTTTGGGGATAAGGTTGTCCATACTACTATAGGTGTGGGTGTGAGAGCGGTGGAGAGGAATGTTGGACAATTGAGATAGAGGGAAGTTGGAGAGCCATTTACTTAAGGATGGAAACTTTTTATAGGAGCATAGAAGATGAATATGAGTATTTGAGATTCTGAAAGAAGTCTTTAGATGATTTGGGGCCTATAAATATTACATGAGGACCCTTAGGGAGGAGGATCTATAGTGGCCATAGGATGCATGAAACATGGATTATATGTTAACACCTTGTTTAATTATTGGTAGACATGAGTAAATAATTGAGTGTTATAGGATAAAAATGGTTATATAAATTTTTTAGATATGATAGCATATACTTTTAGGGATACATGTGTTTGCACTAATAGTACAAGACATACCTCAATGGGGACTAATGATATATCAAGGGTGGAAAAGGATAGTTGGACATAAATGAAAACTATACCATACCATCCTATGGGAGATACATAGCTAATTTAGGGGTGATTAAGTCTTATACAAGATGGTGGGATCAAATATGACCTATTATCTTGACAGTTACATATGTGATACCTAGGAAATAAAGAGTGAAACATTTATAGTGTGGCTATAGAGAACATGAAAATAATAGGTGCTTGTATAGGTAGTTATTCTAGGAGATAGAGGACATGCTAGTGTGGAAGATGTGCATATTAAGGATACACAAATTGTAAAGAGAAAGGTTGATGAGG
The DNA here is from genome assembly GCA_037957365.1 of Torreya grandis. Lineage (NCBI taxonomy): Eukaryota > Viridiplantae > Streptophyta > Pinopsida > Cupressales > Taxaceae > Torreya > Torreya grandis. The sequence continues at coordinate 848,512 of JARHVA010001803.1, forward strand.
TAAAGGGAGAGATAGTAGGAGGAGATACATGTATGATTTTTATTGATAGTGATGAGAAAGGAGATTGGAGGATATGGTGATTCATACTACACTAGAGATCCATACAAGTGGATATGATGAGACTAGAACTTTAAGACCAACATAATTAGTGGAAGATGAGGCCTTGATTATGAGGCTTCATGAGGATATTAGAGTGAGAGATGTGGATATTATATGCTCACAGGGGGGTGGAGAAGAGAGAGTGAGTTAGAGATCTACAAATATATCTAGACTATAGGTGGAGGTGGATAGGTTGGTTGTATATGCTATGAGTAGAGATGAGGGATTGGTGACTTTTAATGTGGGTAAATAGATAGAGGATGATAATTTTATATCATATATATTTGGATGAGAGAGGGATGCAACATGGATTGAGCTCCATAGAGGGAAGGATTTACTTCTTACATTGGGATAAATAAAGACCCTATTAGATGTGGTGAGGGAAATGGAGTAGGAAACTTACTACAAGCGTCTTTATGAGCTATAAGTTCAATTAGAGCAGTGAAAACCTTTATTTCAAAAGTACCCTAGTAGTAGGAGATCTAGATCAAGATGAGGATAACACGAAACACAACATTAGAGCATTATGTTTTCCAGTCATCTCACCATGCCATGTGGCCTCTATAGACTACACAATATAAACTAAGGTCATCTCCTATAGAGGGACAAAAGGGAGAGCTAGAGGATAGGTGATAGATACACATTTTGGAGATGTATTTGATGTTATATATATTGTGTATATGTATATACATATAATTTATTGGGCATGTGATTAAGTTAAATATTTGATTATGTTTATGGATGTTTTATTTATATGTATTAGATAGATAGATTGATATGTGATGTCGTATCTTATGCATTTTATATTTTAACACATGTTAGTCTTTTTTATTATGAAAATGTAGTTGAGAAAAGAATATGGGTTAATAACTGATTTTAATAAGATTTATTTGGGTTTACAACATTACGTTTCTAAAATGAGTTGAGAAACCTTTATTTTTATGTTGTGAAATACAATATGCACTAATGGTATGGAAACACCATGATGTCTATTGTGTTATGCACATAGGGATTGATAGAATCACAAGTGAAAGCCATAATGCATTATGATATAGAAGATCATAATAACACCATTTTTAATGCACATAGTGATCTAAACTCAACGAAGATCAATAATGAAAACAAGATAAAAATCCCATACAACAATACATGTAAATAAAAAAAGGAAATAATAAAACAACTATACAAGCAAAGAAGTAAAACACATAATTTGTATGAAAAAGAAAGAAAATAAATGGTCCATACAAGTAAGTAAACAAATGTATTTTTGGATGTCCTTAGTTAGATTAGAACCTTTGTCATATGAGATATTTGATAATGATAATCATTTGATGAGTAAATCATGTAAAGGATAACTAGGGTATGTTGACTAAGGACAAGGGATTGTTTTATCAATTGTGTGCTTTTCTATATTTTTGGGGATTTTTTAATGTATTTATATTTTATTGGATTTTTGGGTGATGGTGGCCAAACTGACCTCAGATACCCCATGTAAATGAGAATTACCTACATAGTTCATATGGACTTCAAGTTGTGATAATTTTCATAATGAGAGAATAAATGAAAAGTGGTGATACTGCCTAAGATTGTGATGATGATATGAATGGTACCCTCCTATGAAAAGATGATAGATGATATATTTTTATAATGGTTGGGTGTTTTTATGGTGTATGTATGAGTAATTTATCTAAGGATTATGCACATTAATCTACCAAAACATGATCAAAGTTGTATCTATGTCAATATGAATATCAAACCTTAAACTAAAATTTCATAAGCAATTGAAAAGATGGGATATAAAAAAAATGCATAAGAATATATACAAATGGATAATGTTAGGGGATGTCCACAAGTAACTAGGTGTTTAAGTAGTTTTTCATTTTCTTTAAATTAAATATTACTTACTAAAAACTCAAATGAAAATGGGGTTTTATGGTGAATACCTATGGATTAGAAGATGTTGGGTACCATTTTGAATCCAATGATAGTGAGATCTCCTTTTTGATTGGGAAAGCTAACCTGCACACACCTAAATATTTGAAAAAAATAGATTAATAAAAAAGATAGGTGGACTTGCTAATCCAAGATCAATTCCAAGAAGTGGTACACTTCCTTAGAAGGATGTCAATCCACTATTTATGCACTTAAGAGGATAAAAATCATATGAAATTACAATAAATAAATGATATGATAATAATGTTGATTATGATTTAGTCCTCAAATAAGCTATAAATGTAAATGAAATATTCCTCCCACTAAGCAGAAGCAAAATTTACATCATCTTGTATAACAACTAATTATTTTTCATTATCTTCATGAGAGACTGAATAAATGATTATGCAAAGGGTTAGCTCGAAGGTTATATCACTTTCTTCTATAAATAAAGGTTGGGAAACTATGAGGAGATCAATGGTACTAGTTACGTCATGAACTAAACTAGAAAGAGTCATCTACAAGCAAAAAACCATGTGCAAATAATAGTAATCAACAAAGGATTATAGATAAGGGTTTAGGATTAAGGTCTTGGAGTCTATGAATTAAACACAATAGATCAATGCCAATCTTGATAGGATTGGTGCTGATTCAAAATGAATCGGTGTCGATTCTCTCTATGACTATATTTAATAAAACATAGAATCAAACGAGACAAATTTTCTAAAAGAGGTTGATAAATAGATATAGAGAGATGTTAATAGTATTTTACTGATCAAATAAACTGATAATAGAATAACAATTGATAGAGAATGATAAAATATAATATGATAACTTACCTTTGATTGATTTGGGAGCATAATTAAATTATTTCATAGATTGAGGTAGTTTCTTGGGGTTCACAAAGGATACAGATTGAACCTAATGAAAATCCAGTAGAGTGTCATTAGGAACGTCATAAAATCTCTAAGAATTGATGCCTATCATGGGTAAATCTCCATTGATTCACCCAAATTGGTGCCTTTGTTCCAACTGTGGGTAAAAATGGCTTGGATATGAGTGGAGTTTTTGGTAACAACTCTACATAGGGGTAAAGTGGTTATGGGGGTAGATTCTTAGGTTATAAATATATTTATGAGGTTGGGAGGGGTAAAAAGATAAAATTAAAGGCCATTTACTGAGCTAGTGAATGGTAAATAAACCGAACTTTAGGATTGGGTTTATTTAGGAGACTTAAATAAATAGGACCTATGACACCTAATTAACCATTGCTAGGGTACAAAATTATAGTGTCTACATTTTCCCATTTTTATGGAATGGTATGGAATAGGTATCATGAGATAAAATCCATGAGATGTCCACTGCCCCAAGTTTATTTGAGGAGGTATCCCTCCTCAAATTGGGAGTCAGTAGTGGACAAGGAATGGGAAAACAAGTTTGAAAAATAGAATAATGGATGGGATGGGTAGATAACAGATGAGATATAATAACATAGATGCATAACATTACGTGTATTATTATTATTTCATTGATAGGATGTAAGATAATACAAGCAGAGATTCTCCAAGGAAAATCCTATAATCAAATGCAATAACTACAAATAGGTGGGCTTAACAAGGTTAAACAAGAGAACAAGTGATAGGTTTGGCTAATCGAAGCATCTAGTTTGTTATATGGTGTGTGTAATACATATAGATAGATGTTCTCAAGGGGGAATACACTCATAGGACCCACTGAGGGGAGTTACACAAAAGAGTACAAGCCTTATGTAGGTTGTGGGACCATCACGGGGTCAAAATCCACAAACCTAAAATGGTAAAGGTTAACTAATAGGGTAAAAGTGGTAAGGAACTAGGATAAAGATAAGGAGTAGGGCTAGATGTACATGAGATCATAATTAGTGTAAAAAAGGGGCCATTCAGTACTGATCCAAAATAGATCAGCATCGAATTAAAATTAGGTATATAAGAAAGTTTAACATAGAAAAGGGCTCATTTGTTATTTATGAAACCCAAATGATGAAAGTGATACAAAATGAGATGGAAGCTAGTGGCATCATATTATGATGATGAAAACACTCACAAGATGAGGTAGGTCAATTATTTTATTAATTTTTCAATCTTTTCAAAATTTTCAATATTTTAGGCTTTTGGTGGCTAAGGTTAGGCTAGGATTATGAGGAGATGAAACTAGAGAATTGGCATCAATTCCATAGCGAATTGGAAATGATTCATATGGAATTGACATTATTTCACCAAAATGGTGCTGATCAAACAGAACAATGCCAATTCATAAAGGATCGATATTGATTCACACTAAAATGTGAAGGGATTAGAATAGATTTTAGGGTAAGACAAGTTAGATTTATTAGGATATTTTAGGATTATAGGGGATATTAGTGATAGGCACAAGGGTTATTATGGATGTGAGATAAAGTTTCACCCCTAATGGAGTGATTATGAGTTCAGCTAAGCAATGATGACTGTGCTCATCTAGAGGTCATAATCTTTGGAGGGGTGCATCACTACCAATACATCCATCAATACACAAGATTGATGGTAGATTTAATGGAGTTGTGGGATGTTATAACTAGGACCTTCTAGATATTGACCAGGGAGATGAACATCATTGAGGAGGACATCTACTAGATTCTATGACTTTTGATGCATGGATCACCCATAGTACTAGTAGATGAGCAGGGTCAAGTAACTTTGAGATGCCTATATGGTGATGATGTAGAGGATATCATTTTTGTTGCTAAGGGATTTAATTTTTATCCTCTCTATAGATCTTACACAGTGGAGAGAGGTATGTTTACCATGATGATGTTGGTGATATCATGCAACATGTTCCCAAACTCAAGAAGAGGCAAATTTCCATGGAGCTTGACTAGTGTCATTATAGACATGTTAAAACACTGCACTCTATTTTCATGAGCATCTACCTTACTGATGTATATTTATAGGTAGCTATGGGGTTGGAAGACCTAGAGACATTATGGATTATATGTGATTGTCATAAAATAGTGTTGGCCTTATGAGCACATTAGGATAATGCAGCCCATTGGTACCTTGTGGATACAGTGGTACGAGATAGATTATAGTGTGGCCTTCTTGTGGCGTAACGTCAATCTAGTATGGGTTTTTATATATGGTGTTGTTAGATACTTGGATTACTGTAGAGGGGTTATAGATCATTTGAGGGAAATAGGTATTATATGGAGACCTTATCTATGATTTTTTTATACAAATTAGGGTGGAGGAAGAGATGATAAGGGAATGAAGGGAGTGTTAGTGATGGGGAAGAGGATAGATTATGCGGAGTGCCTCCATTTTATCCAATTTTGGTGGTAGTTTGGGTTAGTTTAGGCTATACCATGGGCCCTACATGTACACATGTAGGATGAGATAGAGTGGGAGCTAATTGGACCAATTATAAGAGATGTCTTAGTAGAGGAAAAATAGGTGATGGTATGGGATGATGTGGAAAATGTCAGGTGCACTCATTCATCTACAACATGGTGGGTTGAGTAGTGGGTAGTATGATAGGATAGGGTGGTGCATCCATGCCAAGGAGAAGGGGACAAGGGGATGGAAGAGGTGGACAAAGAGGCTATGGTTGAAGAGACTAAGGAGAAGTCAGATGATGAGATTGGAGAGGTAATTGGGGGAGAGGTTGGGGGAGATGAGGATATAGAGTATGAGGAGATAGATATGGGTGAGATTATCATGGAGAGGGATACACTAAGGGATCAGTGTATCACCTTACAAGGATAACTAGTAGTAGCACAGGGGACACTGACTATAGTGCAAGTTGAGTGGGATACTCTTTATGTCTGATTAAATAATTTATAGGTGGGGTTTGAATATTTGTATCTAATTCATGACATGGTGTGGAGGAGCGAGATAGGTATAGGGTAGAGAGGGACACTCTAAGGAGGAGGGAGGGGAAGAGAGATACTCTATACAAATCATTAGAGAGATGGTGGGGCTGAGCATGAGATGAGCAAGGACCATGAGTATTAAATGGTATAAGGAGCTAGCAATGAAGATGAGACACTATGAGTAGATCATGCTAGATCATATTTTACAGACTCCACACTATGAGACCCACATAGCCACATAGGGTAAGTCCCCTAGGTACATGCACATAGGATTAGTGAGCATGGGAAACATCTATTAGAGGAGAGATAAGGACATGGACAAAGATGGATATGGGGGTGGGGATATACCAAGAATTCATTTGAACAACTTACAGTTCACTCAATAGACCCACATGTATTTATATTTGTTGTACTAGCTAGAGATCCATGGACATGTATACATATACTTGGATGCACATTAATCTTGTAATACACACACACACACACACACACACACACACACACATCATGTTTATGGATTATGTTATTGTTATGGATTTATGGATTATTATGGATTATGTTTATGTAGATGTTCATGGATGATGCTTATAGATGTTTACATTTTTTTAGATTATATGATTATGGATTTAGATGATGTGATGGATTATATTTGTTAGAGTTCTATATTGTTTTATGGATTAATGGAGTATGGACTGTTTATGGACTATGGATTTATATGTGATGTGATTAGATTATGGAATTTTACATCTGATGGATTTATATTTTAAAATGTTTATGGATTATGGACATTATGGATTTGAATTAGATTATTGTGATTATGAATTTTTAAGTGATTTAATTAGATGATTTGGATATGGATTTAAATTTTATCAAATGTTTTATGGTTGATGCTTATATTACTGATTGTTTATGGATTATGGATTATGGATGTGATTTTAAATATAGATTAAGGATTAAAATGTTAATGATTAAAATGGATATGATTTGGATTATATGATCATGAGTTGTATATTATGGATTATGGGTTGTTTATGGATTAGTTATGGATTATTATGTTTGATTATTTGGTTATGGATTTGTAGATTTTATGGATGTACTTTATGGATTATGGTTTTTAAATGTCTTAAATTATGATTTGGATTTATGATTATGGATTATAAGTAATGTTTATGGATCATGATTAATGGTTATGGATTATAATTATAATGGATACAAATTGTAACTTACTAATTGCAGGTTTATAGATTTGTGAATTACTAGACTTAAGATATTTGTTAATATAGGCATAAAATTTTGTAATTAATTTTATTTATAAAAGGCATATTGTTTTTTAATTGCCTCATACCATGACCTAAGAAAAACTACTTAAAAAGGATGCATATGTGTCTGTAACCGAATGCTAATAATTATCCTAACAACCTTAGGTCAACTAATTTTAGGATCTTATTGATTTATTTTTAGGATTTGATAGGAAGTGGGTTCCAAAAATAATATGTCTCCATCATGCATACCTACAACTAAGGGTCAAACCAATAATCCTTGTGTGCCAATCCATGTAGACTGATCAATGCAACAAGTCTACTAAATTAAAGAAAGTTATTCAATGTGGGAAGCTTTCTAGGATACTTTATGCATGATAGCCATCCTTCATGGGAGTGGTATATATTTTGAGATATGTTTTTTGAAACAATTGTTCTTTGAGGGAATAGTCTATGGTTTTGATATATTGTATAGTTTTATAGATTTTACAGATTTACATAGTTGTCCTTTGAGGGAGTAATCTATTTATATTACATTGCTTTTTTAGATGATTTGGTTTTGCTTTTTGATCCCAATGTTATTTTTTTGCTTTATGGATTGGCCTTAAGTATCCTAGGATAAGTTCCCAAAGCTTTGATACACAAGATAAGATACTTATTCATAAAATGCATTAGTGATAGGGAAGGATTTTAGGGAATAATGATTTGGAGCTCCTTCCCGTTATAGTTGAAGCTTATCTAATTACATCATGATATGAATAGATCTGGGGTATTCATATTTAAGGTTAACAATAGGCAATGTTATCAGATAACCACATGTTTCTATATATCATTATTTGGTATAGGGATATGAAACCTATAAATTAAACTAGGCAGACCAAGATGATTAACATTTATTAATATTAGAAAGGATGTAGATGCAATGCATTAAGAGGCTTGTACACTGAATTTCCATCAAGAGAGGCTAAGCGATATGCCCCAGACCCATACTTATGGGTGATGATATATGGTCTGAGCCAATTCAGATAAAATTTCCCCTTTTGCTTTCTTCCATATTAGTTACATGTTGATTTTATTTTAAGATAATGTCGCCAATATTAAATTCATGTTGTTTTAAATGTTTATTATAAGCACATTTAATTTTTTCCTAATAGACATGTAGATGGTCAAGGACAACTAAGTGATGCTCATCTAAGAGTTTGAGTTGGGCTAATCATTCTTGATGGAAGTCATCCTTAAAAATGATATCTTTCAGGGAGATAAAAAGGGAAGGAATCTAAAATTTGAGAGGAAGTACAACTTTAGTATCATAGACTAGGGAGAAAGGGGTAGAGATTTTATGGTATTAAATACTAGTCCGATAAGACCATAAGGCATAGGGAACATGGAGATCCTAGTTCTTGGCTGCTTCATTAACAACTTTGGTTTGGATTTTAACAAGAGTTTTTTGGATGCTTTAGCCTATCAATTCATTTGAGGATAGTAAGTCGAGGAAAATCTAAGATTAATGCTAAAAGAATCATATATCTCCTGAACCTTTTTATTTTTTAAAAAAAATCTTGTTATCTATGACGATCATATGAGGAATGCCAAAGCAATAAATGTTATGTTGAGTAATGAATTCAATGATTTTATCTTTTTTGGTTGAGATAAGGGGGATATCCTCTACCCACTTAGTAAAATAAGCAGTGGTGGTGATGATAAACCCTTGATGCTTGGAAGATTTAGGATTGATTTAACCTATAAGATCAAGCCCCCACTAGGAAAAAGGCCAAAAGTCTTGAGCTACCTGTAATGCTTGGATAGGGATATGGGATAAGTTGGCATGCTACTAACACTTGATGAATTTATTAATGTACTAAAAATATTCTTAACTTAAAGTGGGCTAATAATATCCCAATTGTAAGATTATTTTAACTATGGTGTGGCCACTAAAATGTCCTCCACACAACCCCTCATGAGTTTCTTTGATAGCGAGGGTAGATTCATAATTTCAGAGACAATGAAAAATGATGCCATCAAAACCATGATTATAAATAACACCCATAATATGAAAAATTGGGTGACATGATGCTAAAAAGCTCACTTTCCATTTCTAGATAGATCTCGAGAAGTAATTCACCTAATTAAATAATTAAATATCTGTGTGTACCATAAATCTGATGGATTTTCCTCCATGTTGTGGATGGATAGAAGGTTGGTTTTGGTGAGGGAAGGTTGATTAATCCTATGAATGAGGATAAAAAACTTAGACTCCTAAAATGAGGATGGGATAAAAGAGGCTAAGGAAGCCATAGTATCTACAAACTTACTTGTTGATCGAGGAGTGGCTTGGATATAATAATGCTTAAAGGTGGTTAGTAGTTGATCAACTAAGTTCTTATACTTTTAAAGAGTATCATTCTTACATTGAAAAATTCCTTTAATTTGATTAACCACAAGCTGGGAATCACCATAGATATTGAGTGTCTTAATACCCAAAGCTAAGGTGATTTGGAGACATATGATTAAAGCCTCATAGTCTACCATATTATTAGTGCATTCAAAATTGAGTTTAAAGGATAGAGGGATAGGTGTCACCCAAGGAGGAATTAGGATAATTCTAGATCCCCCACCATGACCTTATTTGTATCTATCAAAGAAAAGAGTCATTTGATATTACAGATCTAGTTGAGATATGGAGGCTATAAATTCAACTGGGAATTTGTAGTTAACCGATTGATTATCAGAAAGAGGTGCCTCAGCAAGATGATCAATAATGATTTAACTTTAAATGATTTTTTATGGATAAATTATAGATAAAATTCCATTAAAATAATAATCCATTTGGCCATTCACTGACTATAATAAGGTTTGGAGTGCATAAAATTCAAGGGATCAATGTTCATGATAACATAGGTTCTATGATTGAGCAGATAATTTTGTAACTTAGTAGCGATAAAGACCAAAGATAGGCATAAATTTTTAATATGAGAATAATACATATCATATTCAATAAGTTTTTGACCGATATAGTACATTACCTACTCTTTGTGCTTCTCATCATGATGGGCTAGCATGGCTCCTAAAGCATGGTCAGTAATAGAAATATACAAGAAGAATAGTTGTCCTTCTTTTAGAGGAGTGAGAACTGGTGGTGAGATAAGGTAGCTCTTAAGATATTTTAAATATTTATAACATCTAGAGTCCCATTTAAAATGGATATCCTTCCTTAAAAGGTGATGGAATGATTGACAATGATTAGATAACTAGGAGATAGAATAATTGATAGATTGAAATTTACCTTGTAAACTATGGATCTACTAAAGATTGGATGGGGGTGGCATTTATAGAATGGATTTTATTTTCTTAGGGTAAACTTATATGCCACATATAGAGATAATAAATCCCAAGAGCTTACCCATTTATACCCCAAAAATGCATTTCTTGGAATTTAGGTAGACATAAAATTTGATTAAGTAGGTGAAGATAACCTTTAGGACAAAAAGGTGGTATTTTCATAGCTTTGATTTATCAAGAAGATCATCCACATAATATTCCATAATTTTATGAATGATATCATAGAATATGTAGGTCATGCCTCTTTGATAGGTGTCTCCTACATTTTTAAGTTGAAAGGCATATCACGATAGTAGAAAGTCCCCTAGGGAGTAATAAATGAGGTCTTATCTTGGTCTTCTAGTGTGCTAAGGATATGATTATTTCTATAAAAACCATCCATAAGAGACAAAATTTCATGGTCAATGGTTAAATATACTAACTGGTTAATATTAAAGAGAGGTAAATGATCCTTTGAATAAGCAATATTAAGGTATCAAAAGTTAGTAAAAAGGTAAAGTACCCTAGTAAGCTTCATTACAAGGACAATGTTAGATACCCATTGAGGGTAATTGATGGGTTGGATAAAGTTAATAGATAGGAGAAGTTGTAACTCTTATTTAACCAAGAGTGCAATGTGAGGATGTATTTTCAAAATCTTTTGATTGATAAGCTTAGCATCAAGTAATGTAATAATGTTATGGATGATGATGGTAGGATCGATACTAGGCATATCGATATAGGAACAAGCAAATGTTTCACTATGATCTATTAGAAATGTAGTGAAATTTTGGTAATCCTGGGGATCTAAGGATTCATTAATCTTAACTATGCATGAAGTCTCTAGGGACCCTATGTTAACATCAATAGTGGCTTTATTTAGGAGACTAACAATTTTTAATAGAAGGGATTTACGTAAATGGGATTTCTCGATGATTAAATGAGTTAATATCAACTCATCATCTTGGAATTAAAGAATAGGTATGGTAGTAGAATCATACCCTATCATGTCTAGGTAGGAAAGAGGAATGGTTTGGACCTCTCCATCATAATGATAGATGAGAGGCTCCACAGTAATGGTGTTGACTAACAAAAGTTTAGAGGAATGGATATAATGTCATCAGTCGAGGAATGGGTACTAGATGGTGAAGATGATGTATCTTCTTTAGGTATGGGAGGGAGAGTAATATTCAGGGTGGATTTGGGATTTTTATTGAAATTAAGGCCATTTTTTTCATGGGTTTTTCTAAAATCACCCAATACAACCTCATGCAGGCCCTATTTACAACGTCCCATGCCAAAACCTTTCCAGGTGCACCATTTTAGGTATGTCTTTGCAAAGCAAGGTTTTTTTAGGAATAAAAAGTTTGATGTAAATGTTTTAGCATGAGTTTGGTTAGAAGGGTTGAAAGAAGGTTGTTCAAGTCCCCCATAGATCAAATGGGTGAAAAGGAATGGTAGGCCAAAAGGAATAGTTTGCCCATATTTGGATAATAAGTTAGTTTTTTATTGGGGCATCTATATTCTTATAGAGTAGGCAGAGTATTGAGTTTTAGTAACTGGTACTCTCCAATTGAGAGGTATTGAAATTTATAGTTAATGGACTCCTTACCAATTTTGATGCAAGGGTCATTTTGCTAGTGGATGCTTCATTGGATGAGGAGGGGGTAGCACTTTTCAACAGAATTAGGACCTCATTGGGTTGAAAGGTAAGGTTGCACCTTTTAAATGCATTGGGGTCTACTAGGATGTTGTGTATTTTTCCCTTGTGCTCAAATTTAATGCACCAATTCAAAGTAGAGGGAATGTAGCACATAGTGTGTATCCAGGGATATCCTAAGAGAATGTTGTACTAAAACTCTCCTTCAATATCATAGAACAATTCATGGAGAACCCACATGCCTAATTGAATATGAAGTACTACCATTCCTAATGTAGGGGTAATGGTATCATTAAAGGCTTATAGAATGATAGGGGATTGGACTACCACTATCTCAAGTAGCTAAAATTATTTAAATGCATGATCAGAGATGATGTTTATACTGGTTCCATTATCTACCATGACTCTTTTGACTTGAGTTTGATATATCTGGGTAGTAATAAATAATGTGGGATCCTGGTCATCTAGCTATAAAGGTGGTATTTATGAATCATGAAATGTTATGGATAAGGGTTTCAAAAGTGATGTAATGAAGGCTAACAAAGGTTGAGGTTCATCAGCTAGTAGTTTTGTGGCTTGTAAAGCTTTTATCATGGCCTCACAATGTTATGGAGAGTTTTGGAAAATTTTGTACAAGGACATTTTGACTAAAAATTTGATGTAACTACTTTAGAACAAATATTTTTAAGATTTATAAAGCATTATTTTTTATGTCTTTCCTAAAATAGAGACTTTAGGTTTAGCGGCAGGCATTGTCAAACTATTTATGGTAGAAGTTGGTGCTTTAGTAATAGTTACTTTGGATTTTTCATGATTGTGGGTCTTATAACCTTAGGCTTGGAACCATGTGGCTATATGACTTTAAAATATATGGAATAGAGGGGGATTCATTGTGTTCTCATTATCATCCACTTTTAGAGGGAGGGATGGGTGTTGGGCTCTATCAGAGGTCTTATCCTCCTTTATAGCTCATTCTGATATTATGGGTAACATGTTACTTCCTGAGTGTTAGGGAATAGTTAGCCCTCATAGTAATTTATACATCATAATATAAATAATTATGGAAGTAATAATTCACTATTATGGATAGTTAGTTTGTTAGTTATATTTGGTAGTAATTAGTTGCCATAATATTATTTAAAACAATATTATGAATATAGATTATAACATATTATTTGTTTAGATATATTGTTATGAGTTATAAATATATATCGTATAAAGGATTTTGCATAATCAGAGGGATTTTAGGAGAGAGATTGATGGAGAGATACTATTCATGATTATAGGAATGATGTTCCTATAAATATGTAATGTCCTGTATGATTTATTATCAGAGTGTGAGAAATAATATTATAGTGTATTAAAAATATTTTTGTTACTTATGTATTTGGATCCTTTATTTTGTGTCCATCATACATAGATCTGAACTAGCCCCATCATCTGGTATCAGAGCAAGTTGTTTCTAATAGGAGAAGAGATTATTTGCAGGGGTAGCTCTATAGTGTTTCCTGACTTGCCTCGATACATGAGAGCCACAAATAGTTTATGAGAGAGCATAGACTAGTTTTATAGTCTTAGTTATAAAAAGCATTTTGATCAACCATTAACAAGTGTAGATTGGTGTTTCATAATGTTCATGTAAGGTTGTAATGGCATTTACCAATTAGAGAGAAGTATATCAGTCAAAAATTCATTGTCTTATGCAATTATTTTCCATTATATGTATTAATTTTATGCACAAAATATATTTTACAATCATTACTATGATTATATCCAATTACCTGCATTAATAATCCTTTGTCCCATAAGCTTCTGCAAAACCTGTGCATTGATCTTATCAAGCCCATCATTAAATGGCTTATATAAAAAAATTTGTAAGGCTTGGCATTGGACTAGGCATGCCAATCACAATTCAAGATTCATTTGGTGTCAAACATTTGGATGGATATGAAAGAGGAGATTAACGGTAATTTATTCACTTTGATGTATTTTAATCTGACATAGTTTTATCAATCTGCACTAAGGATATATTTATATTCAACTTAGGCCTAATAAATCCAACATCAAGGTCAATGACATTCTGAACCTATGAATCATAATCAAGAGAAATAAATATTTACTTGGTTGTTATTTTCCTATGTGATACTATCAACCTTTATCACTATGTGTTTGTATCCTTTGGCATTTGGCATCAAATTTTTCACAAAGTTTTCATGCAAATATTTTAGGGAATGTCAAAAAAAATTACACCATATATTTCTTATCTAGTTTTGAATACTATAGACACTAAAAAAATACACACAGTGGTTCTAGACATCGAAATGCCTCAAGACCCCCTAGAGACCACCTTAACCTTCTTGACCAACTAACCAACCCATCAAGACCCTAAGTCAAGTTATCTACTTAGATAACTAAACTTACTAATTAACCCTAAATTCAATCCTTTTTAACCCACCTTGACCCTTTTACCTTTGGACACTCGATCGCCAATGTTTAACTTGACTGTCGATGGTTAGGTTGACCATTGATGGTCAGGTCCTTGCCTTTCTAACACATCACTAGCTATGTGCAAGCTAACAAGGCATAATTTAATATATATACCTTACATAGTTCTAATGAACTATGAAGCATTTAAATTAGCATCTTGACCTTTTATGGAACCTTTTATCCTCCATCTCTCTTTTCCTATTAAAAGAGGGGAGTAGGAGGTGAAATAGATCCATTAATCAAAAGAGTATTCTAGCACATAGGTATTCAAGCTTCTAGCCAACTGATCTTCCTTCTAGAAATTTATTAATTGCAATAAATATCTAAACCTCTGTCAAAATTGCTCTTGAGGCAAAGTATCGTTACTCTACCAAAATTTCTCCAACCATCAAGGAATAGGAACATTTTGTATTCAAATTTGTTTGTTTGGTTTTTGACTTCTAGGCCTAAATTATACCTCCTACACCTATCTTCCAACTTCCCTATCCCTAATTTGACCCTTAACAGACCTCAATTTGATCATTAACCCATACTATAACTCTTTTCTAAGTACCTTTAGAATCCACCAGTAACCATTGATGATCAGCTTAACCATCGATGGTCACCACAACTACTAATGATCACTAAGGTAAGAAATAATATCAAGTTATTTTTAACCCCTTACCCTCGACCAAATCCACCTTTTTTTGTCCCTACCTATTCATAGACCTTTGCCTAATTTTTTGAACCTGATCTAATCTATTTTAGCACTAGTATTGACCCACTATTGCTATATTTAGTTTATTTTCTTTATCAAGCATCTATTTCTTCTTGTATTTAATTTTAGTTCCTTTTTTTTATTTGATGAAATTAATTTTGTTTTATCTCTTTCAACTTAATTTTTATCAAAGATTAGATTGATATCCTCCTAACAAGCTCATTCTTCTTAAATTTAGCTCACACTAGATAGTCCATCTTACTATATTTATAACAACCCCTTTTTTTAGTGCTTTCTTATCTACAGGTTATTCTTCCCAAGATAAAGAGTATTTCTCCACAATCATCTAGATCACACATGCACAACAACCAAGTTTTTCTACCACATCCTTATTACTAGTTTCTCACATTTACTTCTTTATAAAAAATAAGTAGAAATTAAGAGAAATATTTTGGCATGCCCGATGGGACCTAGCATCATCTAGGTTCCCTTTTCTTCATTTATTAGATGCTCATATAATAAAATCAATTTTTTATTTTGGGCTTAAAATAAATCTTGCATACATTAATTGCTTGCATGTTTTTAGTTCATCTAGTTAACTTAAAATCAAATTAATCAATCCTAGTTTCAATCTTGTTATCACAAACTCTACTAAACCACATAATCAATCAACACATAAAAATAATTGACATAAAACTCGACTAGGCTTTCATCACCTAACGATAAACCTTACCCTTTGTCTATCTTACTTGGAGTTCATTACCAAGAAGAGAAACCAAAACTCAGCTCTTTGGTTGAATCTAAACTCTAAAAATTAGTATATCTTTGCTAAGCACTGACACCCTTATCACTAAAATGTGTAAAGTGAGGTGGTAGGCCCCAAAATCAAGCCATATACTGAATTTCAATATAGATTTTTTAGATCCCTTAACACTTGAAACCAACCGTAGACTTCCTTTCTAGTACCTAATCTACAAACCAAATTTCCTATTCACACTTTCTAAGGCATAATCCAAAAGTGATCTAGAAATAATCCTAAGTTTTAAACACACTTTAGTGTATGTTTTTATTACTTAGATATCTTCTCCTTTTGATTGCTTTGTGTTTGATTTTTGATCTTTTTATGATTTCTTTTCTATTCCCTACATGGTCTTTATTATACAATAATTGAGGAATCAAACCAACCAAGAACCACCTTCCTCTTATTCTTCCTCTATGGAGTATACTTCTGATGTTAAGGGTTATCCTCATCATTCTCCCCCTCCTACCGTGCCTTGGATATTTGTTGAGGGTGATGTGTATTTCACCACCTTCCTTGATAACAACCTTGTATCCCTCAACATTAGATCAACACCTTATCTTACCATACCTCTACTTTGGTTCTTCCTAATGATCCACCTTATGGTATGCCTCCACATATTATGATTGGTGATACCTCTACCCAACCTATGATCACTTAAACATCTTATTCTACCAATATCCCATCCACTACCACTACCACTACCCAAACTCAATCAAACATCCCAACCAATATCTAAACACCCCCTACACTAACCAACACCTCCAACATAGGAGCAACCTCACCTCTTGTTACTCATACTTCATCCACCATGGGTATATCTTCTACACCTATTCCCACCATTCCCCTTATCACTACCAACCCACCAATTTCCACCCCACTTTAAAATTTGGTGCTTTTCATACCTCCTACCCTTCCACCTATTAGCACAAGAGTCACCACTCAACCCCAACAAACTACCAACCCATTCATACCTCTAAATCAACCCATATCAATCCATTAACAAATAACCATGACATCCTACCATTATTTTCCTAATCCACAAGGATACATATCATCTTCTACCCAACCTTTTGTGCCCATTAACCCTCATGTGGCATCATCTCAACCTTCAATGACCACAAACCAATATGTGTTATCTTCTCAACCTTCTACCACTTATCCATATATTTTTGCCACCCAACCTCAAAAAAACTTACCACCTAACTATGGATCTTCCCAACCTCAAACAAATTTGGTCAAAATGTCAATCGACAAAATGACCACCCTAGAGTCATCTATCTCTAGGACTTATAACCTCTTATCTTATGATCAAATCTAAAATGAACCTATTCACCCATTTATTCCTATCTAACCTTATCCTTCTCAATGGTAACCACCTAAGTTTTCCAAATTCTAAGCTAAGGAGGACCCCCAACAAAAATTAAGAGCATTTTGCCATTTTTGTTACTTGATTGCCTATGATGATGCTCTTATCCTTCATACCTTCCCTATGTCTTTATCCAGACCAACCTTAGATTGTTATAGTGCTCTCACCAAACACTCCTTATTTTCCTTTTCCCAACTTTTCCAAACCTTTTACAATCATTTATTAGTCAATATATCTAAGAAGGTCTCTATTACTAACCTCTACTCCATTAGGCAATTTGATGACGAATCAATTACCAATTTTGTAGCTAGATGGAGAGGTCTTATCAACCAGCTCTCTTTCTCTTTACCCCAACCTGAGTTGATTTAAATTTTCTCTTGGTTTTATGCCAAACATATTTCCCCCACTCTACAAGTTCAAACTTTTAGAACCTTTGATGAGGCTTTCACCATGGCACACAAACTATAAATTAGAGCCATTGATGAGGGGAAATTGAAATTAAGAAATAAAAACTCTAGATTCAAATCTAATGACCCTTCCTCATCCAAAACCACCAAAAATTATAACCATCTCAACACTAAATAAAAGTCATCCAAAAACTTGGTTTTCTTTAAAACTGCTCCACCACCAACTATCAACCAACCCAACCAAACCAAATCCTCTAACACCTCCAATCAACAAACCCAAAATCAAAATCAGCCTACCCCAAAATAATACACTCTAATAGGGGAGTATTATGATTTAGTTTTGGATAAATTTATCAAATCCAACATCATACAACTTCCTCACATAAAACCTCCCAAAAAATTTAATTCTTCTTGCCCTACACCTGGTTGGTACAATGAGAATGATATGTGTTTCCCATTGTGTCAGTGGACATGATGTTAGTAGATGTAACACTTTCAAAACTATTGTCTAAAACATGATTTATAAGGGATAAATTATATTTTATAATCCTAATGCACCCAATTAGTCCCTTGACATATTTCAAAAACCTTTTCCCAATCATGCCCCTTCTACCAACTATGATGATAAAAAACTAGAACCATCTCACGCCCGTGAGGTCCATACGATCAATGTCATTATCAGTGCACCTATCATTGAGGAGACATTACCTTAGCTACCTCTTATTCCATTCCACTCATTAAAGTGGTGAACTTGCCCTCTATTCCTTTGGACATCCAAAAAGAGGAAGCAACCACCCCTATTTCTTTACTTGATGAGACTATGGACTTACCCACCTCTCTTTTGATAGAAATACCAAAGGAGGCAACCATTGATTTAACTATATCTTCCCCCACTCCACTTATTGAAGTGATGGAATTACCCATTATTCCTATGGATACCTAAATAAAAGAATCAACCACCTCCATTCCTTTACTTGAGGACATTACACCTTCCTCCCCTATCATAGAACCACCTATTCTCTCTTTGGAAACCATCCCAAAAAAAGAGATCACTTTACCCACTCCCTCCATGGAGGAAACATCCTCCCAAATCTTAAAACCTTCCATCAAGGACAAAGTTGAATAAACCATTCCCTCACCTCAACCTATGGGCTTAATCTTTGAAACCAATCACCAAGGGATCAAACCCATTTACAAGCATTTTTATAGATTGGTCCAAAGCCTATAGGTCACTTCTCAACCCAATCTAGATAGAGCCACCTTTTGGCATCATCTTAGGCTCCCCTATCAAAAACAACATGAGCCTTCAACCTTACTTTCATCCACCCTCAGACCTATCATCACCTTGATACCTTCATCAAACACTTCTCCCTCCAAAACCATAGGGGAACCATCCAAACCACCTCCATCCAAAATTGTCAAATCACTTTGCACCTCTCTAACCAAACCCATCAAGAATCTAGGAATACTTCATACACCTAACCTTGCTCACCCATCTTTGAAACTAGACTTAACCCCATCTATTCTACCAAATAAAACCCCAACCAAACCAACTAAGAAGGTGGAACCACCTAAACTCCCACCTTAAACTAGAGCCATACCACCCCCTTCACACTTACCTTCTATCTTAGGACCCCATCCTTCTACCATCCCAAGATCTCATCCTTCTACCAAGAAGTTGAACCCTCCCACAACTACCTATTCCCCATCTAGTAAACATTTTCCTTTTATTGTACCTTTACCTACCCCTACCAAATCATCAAACTCACCATCATTCTTAACTAACCTATCTACCTCTACCTTCACACCTATCTCTAAACCTTCATTTCCACCTCAAAATCATCCACCTAAAAACCAACCAACACCAAGAAATCCCAAATAAAACCATTTACCAAAACCAATCCACCACCTTTAAATTTCATGGTGAAGCCTACTTCTAAGAAGGCTCCACCCCTAAAACCAAAAACCAATCACCGACAACACCTTTGCTTAAATATTACTTGACCATCTTATAAAGGTTGTTTCAAACTTATTATTTAAGCCTAACACCCATAAAACCTTTTCATCTTTTAAGTCCAAAACCATCTTGGTTCAATGACAATTTGGTTTGTTTATACCATAGGACACTTGGACATGACACAGAGAACTATAAATATCTCTAAGCATTGGTCCATAACTTATGGGATGAGGATGATCTGTTATCAGATGAACCACCCTTTATCCCATTACTCACCCAACCAAAAAATGAACCCATCCAACACATACCTAATTCTCCACTCTCATCTAAAATTGAGGAGGAACCAAAGTAGCCATCCAACCCAAAACTTTCCCTCATCCACACTATCCATATGGCCACCCAATCTCGAGCCCAACAACAAGACAAGGGAAAAGCCAAAGTGTCCATTCCATGGACATACCCTTCCACCCCTCAACCTTCCAACTAAACCCAATCACCCTCACCTTTACCTTCAGCTTCACCAAAACTTAAAATATCCATTTTAGGTGCCCCTACCTCCAACCCTTATAAATCTATCCATTGAGTAGTTCTGAAGCAGCTTCATTAAACATTAGTAAAGATGATCCTTTACAAACTGATCAACACCTTACCTCATCATCTCCAAGCACTGATAAATGCCCTAAAATCAATATAGGTTCAACCAAAAGACCCTTAACCTATTACATCCTTTGTCAGAGCCCTACAAATTTCTACCTTTGTTACCTTCCAAGATTTATAAATACCTTCTATTTATTCTGAGGATCCCAATCCTCCCCTCTTTATCACTACATACATTAATAAAACCCACATCAAAAGGGTGATGATTGATGGAGGATATATTATTAACATTATTTCCTCTCATGCTTATGACTAACTCCAACTGCCTAAGAATATCATGTAAAAAACTACAATGGTCTTTCACTCCTTTAATGATACTATGACCACTACTTTGGGGACAATTATCTTCCACATCCACTTGGGACCTCACATAATTCTATAGCTCTTTTAAATTATAAAAGGTGAGTTCTAATACATTTACTTACTTGGAAACCCTTACATCCACACCATGAGTTGTGTCCCATCTACCTTACATCGATGTGATAAGTTTGAAAATGAGGGTCAAGTTTTTACCATAAAAGTTGACCCTAGTCCTTTTGCATCTATCAACATGACATACCGACCCAATGATGCTCTTATTCCTCCCTCATCCACCTCATCACTAACTAATAATAACTTCACCCCTATCATTGATAAAGTTTCAACTAGATCATCTATCCATTCTTCTCAAATCCCCGTAGAAGACCCCTTGGAACCCATATTCCAACATTTCTCACTAGGAAAGTATCATCTTTTAGCCTTGGATGCCTTCCCTACTCCTTAATAGTATGAGAACATTGATCATGATCTTAGTTATGACCCTAACATCAGAACTATCATTCTTTTTAGCCTTTCCAACTACCAAACCAATTTCATTTATGGGGGACTTGATCACTTGCTTCTTGCCTCCTCCACCACCTCTTTTACCCAACCATTTATTTCTAATTCACCCTATTTGGACAAACCTAAATTGACCAAATTTTTCTTTCATAGGTGTGCCTAGAAGGGATTTGGCCTCAACCATTATGAACAAGGACTCCATGAGTTACCTTCAATCAAAACCTAAAAACTTTGTGAGTTATTTGGCCTTAGGTTCATACCACAAGAAGAACCCATCGATTCACCAAAACCCATCACCACCATTGAGGAAGACATCCCATCCTCACCAACCCCACCTTCTTCAAAGTCTGAGGATTTTAAAATCATTCTTCTTAACTTTTTTTAGTCAATATTGTTAGTTTAGGCCCCTTGACCTATCAAAATGATAGTCAAACTAAAATCCTTCCTCTGATTCATCCTAAAATGGTAGAAAATGATTCTCTTACTATCAACACCATCCAAAATCAAGATGATGATTTCATTCTCACCTACCTTGGTGTCGGGGATTCTTTTATCCACAAATCTTTTCTGCCTAATAACCAAACCATGTTGAATGAATCTAATATTGATCACAACTTGGGTACTTAGGATAACCTCCACATTGTAAAGGTTAGTCAGTCCTTATGAGAAGAACCTATATCTTTCACATATAAATATACTAAATATATTATATTGTATTATTTTTATGAAAGGAATCACTCTGAATCACTTGCCACTTTGAGGGGGATACCTCCTTAGAGCAATGCTCAATTACAATTCTTCTTTTATGTATTATAATGAAATATGCCCTCTTATTTATACTATTCTAATCTATCTAACTCTTCATTATAATGAATGTGGTACTAAACCACTAATCACTATCTTATTATTTATTATACTATGATACTACTATTATACCCATCCTTAGGTATATTACATTCCATCCCCCTTAAAAATATTTCACCCTCAAAACATGCAAAGAATTACATATCAAAAATATGTAAATGACCAAATAAAGGCATGGAAATGTGTCCTTATATGCTTCTATTTCTTTCTCATGTACTTGGATATGAATAGGTATATCAACAAGGTGAACATGAGCACTATAACTAAAGGTTGAAGTGCAAGTTGTACCATGATGCTCATATCTTCAAAATGAGATCAAGGGTTCTCAAAATAGTCATCCTAATGAATAAATTGAGGATACATGCCATCCCCCTTAGCATTTTTCTCTAAGGGATTTGAAGACTTGGTTCCCTACTTAGGAGCTATGATTGTCATCTTGGGTTCATTAGGGGCCTGATCAAGCACGGTGATTTCCTGAATGGGTTCGTTGATGACCTATTCAGGCACTTTTTAGGTGCTTACTCAAGGTCTTCAAGTGCCTTATTAAAATATTTTGGTACTTGATCCAATTCTTGGGATGCCATCTCAAGCTTAACTAGGGCCTATTTGGTCACTTTTATTGTTGGTTCAGGTGCTATAGGTGCATGCTCCAATGCTTTTATAGTATGGAGAAGGGGCATTGTGTGGAGATGTTGCCAGTTGATGCAGTCTTTGGAGAGCTTATCCAAGCTATGTACTTCCATCATGGATTGAGGTTGCCATATTTTAACTTCTGATCTAATCTCATCTTAAAGTCCACTAAAGAAACAATGTTTCAGAAATTCAACAAATAAGTTTACAGTCTGATTTGTAGGGTGTTCAAATATTATTTAATATTCTTAAATTGTGCTAGTTTGATGAAGTGTAGTCAATGAGTTAGATAAAGTATGAAGGCCCATGATTATAATTAATTATGTGTTAGATTCAACTAAAAATGCATCCTTACATAAAGACTTCTATTGACCCTTTTTCTTTTTTTTCTTTCTTTTGATTTTTTTAATATTTTTTTATTTTTTTACAACATAGTAGTAGTCACTAAAATAGACATATATTTTAAAATAATAAACTAAAATCAAAACCATAAACTATTCTATAAAGTTAAGATAGAGGTGCACCAAACCCGAAAATTATTTGGCTCAATTTACTACCATTTACAAATATTTTAAATAATAAAAATAGGGTTTTTGGAAGACCAAAAACATAGATCTGCACTTGAAATTGTAAATAAATGAGAAATCTGGTTGGCATAAAAGAACCTACAAATCCTAAAAATTAATGAAATCCTCACAAAAACTTAACTTGAAAGAAAACCAAACATATTGCTAATATCAATTTCACTTGCAATGGAAAAAAATTAGGCCCAAGAAAGTGCTCTGATACTAGATGAGAAGAACCTATATCTCTCACATATAAATATACTTAATATATTATATTATATTCATTTTATGGAAGGAATCACTCTGAATCACTTGTCACTTTGAGGGGGATACCTCTTTAAAGCAATGCTCAATTACAATTCTTCTTCTTTTATGTATTACAATGACATATGCCCTCTTATTTATACTATTCTAATCTATCTAACTCTTCATTCTAATGCATGTGGTACTAAACCACTATTCACTATTCTATTAGTTATTCTACTATTATACTAATATTATACCCCTCCTTAGGTATATTACACCTTAGATTCCTCAGAATAATAGGAGTACCCTTCCTTCATGATCAAAGCATAGCATTTTCTTGGTTCTATCAGGATATGCCCAAAATCAACCCTTTTATATCCCTTTACAACATTGTCACCCATCATGATGCTAATCTTATTCGATAAAAGTTTTGTAGGATGCACCCTCATATCACCCTTCTATTCAAATAAGAGCTTAAGCATCTCTTATCAGTTGACTTCATTTAACCTATCAATTATCCTTAATGGGTCTCTAACATCATTCCCATCACTAAGCCCATAGGGGGGACTTCTCCTCTGTATTGAATTTTTTGACCTCAACCTTGCTTTTTCAAAGGATGACTTCCCTTTACCTAGCATTTTCCAACTTGTTGATCTTATATCTAGCCATGAGATTTTATCTCTCATGGATGGTTACTTGGGATATAATCAAATCTTGATTACCCCCAAAGATCAACATAAGACTTCTTTCATCACCCCTTAGGGAACCTTCTATTATAGGGTCATGCCATTTGTTCTGAAAAATAATGGAGCAACCTACTAGCATGAAATGACCTACATCTTCCATGATCTCATCCATAAAATCATCGAGGACTATGTAGATGACCTCTTTGTAAAATCTAAATATCACAAGAATCATCTAGATGCTTTCAAAATTATCTTCGAGTGCCTAATCCATTTTAACATTTGATTCAACCCCCAAAAATGTGTTTTGGGGGTTCTCTCTGGAAAGCTTCTTGGATTTATTATCTCTCTTTGAGGAATCAAAGTAGACCCTACCAAATTCAGAGAAATTTTAGAGATGCCACCCCTAACCCACCTTAAGCAACTCCATAGCCTATAAGGGAAGCTCCAATTCATCTGTCACTTCATCTCTCACTTATCAGATAGATGCCAACCCTTTCACCATCTTCTCAAGAAATATACATCTTTTAAGTGGACTAAATACTATCAACAAGCCTTTGATTTACTCAAAGAGTATGTCCTTTCTCTACCCATTCTTATCCCTCCTAAAAAGGACCAACCCTTCTACCTTTATATATCCACCACTGACCATTCCTTACAGGCAATGCTCATTCACCATGATGAACAAAACAAAAAGTAAATTGTTTACTATATAAGTCAAACACTTATAGACTACGAGACTCAGTACACCCATTTCAAGAAAATTTACCTTGCCTTAGTCTTTACATATTCTAAACTTCATCATTAACTTATTAATCATAAAACATTCATCATCACCAACACTAACCCACTCAAGTACATGCACTCTAAACCATACCAAAACCAATGTATGGCTAAGTGGCTCATACTCTTAGCTGAGTTTGACCTTAAGTTCCTCTAGAAAAAATTTATTAATGGGAAAGTCATTATCAGTCAATTGGCCAAAGCCCCTCTACCAGACAACCAACTTCTTCCTCTTACATTCTTAAATGAGTCCATTATAACTCTTTCTCAAGAGGACCCCACCTACCAAATGACCATGTTCTTCGATGGCTCAAAATCTCAACACAGTGGGGGTGCCAAAGTTATTCCCATTACCCTTGACAGTGAACCACTTCCCCTTTCCTTCAAACTTGATTTCAAGTGTACCAATAATGTGGATAAGTATGAAGCCCTAATAATAGGTCTCCAAACTCCTCTAGCTTTGGGAGTTAAGATGATCAATATCTTTGGTGATTCCAAGCTTATGGTCAACCAAGTCAATGGATCCTACCAATGTAATAGTGTGTTAGGGCCCTATAACTCTCACTAGGACTAAATAGTGGAATCACTCATATATTAATCAAAACACTCATATTACAAATACTAATTCCTTTTATGGAAGGAGCAATCTATATCACTTTCTATTTCAAGGGGGCTACCTCCTTTAGAGCAAGGCTATATTATAATTCACTTCTTAGATGATCTACGACATCACTTGCCCCTTTATTTATATTATTTCTTACCTACCCATCTCCTTAGTCTAAATCATGTGGGATTATTCATCTAATGAATTACTATTACATGCTACTATTTCAACTAGTTATTCCCCTATCTAGGTAAATTATAGAATGTTGTCTTGAAAAACTTATAAATAGCTAGTAGATATACTCTTAAAATAATTTGATCATTACCTTATCCAATAAGTTCTATAATCTACCAACAATTTCATCAATATAATATCTTCCCTTGCTTCCCAAATCCCATCTCAACCTACTAATTCTAAACTCTTTATCACCATTCAACATTTCATCACACCCTCTTATATCCATTCCAATCTCCATACCATTTGTAGTGTAGAGAAATATTTATCATA
Organism: Torreya grandis; assembly: GCA_037957365.1. Lineage (NCBI taxonomy): Eukaryota > Viridiplantae > Streptophyta > Pinopsida > Cupressales > Taxaceae > Torreya > Torreya grandis. The sequence goes on from JARHVA010001803.1 coordinate 874,738, forward strand.
CATTTGGTACGAGCAAACCTTTAACTACCTCAACCTCAACATCGTTCCTCTTTACCTCTCTAGGAATGACCAAAGAGCCTTTGTTTAGAGTACCTCTTGTTATACCATACTAAGAGGAATATTTTACAAACATGGTTTTGATAGCCTCCTTCTCTATTGTCTACATATTCATGAATCTTCCCATGCTATCAAGGAAATGCATGATCATAGTTTTGGGGGACACTTTAGTGGCCTAGCTATCGCTAAACATATCCTTTTCCTTGGCTACTGTTGGCCTTCCCTCAACTAAGACTATTGTGATTATGTAAATAAGTGTGTTAAATTTTAAAAACACACCAATTTACATCACCCACCTGCCCATGGCCTCCAAGTATCTAAACACTATCAACCATTCTCACAATGGGGCCTCAATCTCATTGGGTAAATCAATCCTCTTTTTTCACAATGACACCAATCCATCATCACTACCACCAAGTATTTCACCAAATGGGTGGAAGTTATTCCTCTTATCTTGACCAAAGCTAACAATATATTCAACTGCATTAATCATCATATTATTTATCATTTCAGTGTTTCCCATAATATCATCACCAATAATGACAAATATTTTAAAAATAGGCAAGTCCAAGGTCTTTGTGATGCATTTGGCATCAAGTTAAGATTTTCCTTGCCTTACTATCCACAAGTAAATAGATAGGCAAAAGCCTCTAATAAAACCTTCAATAATATGTTAACCAAAGTATTCAGTGTTTTAGGTTAGGATTGGCACTTACACATCCCTTTTGATTTATGGGCCTATTGCACCAGCATTCAAACCTCTATGGGTGTTACATCTTTCTCTCTAGTCTTCGGGGTAGAGGTAGTCTTGTCACTCAAAGTCCAGATTCCATCTCTTCATATATCCTTACAAAACATCATTTCTAAGAGTGACTATCATCAAGAACATCTAACATAACTTGAGCTACTTGAAGAGCACCACTTAGTTATGCTTAATCATATTCATGTCTACCAAGATTAAATCAAGCATGCCTATAATAAGCACCTAAAAGAATGAGAATTCAACATTAGATACCTCATACTAAAGGAAAATCAACATGTGACCAATATGGAGAAAAGAAAGTGAGGCAAATTTGCTTACAATTGGCTTAAACCCTACATTATAACTCACAAGTATGGATCAAGAGCTTATTTTTTATCCTCTCTTGAAGGTAAACTAGAACCTAAGCCTCTCAATGCTTCAAATTTGCATCCTTTCTTTTGTTAAACAAGTATCAAACTCTCCTTTTTTTCTAACTTAAGCTCATCCCTTGATTTATGATATTTATTTACCTTCATTTGCATCATATCCCTTTGACGATAACTGGTTACAAACCATATGATGTACCATCATAGTCATAGCCTAATCCTAAATATGGGTACTATGGCTCTACCCATGGCATGGTTCTCATGGATACTTTTAAATCTCTAATCAGACAAAATCTCATGATCTTTGTCTCTCAAAACCACCCCTTTCACCTATCATTACCTCTTGTGCTATAGGTTTTACTTACATAAAGGTAGACCTTTAAGCCTAATTATACTTGTCCATGTCTAACCTAACATTGAAAATAATTTGGGATACCAAAATATCACCTGGGTCAAACATCTCTAGCATTGTAGATTGCTCCCTTGAAGGACAACTGCCCAAAATATAAAAAATTGCTTAAAAGATAGATTACGCCCTTGGAAGACAACTACCAAATAAACAAATCCAAAACTTAGACCACTCCCTTGAAGGATGGCTAAGTCAAATTTATCAAAGCAACCATTTGAAGCTTCCCACATCAATCAACTTCACAACTTATCAAAACAACAACAATAACAAAAGACCCTATATCAAAATCAGCACAAGTTATCCCAATAAAGATACAATCAGCCTTCATATATAGCATTAGTATACTTCTCATATCAATTAGTATATACGTTGCATAAAGATATGGACTTATCTAATTTGATTCTTAGGTCACCTATAGAAGGAGCAAACTAACCCACATAAGATTACCTTACCTATCACCCATCACCTATCTCCCCTTTATACCATTTATAAATTAAGGTATTATGAGCTTACTTGACATAATGTGATCAAGACACCTTTTTTATCAACCAAAGCATGTTAATGTGAAGCATTTTAAAGTCCTATGTCCATTAAGCCAATCCAACTTTGGTCATGTTTTGTCCTTACCAATAAAGAAGAATCATGTTTGTTTCTTATCCTCTCATCATTGGTTCATGTAAACATATGTCTCATCATTCTTATCTCTTTGCTCACATATAGTTTGTTATCTAACTTACTTTATGTGCTTTCATTAACTTCAACACCATATTTAAAACATCACATCCATAATCAACAAAATAAACCACATCATATATCTATAAACCACAAGTGCCATCCTATCCATGCTAATAAATCACATCATCATATACATCATGTCATCAAAATAAATAATACATGTAATAATGTATATCTCTCACTCTCTAAAAACATATACATATCATTATGTCAGCATGTAGGCTAGTATCAAAATCATGTACATTTATATCTATACATCATATCATAATCACATCATGCCCTTGTTTGTGCCTATGTGGCAGCTATTGTTTCCCTTGCCTGTCCATTAGGGCCACCTCCCTATACCTGCACCTATGGTCCTACACTAGCTAGACTCACATCCATGGCCTATAAACCCCCATCATCCCACCCAAAATTAATAGCTATATATCAGGCCTAGTACCATGCCACATATCCATCGATAAAATTGACATCATCGATCCCTGCACTAGCTGTTAACTCATCATGATCTAAGAACCATCTCCTCTGGCTATGGATCTAAAAGCAAAAACTCAACATCCTCCCTCTTGTACCTCAAGAATAGACTTGGAATCCCTTGCACTAAGTTTTAATACATCTAAACTTTATCAAATGAGATGAACTCAATCTCACCCTCTCTCTTCCCATAGATCCACTTTCATCTCTACAAAGATAATGTATGTTGAGTGTAGTGGGCCCACCTTATAAAGCTAACATATAGCCTCCAAACCCCATCCCCCACCACTAAGCTATCCAATGCATCTCTGAACTAGTCAATATCCCTTACACCTCCTCTAGCTCCTGTGAGTGTGTAGTTACCCCTCTACTACATAAAACCCACTTTAAAATCCATCTAGGTGTAGCTCTCCCATGGTATCCCCATCAGCCTCAAAACCTTAATGTGCTCATATGCCCAATAGTGAAGCACAAACCATATGTTGATCCCATATCATTGGTGAGCTTAGAATCCCTAAAGCTCCTTGTATATCTAGACTAACAAAATTGGTGCCCACTTGAACACTATCCTACCAAGCAACATCTCCACCAACACTCTCAATAGCAGATAAAGAAACTACCCACTACTTGAATCTAGTAATGCAAAATAGGAGACTACCATCATCAGCATAGTCATCAAATGCCTCTCATCTCAAGCCATCTGGTATAATGGGCCATAACTAAAACCATTGGCATGCCAAATAGCAAGGGCCTGATCTTCACCATATAAGAGCTCCATCTACTTGTCCCTCTCCTCACTCTCGATATGGTATCTCAGCTCTCCCTAAATGGGTAGTTGTGTGATCCTATGTACATCCTTTAATAGGATGGTTATCTCTCTTATCGGTAAGAGGAAGATGTTTGTAGCTAGATCCAATCTATTGATGAGGGCCAAGATCATTGTTACATCTTATGGCAAGTGTTTATTATATCTCATAGCTTTGAGGTTGACCTCCTCCATGTATGTCTAGTCATCCCCAGTCATCTCTCTATGGATCTCCATAAAGATCTTAGGAACTTGATCCCTCATCTGGTTCTAATCTCATGCCTATAAAATTCAAGTACACACTTATTTTTTCATTACCATTGTTATTCTTCATTCATTCTACCTAATATCAACCTCTTTATCAACCTATTCCAATGCTATCCTAACCCACAAACATTCCAATACTACCCTAACCCATCAAACCAAACATCTAACTCTTTTATTAAAAAATACCTACCCTAACCCACAAAAATTTCAACACCCTCTCTAAACCTATCAAACCAACACCTAACTCTAACCAAAAACCATCTCAACACATCACTCATACTTGAAAATTACCCTATCCTAACCTGCACTTGGCATTTTAACTATTCCAACCCTTTTAAAACATTTCTTATATCTTTTTATTAAAACACACCTTCCCTAATCACCTGACTGTTAATGATCAAGTCTGATCATTGATGGTTAGGTTGAACCATTGACATTCATTTTATGTGACTATCGATGGCAAAACACCTAACCTTTATTTCCTAAAAACCCAACAAAATAATAAAATTTAATAAATAAACTACCTAATTCTATCTTATACCCTATCCCTAACCCAAATACTCTTTCAATTTTGAATTTCATAGGCTAATTTTTTAAATCACAAATAAAACCTACATCTAGGTCAAACCCCCCAAAAACCTATCAAAATAACCATAAACTACCCAAATTCAACTTCAAAATAACCAAATCCACTAATCTATCAATTTTTAAACACCATCTACCTCATTCCTTGATCATTGTCAAAGACAAAGACCATGTCCCACTTCTCAACCACATCTTCATCCACCTTATATCCTAGGTCCTAGTGGATCACCTCAACACACACTTTTAACCAATCAACAATCACCAAGTCAGCAAAATGCTCAATCAACCCTCTCACACAAAATGCCAAATCAGCAAAGTGCACAAAAAGCATGGAAGTCGATAAGCTAAAAGTGAATTTTTTTTTTTCACTTTTTATCCTCTAAGCTTTTAGGGTTTCCCCTTGATCATCGATAGTTAGGGTTATCATCAATGATCGATCTTGGGAACCCTAACCATCAATGGTTAGGAAACCCACATTTTCAAAAATTTCAAGTACCACCACCTTAATACCACCCTTTTGGAGACTACCTTCTCCACCAAACCAAAAACTAACCTTAAGAAAATACTCTCTCTGACCAACCAACCACCCAACCACATCCACCTTGATGTTGGCCATTTTGGCCCAAACTATCACATATTTAGTGATGACTTTGCTTTAGTCTTTTTGACCACACTGACCAACCTTGCCATGTTGAACATTTGAATTTGTACCACCTCATGCATAATTAGGCCATTTGTGTTTTTCAAGGGAGAACTTCCTACCTTGGATACCTACAAAAACATTAACCCTATCTAGAAGATTTGATAAGAATGACCTGATCAGCCATGCTTAATGATTTGTCCTAGTTATCACATCACTAATCCTTCTAAAATTGGCCTTGTTTTTACCATGAAAAACCTTAGTCTTTATAATATCTTGGTTATTGCACTTAATCACATTTTGTGCACATATTTTTGCTTTAAATGCCCAACCACCCTTATCACCAACCTTGTGACTCACCATAAACCACTTGTCAAACCCTAACTTGATTTTAGTTTTACCTCATCAACTCCTAGTTTGAAGGGGAACACCTCCTCCCATACTCAGGGTAACCAAACCTTTGACTAGAAATACATTTTAGTTTTATAGCTTGTTGATTCAAAGTTAAATAACAAAAAGAGGCAAAATGTAGACACTAAAAAATTTCACACAATGGTTCTAGTTGTCGAAATGCCTCATGACCCCCTAGGGACCACCTAAACCTTCTTGACCCACTAACCAACCCATCAAGACCCTGAGTCAAGTTAGCTACTTAGCTAACTAAACTCACTAAACTTACTAACTAACCCTTAATCCAACCCTTTTTAACCCACATTGACCCTTTTACCTTCAAACACTTGACTATTGATGGTCAACTTGACCATCAATGGTTAGGCTAATCATTGACGATTAGGTCATCATATTTATAATACATCACCAATTGTGTATAAGCTAACAAGGCATAATTTAATATTTTTGCCTTACATAGTGCTAACAAACTATGAATCATCAAAATTAGTAGCCTGACTTTTTAGGGAACCTTTTATCCTCCATCTTTATTTTCCTATAAAAGGAAGGGAGTAGGAAGTGAAATAGATCCATCAATCACAAGAGTATTCTAGCACATAGATATTCAAGTTGTTAGGTTGTGGAGCTAAAAGCTTCACTGATGCAAACATGGAGGAGGTGTTGAGTGTCATAGTAACCAGTGTTGGTTAGGCCAACCGACATCAGTCAGGAGCAGACAGGAAGCTGCCGACATCGGTCATTTAACAACCGACATCGGTTATCTCCAGACAAACAGCGATTGACGTCGGTCGCATGTACGGTTCCAAAACTGTTAATTTGATGAATAGTTTGTTTAACAAACTGGTTATTTGCATGTAAAGACTAATTTTAGTCTTTGAGCTGCGGTTCTAATTATTTTAATTAAAAGTCTAATTATTGTTTGCATGGGATCTATATAATAGACTCATGGGGCTGTATTGTAATCAAGGACAAGGAAGAGATCATTCTGATTGTAAGATCTAGGTTTACAGGTGTGTAAAACTAGGTTAATCTACAAGGGTTGCAAGATCAGGGGAGATCTACATGGTAAGTAAGATCATTTGATTTGCAAGTTATTGCAAGTTCAAGGGAGATCTACTTGGAGTACTTTGAGTACTTGTTTGACTGGCAGTATTGTTACTGACTGGTGGAGGCGAACAACAACTCTATGTTTGAGTTGTTTGTTGTGACCGTAATTGAGAGAGAGAACTCTTGAGGGAGATTATTGTATGCCCTAGAGGTGTGGGAGCCCTAGAGGTGTGGGAAGAAGAGTGTGACTTCTTTATTGTATTTTCTTTCTAGATGAGTTGAATACAAGTTTGTATTGTCTCTCAAATTCTGTGTTGTTTCTGATTTCTAGTTACTTGTTACTTCTAGTTAAATTCTGTGTTTAGTTACTTATACAAGGTAATCAATTGTTCTCCTAATCTTGACAAAGTGGTATCAGAGCTTTATGTTCTAGATCCTGATAAGTGGTATCAGAGCGAGGTTGTAGGGAGTAGGTTAGTGTTTGATTACAGGTCACTCTCAGGGGTTTCTGATTGAGTGGGAGTAAAGCAATGGCAGAAGAAAGTAAGCTAAGAATGGAGAAATTCAATGGCAAGAATTATCAATTATGGAGGATGCAGATAGAGGATTATCTATATCAAAAAGATCTTTACTTACCATTGGGTGGGGTTGCATGCAAGCCCACGGATATGAAAGATGAAGAATGGAAGGTTCTTGATTGAAAAGCTCTGGGATCTATAAGGTTGAGCCTGGCATCGTCTGTGATTTCCAACTTATCACAGGCTAAGACAATGATAGAGTTAATGGAATCTTTGGCAAATTTATATGAAAAACCCTCAGCTTCGAATAAGGTATTTCTTATGAAGCAATTATTTAATTTGCAAATGTTGGAAGGTGGATCAATACATAGTCATCTTAGTGATTTCCATGGATTAGTTAATCAGTTAGTTTCAGTCAATATTGCTTTTGATGATGAAATTAAGGCTCTCTTAATCTTATGCTCATTACCTAAAAGTTGGGATAGTTTGGTAATGGCAGTTAGTAACACTGCATCTACTTCAAATATCTTGAAAGTTGATGATGTTGTTAGTGTAATCTTGAATGAAGAAATTCACAGGAAAAGCACAGGTGAATCATCAAGGAATGCTTTAAGTGTTGAAATTAGGGGAAGGCAAAGAGAGAAGATCAAGCAAGGGAAATCAAGGTCAAAGATAGGCAAGAGATCTAGATCCAGGCCCGGTAGGGAAATCTATTGGAATTGTGGAAAGAAAGGGCACATAAAGAAAGATTACAGGTCGGTTGAAGATCAACATCAAGGAAATGAAGAAGTAGATGTTGCAGATATTGTTGCACATGATGCTCTTGTATGTTCCTTGGATAAAGTGGAATCTTGGGTGTTAGATTCTGGTGCCTCTTTCCATGCAACCCCAAATAGAGCATCTTTTCATGATTATGTCCAAGGGGACTTTGGAGATATTTATTTAGGGGATGGTAAGCCTTGTCAAATGGTTGGCAAAGGAAAAGTGTAGCTAAAATTGCAGACGAGCAAAAAATGGGTGTTGAAGGAGGTCATGCATGTCCTAGTCTTGAAGCAGAACTTGATTCTTATAGGAAAGTTGGGTGATGAGGGATGCACAGTAACTCTCATAGTAGAATCTTGGAAGGTTTCCAAGGGTGCACTTATTTTAGCAAGAGGTAAGAAAGTAGGTACTCTTTATCTATCTACTTGTTTGGTTTATCTACTTTAGCTGTAGATTCAAAGATGTGGCTCTATAGGCTTGGTCACATGAATAAGAAGGGGATGCATGTTCTTAAGTCAAAGGGTAAGAGTTCAGATCCAAAAAGCAAAGATCAAGATTTCTGTAAGCAACAGAAGAAAGTGAAGTTTCTTGAAACACATGCTACAAGAAAAGATCAGGTCTATTGCACAAAAAGGAAATTTGATGTTTTTGACAAGAATAGGAAAGCCTTGGTTTTCAAGGAGAAGATGATGGATAGAGATCAGTCACAGGGGCTAAATAATTTTGAGCAGGGTAGTTTGGACAAGGGTATGATCCAAAGTAAGCTCACAGGTAAAAAGTCATCACTCACAGGAAAACATAGTTACCGACATCGGTCAAGTGAAATTGACATCGATCAGGTGGAATCGATATCAAATAGGTAAGTACCAACATCAGTCATGTGCAGACCAGAGTCGGTGGTGTCAGGAAGGTGGTGACCGACGTCAATCAGGGAACCGACGTTGGTAGTTAGGTCAATCACATGGAATCGATGTCGATCGGATGCAGACTGAGAGGTGACCGACGATGATCACTGTTAGAATGGATTTTGGGTGGACAACAAGCTGTCAAGGAGTCTTAAACACCCATATGGAGGACTGAAAAGGTAAGTAAGCCTCAAATTCCTTATTCCCCTTCTTTAGACTACTTGTTGCTCACTGATGGTCAAGAACTAGGAAGTTTTAAAGAAGTAGAGCAGGTAGAATCTAGGAAACAGTGGGAGCATGACATGAATGAGGAATTTTATTCCTTGGATGAGAACCAAATGGTAGATTTGGTAGAGTTTCTAGCCAGAAAGAAAGCACTAAAAGATGAATGGATTCCCAGGTTAAAGAAGAGAGAGAATGGACACGTGAGACAGAAGGCCAGGTCATATGGTCTTGAGCAGGCTGCAGGACAATGGAGGTTTAACCATTGTGTTTTCTTTACCAGGTTAGATAATATTAGCTACATTATCCTATTGTTGTATGTGGTGTGTATGCTTATTGCAGGGTCACACATGCAGGGAGTTGCTGAGCTAAAGGTAAAGTTAGCTCAGAGGTGTGTCATGAAGAATCTGGGAGTAGCAAGATTCTTTGGCATGAGTATTCCTAGAGACAGGGAAGATCATAGGTTGATGTTGTCTTAGGATGATTGTGTGAATAAGGTAGTGGTGAGGTTCAAGATGCAAGATGTAGAACTAGTTTTCACACCTATGGATGGACAGTTCACAGAACAGTGTCCCAATTCACATGATGAGGTTAAGTACATGTGTACTAGACCTAAGTTTGCCCAAGCAGTGGGTGTTGTCAGTGAGTTTGGGGTCAATCCAAGAAATAAGCACTAGAAATTAGTTCAATGGATTCCCAGGTATATGAGAGGGACCAGCAGTAGGTATACATGCGATGCAGGGTCAAGGACTTCTCTACATGGGTATGTAGATTCAAATATGGCAGGTTACTTGGATGAAAGGAGTTACACCATAAGATGTGTGGTGGTTGGTCTTCAAGATTGAACTTGAAGAGGGATACAAGCTAGGAAACAAAATTAGATGATGTACAGGTATAGGTACAGATGTAGCTGTTTATCTCCAAGTGGGAGATTGTTAGGTTATGGAGCTAAAAGCTTCACTGATGCAAACATGGAGGAGCTGCTGAGTGTCATAGTAACTGATGTTAGTCAGGCCAACTGACGTTGGTCAAGATTAGACAAGAAGCTATCGACATCAGTCATTTATTGGCCAATGTTGGTCATCTTCAGATAGATAGTGATCGACGTCAGTTGCCTGTGCGGTTTTAGAATTGTTAGTTTGACGAATAGTTTATTTAACGAATCGGTTGTTTGCATGTAAAGACTAATTTTAGTCTTGGAGCTACGGTTCTAATTATTGTAATTAGAAGTCTAATTATTGTTTGCATGGGATCTATATAATAGACTCATGGGGCTATATTGTAATCAAGGACAAGGAAAAGATCCTTCCGATTGTAAGATCTAGGTTTGCAGGTGTGCAAAACCAGGTTGATCTACAGGGGTTGCAAGATTAAGGGAGATCTACATGGTAAGTAAGATCATTTGATTTTCAGGTTGTTGCAAGTTCAAGGGAGATCTACTTGGAGTAATTTGAGTACTTATTTGACTAGCAGTATTGTTACTGACTGGTGGAGGTGAACAATAACTCTATGTTTGAGTTGTTTGTTGTGACCATAATTGAGAGAGAGAACTCTTGAGGGAGATTATTGTACGCCCTGGAGGTGTGGGAAGAAGAGTGTGACTTATTTATTGTATTTTCTTTCTGGATGAGTTGAATACAAGTTTGTATTGTCTCTCAAATTTTGTGTTGTTTCTGATTTCTAGTTACTTGTTACTTTTGGTTAAATTCCTGTTTAGTTGCTTATACAAGGTAATCAATTGTGCTCCTAATCCTGACACAAGCTTCTATCCAACTAGTCTTCCTTCTAAAAATTTAGCAACTGTAATAGAGATTTGAACCTCTACCAAAATTTCTCTTGAGGTAAAGTATCATTACTCTACCAAAATTGCTCCAACCATCAAGCAACAAGTACATTTTGTATTTAGATTTGTTTGGTTTCTAATTTTCAAGCCTAAATTAGACCTCTTACACCTATCTTCCAACTTCCCTATCCCTAACCTAACCCTTAATATACCTTTATTTTATCATTAACCCATTTTACAACTCTTTTCTAAATATCTTTAAAATCTATAGGTAATCATCAATGGTCAGCTTAACTGTCGATGATCACCTCCAACCATTAATAGTTACCCAACCACCGATGGTCAGGTTAACTACCAATGATCACCACAACTATCGATGGTCACTATGGTAAGAAATAACAATAAATTATTTTTAACCCCTTACCCCCAAACAAATCGAACTTTATATGCCTCTGCCTATTTATAGACCACTACCTAATTTTTTGAACCTGACTTGATCTATTTTAGCACTAGTATTGACCCATTATTTCTATATTTAGTTTATTTTTTAATAAAGTATCTATTTCTTCTTTTATTTTATTTCATTTCCTTTCTATTATTTGATGCAAGTAATTTCATTTTATCTCTTTCAACTTAATTTTTATCAAAGAGTCTATTGCCAACCTCCTAGCAATATCATGCTTCTTGGATCTATCTCATGTTAGGCAGTCCACCTTACTATCTTTCTAACAACCCCTTTTGTTAGTGATTTTTTATCTATAGGTCATTTTTACGAAGATAAAGAGGATTTCTCCACAATCATCTAAATCAAGTGTGCACAACAACTAGGTTCTTTTACCACACCCTTATTACTAGTTTCTTACCTTTACTTCTTTCTATGAAACAATTAAAAAATAAGAGAAACAAATACAATTGGATCAATATATTGTTCATGTTATAATTTTCATGCCATTCATCCATTTATGCAAGTCATATCAATTTTAATCTATTGTTCCCATTCAAAAATCCTTAATAGCTATGATAAAAAAGGCAATTTGGTGTTTAGATTAGTTTTGTCATTAATAGATAAGTCCATTATAGTAATTTGAGTCTTAAGTGTTTAATAATCAAGATTTATTTGGTTTTGTGTTTTAGTTTAATTACAGTTTGAGTAAATTACTCTTGATTTTTGGTTAGTTTATTTTTGAATAGGATATTATAATTATCTTTATATTAAGAGTCAAAAGTGTCTTATGAGTTTTTTTAGTCATTTTAGGTATTTATTTGTGCCTTTTTTAAATATTATTAGAGTCAATTTTAGGTTTATGAGTCAAAATTTCAAAATAAAATTGAGTGTCCTTTATAATTTAGAGGTTCATTTTTTTAAGTATGTACAAAAGATCCAAAGTTGAGAGTCAAAGTTGCACTAAAAATGTTGAAATGTATAAGGATGCATTATCACTTGTATGCAACGTCCAAACTATGGGAGGGATTTCTACTTAAGAAAATCATCAAAAAATTTATTGAGTAAGAAGCTTCACCTACTGGAGGATGGAGGCTTTCTACACCTCTCATTAGCCACTAATGAAGGGGAGCTTCTTGTATATATATATATATATATATATATATATATATATATATATATATATATATATATATATAGCACTTGTTTATTTGTGTGATAAATAAGAGGTGTATTTCTTATTTTCTCACATAGTGCACTGCATAAAAAAGGTGTTTAGAAGAAACATGAATGTGGAAATAGTTAGGAGAGTAGCTAATGATGAGATCCTATGACTTCTTTACTTCTTTATGGAGATGATCTCCCAGTGACATGTCTGATGTGATCACATAGAGTAAATGTAGGATGTGTTCTTTCACATAGTAGTGGTCATGTGAAGTAAGATCCAGACAATAGTACATAGACCTAAGAGTATGTGGTGGCATAAAATTCTATTTTTGTTAGTTCTTGGAGGCAGGAGTGACATTTGAACAAATGTTTCCTATCGTGGTTCCCACACTATATAGGTTGATGTGTTCCCTCAATGATTGGTTAATGGTAGATGTTCATGTTTGAAGTTCCCACACTGATTCAATTGACGTGTTCTTGATAGTGAATGGTTGATAAGAAGTTGATTTGTTCCTTCATTAAGTCCTATGAAACACAAATTTCCATGTAAGGCCTAAGGGGGGAAATGTTAGGGAACAGTTAGCCCTCACATTAATTTGTACATCATAATGTGAATAATTATGGAAGTGATAATTCACTATTACAGATAATTAGTTTGTTAGTTATATTTGGTAGTAATTAGTTGTCATAATATTGTTATAAACAATATTATGAATATAGATTAGAATATATTATTTATTTAAATATATTATTATGAGTTATAATAATATATCGTATATAGGAGTTTGCATAATCAAAAGGATTTTGGGAGAGATAATCTCCTTGATTATAGGAATGATGTTCTTATAAATATGCAATTTCCCATATGATTTATTATTAAAGCATGAGAAATAATATTATAGTGTATTAAAAATATTTTTGTTACTTGTGTATTCGGCTACTTTATTTTGTGTTCATCATACGCAGATCTAAACTAACCCCATCACTGAGATACATGTAACCCTAAGGAGATGTTCATGATTTGATTAATCTGTTAAGAGATCATCTTCATCTAATAGATTTCAGATTACGACCTTTAATGCTTTGAAACTTTTTGTGTCATGACTTGCTATTTAATGGTATGCATATTTCCTATTTTCTCTATACCATGATGGTTTTTAAATATGAGGATTGAGAGGCTTTACGATGATAAGGGAGGACTAGATAATTTGATTGAGGATCTTAGAATAAGATCCATTTAATAGGTCTTGACTCAGATTTTCCATCCTCTAGGGTGTTTGTGGGGAAGAGGTATGTGACCTCGAACCTTGGCCTTTTGAACTAACTATTTGAATGGTCCTTATTGTAGGTACTTTGTGTTTAGGGTAAGTCTTTACACCTAAACCCTATGGATAATAGGGGTTTAATGGGTTATGGATTGGCATAACCATAGTGGGAAGATTTCATTGTGATGGTACATGCACTTTAGTGGTGGATTTTATAATGGTAGTTTTAGTTTAGCTAAAGGATGGGGTCCTAGTATAAATTTTCTTATTTAAATTGGAGATGGGGGCACTTTTCCTTTTCAAATTTGCTCAGGGGTTACGAGGGTGTCCTTTTTAGGGAGTTTAATCTTAATAGGAGGATGTTGTAGAGATTTTATCCTTAGGGCTCTGAGATTTCTATTTTTGACATATATGGCTTTTCCCTTGATTTATCTAGAATTTATCACCTCTCAAGTAATGGGGAGAACTAATCTAGAGATAGTTCATGGTAACATAATAGTTTCTCAGGAAGTAATAGGCTAGTGGAACTAGTATACTAGATGCAAGTTTTAAAAGGATGTGAGGAAAGGAATCTTGTAAAATGTCTAAGCAAAATTTATCTTCAATAACCTTTTCCTCTTTTAGTTCTTGAGTGGTTGTAGATATGGATTCTTTCTATGGATCCCCAATAATGAGATCCAGTAAAATAGTGTAATTTTTTAGGATGTCTTAACTTGGTTTAGATGGTTCAAAAGTGTCTCTTATAAGGAGATCAAGGATAGGGGCATCATCAAATTCTTTAGGCAGAAGTTGGTCATGGATGTTGTTAATTACGTGAGTCTCATTTTCTGATGTGGATCCTAATTTAGCTTACATGGAATTCGATGTGAAAGTATGATTGGGGAATGGTTGTCTAAATAAAAATATAGATTGGTTTATAGGTGCATTAAGATTATCTAGTTTTAATTCCCTTTAATCTATAAGATTCTATAGTAAGCCCTTGAAATAATGACATCTACTAATATTATCAGCTATTACACAATGAAAATTATAGAATTCATTTTCCCTAAACCAACTAGGTTTAGAATGAGAATCGTTGAGAGGTATTATTGGAGGGATCTTGACAAGATATGCCTTTAAGATTTTACCTAGAATATATCCATAGAATTCTCTTAAAGGGGTATATTTTCATGGGGGAAAGCATGTTAAAAGATTTTGAAACTATGCCTACAAAGTAGATGGCTTAGATTCATTTTTAGTTTATGGTAGTGTTGACTTTATAACTACAACATTGATAACTCCTTTGGTTTTATTATTAGTTTTAATATTAATCCCTTTAGAGAGCTCATATTTAAAGTTTTTATTTCCCAATTTCATATTCCCTTCTTATAGAGATCTAATTTCAATCTTTTAAGCCATTGAAAAGGCCTCATCGAAGGTTTTAAAATATTGTACCTATAACATCGATGAGATATGTTTGCCACATGCTCTCAAAAATAAATTGATTAACTTAGGCTATGGTAGAGAGAAGGTGAGTATATTAATTAAACTTCTCCATCTAGCCATAAAGTCAATGATAGATTCATCATCAAACTATGGGATGGCATAGAGGTTAGTAATAGTAACATTTCTTGCTATATTGATAGAAAAGTGTTCTAGGAATATTTGAGCTAGCTGCCCAAATGAGAAGAGGGAATGTTATGGGATTGAGTTGTACCAATATAGAGCAAGTCCAACTAACAACATAGGGAATGTCCTAAGAATAAGTGCATCATTATGCACTATAAGGTAGAAATCATGTCTAAATGTTCAAAAGTGTTGTTTTGGGTCCTCTTTATTCTATAACTTTGTAAACTTAGGGAGTTCCCATTGTAGAGGATAAGGCCTAATAGGAACTACTAGGTTGATAGGCTCTTTACAATTTTTTTCATAGGTGAGCATGTTCTTTTGCCTAGAGGTAGAGGCTTCTAAATTATCCATTATGTTCATAAGTATGCTCATGAGATCAGGTTGGGTGATATGTTAAAGGATTCCCCCTAAACCATTATGTTGTGGGAGCTGATACATAGATAACTAAGTAGAAAAATCTTGAGATAAAGGGATAACTAATAGATGTGATCATGATGGGTTGAGAAGCTACTACACACTATAGATCTTGTAAATAGATATATGTAGACCCAATTTATTATGTAGGTGCTATGTACTAGGTGGTTAATGGAACATACTATTGAGGTGACTGACTTATAAGGGCCTAGCGTAATGGCTACATTTGGATACTTAAGGGTACACTAGTCTAAATCGGTGGAAGGGTTATTGGGACCAATATGACTAGGTTCTAAAGTGATGTGGTAATAGGTTTAGTATCCATAGGTTGAGTCATGGTAGCATTTTGAGTTTGGGTAGTGATCGATGATGGATCACTAGACGTCACTGGAGGTGAGTTGCCTAAAGTTTGTGAAGTATTGGTGTTAGAACTATTAGGAGGAGCATTATTATGGGAAGATACCATAGCAGTGGTAAATCCTTCACCCTCTTCCAAGGGCATGACATATGGGTTTCTATAGAATTGTGTATGGGGAGATAATGGGATATGTATGGCTTGAGAGCTGAGATAATGATTAAGTGCTATGAGATTTCTATCTAGTATAGTGGAAAATTTAGGATCACCATGGGTATAATACTAAGGGATTCTTTCCCTTATAGACTCAAGGGAAGTAAGGGTCTAGGAGAATTCTCCATTTATGAATACGTAGATAGGGGTTTAGTTTTCTTTTGTGACTGTTGTTGTGTCAAAACCATTTAGCAATAAAAAAGGAAGAAAGCAAGAAATAATGAAAAATATGTAAAAGATTTTTTTTTATTATCTCATTTTTAGTGAGGATGAAAAGGTGCAGACACTAAATATATACCTAATTTTTTTTTACTTTTTAACTTTAAGGTGTGATAAAATAAAAAAGAGGATACTGAGGGTCCTAAAAAGTGACACTTTAAGGATGGTCTCAGGTTTTGTTTAGGTTCTCAAGGATTTATGTATTGGTATCGATACTTGGTCTGGTATTAAGGCCTACCCCTTCACTTCACACACTGTATCATAAAGGTGTTAGGTTATTATCCATAATATATCAAAAGACTAGAGTTTATACTCAGTCAGAGTACTAAGTTGGTTCTCCCCTTGGTAGTGAAATCCAAGTGGTATCACTAGGAAGAAGGTTACCGCTAGGTGATAAAATCTTAGTTAATTCCTTTATGTCAAATGTTTTGATGAGTTTATATGAACATGATTTGGTTTGTGTGATAAACTATGATAAATTCACTACCTATATTATTCTATATGAGTAAACTAAGTAGGTAAAATGGATGCAGATTATTAAACCTTTTAAATAGGGAAAATGCAATTTTATATTTTTTTGAATGAATTCAACAAACAAAAGAATGGGAGAGAAAGATAAATAAATTCAGAAATGAATTTTTAACAAGAAAAGTGAGACCTTAGGGGTCCCACCAGGTGTGCCATAATTTTTAAGTAGTTTTGTGTCTTCTTTAAATTAAATATTACTTACTAAAAACTCAAATGAAAATAGGGTTTATTGAGAATACCTATGGATTAGAAGATATTGTGCACCATTTTGAATCCATCAATAGTGAGAGCTCCTTTTTGGCTGGGAAGGCTAACCTACACACATGTAACTACTTGACAAAAATAGATTAATAGAAGAGATAGGTAGACTCCCTGATTCAAGATCAGTTCCAAGAAGTTTTACACTTCCTTAAAAGGATGGCAGTCCATTATTTATTCAATTAAGTAGATAAAAAGCATATGAAATGACAATAAATAAATGATATGATAAAAATGTTGATTAAGATTCAATCCTCAAATAAGATATCAATGTATATAAAATATTCCTCCTAATAAGTGGAGGAAAAATCTACATCATCTTATATAAAAACTAATTATTCTTTTATGGCTTCATGAGATGGTGAATAAATGATTGCACAGAGAGCTAGCTCAAATGCTATGCCACTCTAATCTTCAAACAAATGTTGGAAAACTATGGGGAGATCGATTATACTAGTTAAGTCATGAACTAAACTAGGTAGAGTCATATACAAGCAAAAGGCCATGTGTAAATAATAGCAATCAGCAAAGGATTACAAAAAGGGGCTTAAGATTAAGGTCTCAGATTCTATGAATTAAATAAAATACATCAATGTTGATCGGTAGAGTCAATGTCTATTCAAAATGAATTAGTGTTGATTCTCTTTATGACTGTATTTAATAAAATAGAGAATCAAATGAGATAGATTTGCTAAAAGAGGTTGATAAATAGATACAGAGATATGTTAAAATGGAATACGGTAAATTACCTTTGATCGGTTTGGAAGCAAAATGAAATTATTCCATAAACTAAGGTAGTTTCTCAAGCTTCCTAAAGGATATGGATTGAATGTAACAAACATCCAACAGAGTGTCATTAAGAACATCACAAAATCTCCAATAATTCTAATAGAAATTCAAGGCTTTGAGTTTCTGGGTCTGGTATGTAAAGATAGATGAGTATTTATGGATCGATGTCAATCCAGTGAATTGATGTCAATTTAGAGAATCAATGCTGATCTAGAGAATCGATGATGATAGAGGGTGAATCAACATCAATTCACCCAAATTGGTACCTTTGTTCCAACCATGGGTAAATGGCTTGGATACGGGTGGAGTTGTTGGTAAAGACTCCACATAGAGGTACAATGGTTGGGGGTAGATTTTTATGTTATAAATGGATTTAGGAGGTTGGGAAGGGTAAAAAGGTAAAAGTAAAGGCCATTTACCAGGATATTAAATGGTAAATAAACCAAACCTTAGGATAGGGTTTATTTAGGAGATTTAAATAAATAGGACCTACAATACCTAATTAACCATCCCTAGGGTATGAAATTATAGTGTCTACACTAGGGTGTATATAGACAATGGTTTATACATAGTTCTACAAACTAGTTTCACCATGGTACTTGTTCAAAGCACCATAAGAATGGTTTTCACTTTTGAATAGATTGTTTTTATTTTGTTTTTTGTTTTTGATTTTTTTTTTTTTTTTTTTAATTTTTTTCATATACATACATAAATCAACACTAGAGCAGTCTAGGTAAGGAAGCATTTGAGGTGTATGATTTTTTTTGGTTAATCAATCTCTTATCCTTATTTTTTTGCTAGTTTATAAGCACTCAATCTCTATTTGTGAATGACAATGTATGGGCCTAAATAATTAGGTTCAAACTTGCCTTTATTTTCATGATCAACATTTATGTTCAATTGGTTTTGGTTTATAATAAGGTCTCTGATTTCAAAATCTTTTTTTATTATTTTATTTTTATAAATATACTAGAGACATTTTTGATAGGATTGTAGATGGTTAAGGACATTAAGACATTTTGCATCTAGGATATCAAGCTCATGTAAACTTGAGATGTGATATGATTCTTAATCAAAAAGGTTTTGTATAGATATTCGTAATGATGGAAGATCTATTTACATAGGTAAGATGGACTCCATGCCAAAAACAAGGGAATATAAGGTTATACCTATGGGTATGCAAATGCTAGTATGGTAAGCCCACAAAGTAGGGTAAATATTTAAATACCAATCATGACCAACATCATGGACAACATGATTTAAGATTTTTAATCTATTTTTTTTAGGCCTAAGCTTGATTTTTGCTTTGGGGATAATATGATGTGGACCATTTATGCTTGATGTGGTATGTTGGGCAAAGACTCTTGACACATTTATTTTTTAAGGACTTATCATTATCAAATATAATGGTATAAGGGATACTGTAACAAAAAATTATATGGTTTAGGATAAAATTAGAAATTTCTTTACTAGTTACATAAGTTAGAGGACTATCTTTGACCCACTTAGTAAATTACTTAGTGGAAGTGAGTATATGTTTATGACCATCTGATGAGTTGGGATTGATTTTTATAATGAGGTCTAACCCCCATGTGGATAATGGACATGGAGTGGTAATGGGTTATATATATTATGTTGTAACAAGGTTTAGGTCACCATGTTTTTGGCATGGAACACATTTATTGACATATTGGTATGAATTAGTTACCATCATTAGCCAATAATATCGAACATGAAGAAGGTTCTTTTCAAGAACCATGCCATTAGTATGAGAACAAAAAATACCATTGTGAACTTCCTTAATTACTAAAGTCACATATTCATTATTCAAAAACCTAAGTAAAGTTCCATAAAAACCCTAAGGTATAATTTATTTCCAAGGTATTAAGTGAGAAGATCATTGGATGAAGGGTTTCTTGTGATTTTGGAATAAGTTAGGATGGTTCACATTGTCATGGAGGTATATGTGTATATATTTTTACCAATGATAAGTAGGACCATGTCATGTCCCCTTTTTCATGGACATTGACAGACTTGATGGTTAGCCTATTATACGACCTTTGTAGGCTAATAGGATGGATAGAGGGTCATAATGGAGCTTGGATTGACTTTGATTCATAGAATTTCTACATTTGGTTTTCATTTAGGGTATTTCAGATGCATTGGGCCTGAGCTCCTACTTTTTAGGGATATTTGATATGCAGTGGAGCACCTTTATTTTGGTATGGTCATGTGCGGAATCACTCCCTGATTCACCTGCTTCGATCAGTTCGAGGATCCGACGTATATTGAGGGAGATATTAATATTTGATTGATTTAATCAAATATTAATTATTTGGTCTCATTAATAATTAATTATTAATTATTAATTATTTGCTCTAATTTTAAATTAGAAACCCTAATGCTAATTTAAGAAAACCCTAATTAGGGCAAGCATATCTTTTGAGGGTATAAGGGTTTCACATGGAGGCCATTATTGATTCATGATTATTTTGATATTGATTCTTGTTAAGAAATTATTTTGTGAAGACTGAGCCAAGGGTTCCAGTATTCCATCTACATTGAAGAACGTCAACTCTTCAGTGTGAGCGATTCAGAGGTTGTGAAAGATCAACCGATCTATTGCCGAATTGGGAGATAACTTCATCCAGAAGCTATCACATGTACTTACAAGTTTTAGAGATAACTTCACACAAAAGCTATCACGAGGGTTTCAGGTATTTTCATTATTTGGGTTTTGATTCCAGAATTATCCAGATATAGATCTTTGTATTAGCCCATAATTCTGCAGATCAGGATCAAGCATATTGGTTGAGCAATATCAGTGGCCGTACAACTTCTGTACAGATCTGTGAAAATCTGTACGCACCTACAGAAAGTTTAGGTACCGACATCGACGAACAGAGACTTACAGAGACCGACATCGGTCGACTCATCACCGACGTCGGCAAGGGGATCACTACAGGTCGACTGACGACGGCAGTATAACCGACGTCGGCAACTATGTTTTTTACACAACAGGTCAAGACGTTCCAGATTCAGCCCAGTTCGAGGAATATTCAGGCTATAAGGCCGAACTTTTGATATTCTTTGTATACCTGACAAAGGATCTCTATTGTAAGCTTATGAGCAAATAAATAAGAAATTATACTGTGATTTATTCATCTATTTGAAGATATTTTGCAGAAATTTAGATAAGCAATTTGGAGCTTTTGTTTTGATATTCGAAGGGATATTACAGTGGTATCAGAGCTTTTGTGCAGATAAGAGAGCCCCTAAGTAAGGGACATTACAGTGGTATCAGAGCTTTTGTGCAGATAAGAGAGCCCCTAAGTAAGGGACATTACAGTGGTATCAGAGCTTTGTGCAGATAAGAGAGCCCCTAAGTAAGGGACATTACAGACCAATAACTTCATAGAAAATTTCATACTCGGGGGTATCATATTATGGATACATCAATTATTCAACAAATAATTGACGGTGATTGTCATTTAGATGCATGTCGAGGAATGAACCAATCATGGCCATGGCATCGACTACCCTATCATTAACTCAAGGAACTTTATAAAATTGTATGGATTGAAATAACTACTTAATATTATCCACCATCCTTTTATAAGGTAATAGCATATCTTTTTTTTTATCTTGTTATTCATTGGTTACTTGATTGATGATTAGTTGTGAAACCTCCAAAACTAGGAGATGTTTAATGTTCCACTGAATTATAAGATTCAAACAAGAAATAAGAGCTTTATATTTTACTATATTATTGATACAAGGGAATCCTATACAAATTACCTATGTAATGAGATCACCTTGTGGAGTGATGAGAAAAATACCTACCCCGAGTCATGACTTGTGAAAGACTCATCAAAGTACAACTATGACTCTAATTATTCAGTTAATGACATGATTGTTTCATTTGTAAAATACATGATGAGAGGATTAACATCCATCAATTATGATTTTTCGAATGTATTTACAAGTATTTTTTATTTTATAAATTTTTTAGTGACATACTCTATATCAAACTCACTTAGAAGCATGACCCACTTGTCCATTCTCTCTATTAGAGTTGATTTGGAAAGAAGATATTTAAGTGGATAAACTTTGGAAATGATTTTGGTTTGATTATTGAGCATGTAATGTCAAAGATTTTGACAAATAAAAACCACTACTAGACATGATTTCTCAATGGTATAATACTTTATTCCATAGTACACCAAGATTCTACTCAGCTAGTATAATGCTCTTTTAGTTCCATGTTCATCATGTTGTGATAATAATTCCCCCAATGCATATTATGTTTCTGAAATATATATTAGTAGAGGTTTCCTTGGAGTTGGTGGCATTAGCACTAGTGCATTTTATAGATAGTGTTTAATATTTGAAAACACTTGTTTGCATTTTTTATTCCAATGAAAATAACTTTTATCTTTGAGAAGAAATGTGAAAGTATGGCATATGTCTATATTTTGTGATATGAATCTATAAATGGATTTAAGTTTTCATTGTAAACTGCAAAGTTGATTGAGATTTTTTGGTGGAGGCATTTCTGTGATAGTTGTGACCTTTGTAGAATCCACCTTTATACCTCTCTGTGATACAGTGAATCCCAAAATCTTACCTAAAGTCCCCCGAAACAAAAAATTATTTGGATTGAGACTAAAATTTTATTCCCTCAACAATTTAAATTTTTTACATATAACCATAAGATGATCTACTCTAGTTCTTGATTTTGCCAAAATATCATCTACATAGTCTTCAATGATATCATGAAGCATATCATGAAAGATAATTGTTGTTTCACATTGATAAGTATCTCTATCATTCTTAAGGACAAATTTCATTACTTGATAATAAAACATGCCCCAAGATGTGATAAATTTCATCTTATGTTGGTCTTCATAAGATATTTTTGATTTGATTTTACCATAAAAAATTTCCATTAAGGATAACATCTCATGACCTACCGTGGAATCAATAATCATGTCTATGTTTGGTAAAATGAAGTCACATTTAGGACATGTTATTTTGATATCCATAAAATATATGCAAAATTTGATCCCTATTGGTTTCTTAGTGACTATTAATATATTATATATCCACTATGAGTAGTCCATTGGTCACTGAAGCCAACTTATAACTATATTTGCAACACCTCCTTCACGAGTAGTGCCACCTTTGGATGCATTTTTATGAGTTTATATTTGAATGGTTTTGAATATTTATGTATAAAAAGGTGATGAACAACTAGTGATGAATCTAAACCTGGCATGTATGTGTATTACCATGTAAACACGTCTAAAAATTCCTTGAGAAGTAAAGTCAAAATGGATTGTTATTCTATATTGAGAGAAGAAACAAATTTCAAAAAGTTAGGATTTTATTCGGTTCCAATATTGATGTCAATGGTATTTTAAATTAATAAAGTGTAATATTCTTGAAACTTTATTGGAAGTGGAGGAAGATTAAGTTCCTCTGCAATGTCTTGTCCTTGTCTCATACTATATAGGATGTTGTTGCATGTATTTGATTATTTGAGTCTGAAAGCTCCCCAGGGTATGCGTAATTATCCAACTGAATTGAAAAACCCTTCTTGTGACCTTCTATTGGAGTATGCTCTACTTATCAAAAAATCATATATGGCCTCATCATTATTAAAGTGATCAAGTGATGGTGGTTATTATTTTTCCCAAGGGATAAGTTATGGAACAAATAGTTTAAGGGTCAAAACAATGTTATTATGAAATAGGTTTGTGATGGATAAGTATTAAAAATGGATATAAATAGAACTTGTTTTAGTGTTAGAACATGATTTTTCAAATGTAAAGAAAAGTCACTATCATAATCACATATGCTCACACTATATGGTTTGAATCCAATACCTTGAAAGGCTTCATGTGTTACAAACATTATAAGTTCAATGACACCTTGATCATGTAGACCAAGACATTTTCATTTTTATTTCACGATATTACGCATAATGGATTTAGGTTTATGGTATTGTTTATTTTGAAAACATGTAACTACTTCATCTGGATAAAGCCAAGAGGATTTAGAATCTTCAATTTATTCTTCAGAAAGGAACATGCCTTCCATGAAAGAAGTTGTCAATCTTACGAACCACTTGTTTTGTTTTATATGATGGGGCCTTCCATGATTTTTGTGGGACATGTAAATTTTTCCTATATAATGGGCATACTGAATTTCATATTCTCCCATACCTGCATCCATAATGGAAGATCCATATAGTGGACTTGTGGGATTAGATGTGGTTGGTGTATTTATGGATGTATATGGTAGAATGGTTGATGTAGAGAGTAACTCATCAAGATGTATATAATTGGAAAGATTTGGTGACTCCTCAATAGGTTCATAGGTATCTTCGCTAAATGGTAAATAGTTTGAATTTTGATATCTCCCTTCTAATAGTTTTCAATATTGAAATAATTGAGGATCATATGGAATAGTAACTTCCATACCGTCATGAGAAAAATTTAAACATTGATGGAGTGTGGATGGAATGGCATTCATGGCATAGGTCCATGAATGGTCAAGGAGTAGATTGTATGGGATATCTAGATCAAGAATGTGAATGGGGATTTCTTTAACAATAGGCCCACCATGAGTGGAAGATAAATAGTTCTAACTAACTATCTCTCATTATTATCATATGCATTTATAGTAATGGTATTAGGATCTAGTGTTGTCTTATAATATCATTACTACTTTATCACACTTAATGTACACATATTTAAGCCTGACCCATTTTCTATAAACACTCTTTTTAATTTATGCCTAGAAATTAAGACTTTTCTGTAAAATGGAAAATTATGAGATGAACCCATGGAAGAAATGTCTAAGTGGTCAAAATTCACTTGATTGTTAGAGGATAAGTGTCCTAAAAGTTTTACAAAGTTAGAGAGATTTATGTTTTCTATAACTTTGAATTCTTGCATTGTTTTGTATAAAATGTCTTTATATGTGGGAGATGTCTTAAGAAGGTCCAAAATGGAGATTTAGGCTGGGATTTTCTCAAGTTTCTCTATGATGTTATATTTTCCTTCAAGAATAGTCAAAGGCACAGTCAGAATGGTAATCTTTGTTCACTTCATGGTATGGTGAAATCTTAGCATTTAATTTTAATAACTTAGCATTTAAATTTAATAACAGAATGGTAATCTTTGCTCCCTTCATGGTATGGTGAAATATTTTTCTTAGTATGTGCTTTCTCATGCTTTGAAAGGGGTTCTTGATATATCCCTAGTTTTTTATTTTTGGAAATTGATGCATGATCCTCTATTTATATGTCACCATAATCTATCAAATCTTGGACATAGTGTTTGAGTCTCATACAACAGTTGGTGGAATGCCTTTTGATTTTATTGTAGTGTAAATATATATTATCTATATACAACTAAGGTTTTGGAGCATCTTAATCAAAAGGTTTATTTTTTGGAAATGTGATCATGAAAAAATTATAAAATATTACTTCAATTGATTCTCCCAAAGGAGTGAACTTTCACTTTTAGTTTTCTTATCAAATTTGACCTCTAGGTATGGTAATGTTATTGATAGATTTGGTGATTTGGATTTATTTAACATCAATTAAACCAACCCCTACCACATTCTTGTTCTTTTCAAAAAACTTAAGTTTTTTTATTATGGCTTCAAGATGAGTTATCTTTTTTTCAAATATTTTGATAGTACCTTTAAAAACTAGTTATTTTTCAATTTGGATTCATTTTTCTATGATTTAATCAAATGATGTAGCACAATAGATTTTTAATTGGCATGCCAATTTTTAAATCAAATTATTTGTAAAGATAATTATTATTTTTTTTGGGAGATGACCATGGGAACTGACTTATTAAAGCATGTCATATTTGGAAGGAGGCAAAGCTCTCCCCATTGCATTATTTAGTGATGTATAGATCTAACATGGTCATTTCACATTAAACATCATATTAAAAATGTCATAAAATTTTTAAAAGGTCCTCAAAGGTTGTAATGGAACCTTTAGGTAAGCATAAGAAACACTCTAATGTTTGTCCCCTAAGCTGTGTGGAATGAGTCTTAATATATAATTATTGATATAAGAAACATCTAAACATGCCATATAAAAATAATTAAGGTGTTTTATACATATAATTTTCCCTTATTATTTTCAAACTTTCAAGGTTCAAAATGTGAAGGAAAAGGTACCATCATCATTATAATGTCAAAGGGGTGTGGATAAATTTATTCAAACTTAAACTTGTTATCTGGAAATAGCTACCACCTCATAATCTTTATATTTAATCCTTCATGTTTTGTGTTGATGTTTGGTGTTTGGTATTGGGTTTTTATTCTTATAATGTTTTGGTACTAAAATGTAGCCCTAATGAGCTAGTGTATTAACCCTTCATGTAAGACTATGGTCTTGTGTGCTCACCTGAAGCATGCAACTAGAGACTGATTCCCATGGGTTATGTTGCGGAGTAACATGTTAGTTATATTCTTTAGGTTAAACTTATATTTAATTATTAGTTACATATAAAAATATATAAACTAATTTTATCCTTGTATTACTAAGTTTAGCCACCATAAATACATATATTAATTCCATTGTAGTTGAGAATTGTTACTTAGAAAAAGTAAAAGGATGCATATAACTCATATTAAATTTCAACCATAAGTACTTCAACAAAGACAAAACTAAGTCTTAACCAATCCAACTTCACTCATATCTACATAACTTACCAATGAAATAGACATTGAACAACATAACTAATTGAAATACCATAAACTCTATATTATGTTTTAGCAAAATGATATCAAAGTCCATCACCGACAATGATTTTATAAAGGGGTATTTATACTTATTTATCCCTGACCAAGTATTTACACATAAATGATAGGAGTAATTGTCCAACAAACTCTCTATGAACTAAGAGTCATGGTAGTATAATAATTAGTTGTTAGGATTGTGGAGCTAAAAGCTTCACTGATGCAGACATGGAGGAGGTTGCAGAATGAGTTGCTGAGTGTCAGAAGTGTTTGGCGTTGGTCTGGCCAACCGGCGTCGGCAGGGTAAGACAGGAAGGCAACCGACGTCGGTCATATATTGGCCGGCGTCGGCGACCCCAGGCGGACAGGGACCGACGTCGGTCGCTTGTGTAGTTCGACTGCGAGTTAATAACGGGCAGTGAGCTAACGAACGAAGAGTTTGCATGATGAGTGCTAATTTTAGACTCATAGCTGCGGATCTAATTATGGTAATTAGATGTTTAATCATTGTTTGGATGAGATCTATATAATAGACTCATGGTTGTATTGGAAAAGTGTGCTAGGGAGTAAGAGAGCATAATTATAAGCTCCTTCTGTGTGTGAGGTAGAGCTATGGTGCGTTCCTCCTAGTGCCACAGTACCAAGTGTGTTGGTGCTGGATTGGAGAGCCAGTTGGGTTCTTCAGGAGTGTAGGATCTTGGTCACAGTTGCATGGCCTATATAGGAGATCTACATGGTAAGTAAGATCGTTGATCTGCAGGTGTATGTGTGTGCAAGGTCGAGGTTCACAGGGGATTAGAACCATTGCTTGATTTGCAGGTGTGCAAGGTCATACAGACAGCAACACTACAGGGAGCAGTATCAGGCAGGATCTACTTGGAGTACAGGTGTGTACTCGGATAGAGCAAGAGGAAGGCAAGGGAGTTCCTTCCATAAGTATGGTCTGTTGAATTGCAGGTTGTTGTAGATTCATGGGAGATCTACTTGAAGTACCTTGAGTACTTGTGGAGTGCGTGGAGCACTTGTGGTGTGCGTGGAGCACGGGAGGTGAACACCAACTCTGTATTTGAGTTGGGTGTTGGGACCTGTGAGAGGGAGAGCTTTGGGGAGAAGAATTACTGTTCACTTGAGGCGTGGGAAACCTCTGTAAGGTGGTGGAGAAGAAGTGGCATCTTCTTTATTGTATTCTTTTCTGTATAAAGTGTTAATACAATTTGGTATTGTCTCTCATATCATGTGTTATTCTGAATTCTAGTTACTTGGTGAATCTGGTTAATTTCCGCATATTAAGTTGCTTGGTTTAGTAATCAAATTGTGTGCTTCCGGTGTACATCCTCCCAACAAGTGGTATCAGAGCCTTGGTTGTAGGTTCTTGAGCTTGATACCAACAAGGTGGTATCTGAGCTGAGGTTGGAGGAAGCAGGGTTTGTGTTTGGTTACAGGTCACTCTCAGGGGTTTCTGATCGAGTGGGAGTAGAGCAACTGCAGATCAAAGTAAGCTAAGAATGGAGGATTTGAAAAGCACAGATGGTCACTCACGGTCCTATGGAAAGAAAGAGCAGGTAAAAGATTATTGTTGGTTGGTAACAGATCAGCATGAAGAAACTGAAGATACAGATGTAGCAGGTATTGTTGCACAGGATGTGTTTGCAGGTTTCTTGGATAAAGTGGAATCTTGGATAAAAGATTCGGTTGCCTCTTTCCATGCAGTTCCAAGTAGAGGAGCTGGTGAGCCTTGCCAAAGGATTGGCAAAGGAGAAGTGAAGCTGAAATTGCAGGCGGCCAACACACAGGTGTTGATGAAGGTCATGCAGGTCCCAGGTTTGGAGATATGGCTAATTTCTTCAGAAAGATTGGGTGATGAGAGATGCACAAGAACTCTCACAGCGGATGCACTTGAATTAGCTGGTGGTAAGAAAATAGGTATCCTTTATCTACTTGTTTATATTACTGATTCTTCTTTTGTTGCGGAGACGTGGCTTCATAGGCTTGGTCACATGAGCAGGAAGGAGATGCATGTTCTTAAGCAGAAGACAGATATATTTGACAGGCTTAAGAACTGGAAAGCCTTGGTGTTTATGGAGGAGATGGCGGACAGAACCCAGTGGATATGGCTGGATACTTCTGAGCAGGGCAGTTTGGACATGTGTTTTGATTCAAAGAAGCTCGCGGGTAAAAAGTCATCACTCACAGGCGAACACAGGTACCGATGTCGGTCAGGAGGAACCGGCGTCGAACAGACAGATGCCGAGGTCAGTCATGTGCAGACCGACGCCGGCGATGTCGGGCAGAGTAAGACCGATGTCGGTCATGGGACCGACATCGGCAGTATGTAAGACCGATGTTGGTTAGAAGGACCGACGTCGGCAGAAGGGACACCAGCGCAGGCAGGTTGGTAGTCAGGTACAGATGCATGGAATCGACGTCGGTCGGATGCAGACTGTGGAGTGACCGAGGTCGGTCACTGTAACGAATTTTGGGTGGACAGCAAGCTGTCAAGGTGTCTCAAACACCCATATGGAGGACTGAAGGCGTAAGTAGGCCCTCAAATTCGTTGTTCCTCTTCTTTATACATGTTGCTGATTGTAGAGCAGGAAGGATCCAGGAAACAGGTGTGAGCTTGGCATGGATGAGGATGTGATTCCTTGGAGGAGAACCAAACAGGTGTGTTTTGGTAGAGATGCCAGCAGGTATGAAAGCACAGAGACGAACGGATACCTTAGTAGAAGAATAGAGAGAACGGATACGTGAGACGGAAGACCAGGTATATGGTCTTGTGGAGCTGCAGGACAGTGGTACAGGTTTTGACAGGTGGAGGACGAAGCATGGCTTCAGTCAGTGTCAGGTAACTACTGTGATTTGACTTACCAGGGGATGGTGATTGCAACATCATTCTGTTGCTATATGTGGATAGTATGCTAGCTAGCAGGGGTGTACATACAGGGTTTAGCTGAGCTAAGGGTAAGATTAGTTCAGTGGCATGTCATGAGGAGTTTGGAGCAGCGGAATTCTTTGGCATGGGAGGCATGGAGATCACAGGTTGATTTTGTCTCGAGTGGGAGCTGATGTGAATCAGGTGTTGGCGAGGTTCGGGATGCAGAACCGGAGCACACTAAGGGCTGGACAGGTACAGTGTCCGAAATCACATGAGGTCTGGTATAGACCTGAGTATTCCCATGCAGTGGGAGCTGTCAGAGAGTTAGGAGCCAATTCGGGGAAGTGGATTCTCAGGTTTTCTGAGAGGGACCGGTAGCAGGTGTTGCTATGCAGGGTCAGGACTTCACTACAGGTGTTGTAGGTTCGGATGTGGCAGGTTACTCGGATGACAGGTGGTACACCACGGGATGTGTGGTGGGTTGTCTTCAGGGGGGAGCTTGAAGAGGGATACAAACCAGGAAACAGATTAGACGGAGTACAGGTACAGGTACAGTGCAGCTGTTTATCTCTAAGTGGGAGATTGTTAGGATTGTGGAGCTAAAAGCTTCACTGATGCAGACATGGAGGAGGTTGCAGAATGAGTTGCTGAGTGTCAGAAGTGTTTGGCGTTGGTCTGGCCAACCGGCGTCGGTAGGGTAAGACAGGAAGGCAACCGACGTCGGTCATATATCGGCCGGCGTCGGCGACCCCAGGCGGACAGGGACCGACGTCGGTCGCCTGTGTAGTTCGACTGCGAGTTAATAACGGGCAGTGAGCTAACGAACGAAGAGTTTGCATGATGAGTGCTAATTTTAGACTCATAGCTGCGGATCTAATTATGGTAATTAGATGTTTAATCATTGTTTGGATGAGATCTATATAATAGACTCATGGTTGTATTGGAAAAGTGTGCTAGGGAGTAAGAGAGCATAATTATAAGCTCCTTCTGTGTGTGAGGTAGAGCTATGGTGCGTTCCTCCTAGTGCCACAGTACCAAGTGTGTTGGTGCTGGATTGGAGAGCCAGTTGGGTTCTTCAGGAGTGTAGGATCTTGGTCACAGTTGCATGGCCTATATAGGAGATCTACATGGTAAGTAAGATCGTTGATCTGCAGGTGTATGTGTGTGCAAGGTCGAGGTTCACAGGGGATTAGAACCATTGCTTGATTTGCAGGTGTGCAAGGTCATACAGACAGCAACACTACAGGGAGCAGTATCAGGCAGGATCTACTTGGAGTACAGGTGTGTACTCGGATAGAGCAAGAGGAAGGCAAGGGAGTTCCTTCCATAAGTATGGTCTGTTGAATTGCAGGTTGTTGCAGATTCATGGGAGATCTACTTGAAGTACCTTGAGTACTTGTGGAGTGCGTGGAGCACTTGTGGTGTGCGTGGAGCACGGGAGGTGAACACCAACTCTGTATTTGAGTTGGGTGTTGGGACCTGTGAGAGGGAGAGCTTTGGGGAGAAGAATTACTGTTCACTTGAGGCGTGGGAAACCTCTGTAAGGTGGTGGAGAAGAAGTGGCATCTTCTTTATTGTATTCTTTTCTGTGTAAAGTGTTAATACAATTTGGTATTGTCTCTCATATCATGTGTTATTCTGAATTCTAGTTACTTGGTGAATCTGGTTAATTTCCGCATATTAAGTTGCTTGGTTTAGTAATCAAATTGTGTGCTTCCGGTGTACATCCTCCCAACATTAGTGTCTCCTAAGGACCTGAGACTTTACACCCCTTATATACTCATTTTATGCTAGATCCTTGCTACCATGTGTCTATCTCCTTATAGGTTGGTGAAAAACATTTGATGGATAAGGTCTAGGTGACCCTTGAGAATCATTCCTTAACCATCTCATGCTTCCCATGCACTCCCCAAGTCTTTTCTATTATTTTGAATCCCATGCTCTTGGGTTCTATGGTTAATTCTCCTCTTTGACTAGGTCCTCTCACATTGGTGCTTCCATGCCCTTGTCCTTTCTCGCCTCATTGGTTCTGTGCCATGGTGCTTCTATGCCAGTTTATTTATGTGCCATAGTATTTATATGCCATGTTCCTTTAGTACTATGTTGATTACATGCTAAAATATCAAAACACTTAGCCAAAATTAGGGGCCCAACATCACCCCACACTATGCACTTAGTCAATCCCAGATTAAATCTCATTGGTGGCCTCTACCAAAAATTTAGGACCCATTTACTCAATCTACTTCTTGACATTGTCTGAATGTGATAATGTGTTGAGCAAATTAGTAGTTATTACTTTAATGGCCTCTTTGGACTTATTCATCTCCTTGAGTTGGTCAAAATTCTCATTGGCCTTCTTGACCAAATCATCTAGGGATGTGTTGGTATCCTTCTAGATGTATTCTAATGTTGAGACTTCACCATGTCCTTAGAGGGTTGTAAAATTAGTATCCAATTACTAGAGATATGCATTGATATTATATTACATTATTTCCACATCTTTGAATAATTTATCATGCTCGATACGATCCCTTATTAAGAGTGTCGCATCAACCATTTACTACTTATGGGCTTCTTCTACTTGGATTTGAGCCTCCAAGATCTTATTTTGGCATGCTAACCATTCAAAAATCCCATACAAGATGGGGATGACTTCCCCAACTCTTTCTAGGGCATGCTTGCATACTTCTATGGCCTTAATGAATTGCTCTATTAGTGGTAGTATCTTATTCCTCGGTGTGGAATGCTCTTTTCAATGCTTTAAAAGTAGGTTCACCAAGGTCTCTAGTTTATCTATGACATCCCCATCAAGAGGCATGCCATCTTATAGTGTTAGCTCTTGGCCCAAAACTATTTTTCACAAATTCAATGTTTTAACTTTGACCTATGTGGCCTCCTTTACTTATTGCTTTAAAGCATCCACTTCCTCTATGAGCACCTTCTTGGTGGAAACTTACCTCTCATACACACCCACCACCTGGGCATGTTTCATCTCTACATCATGCACATTAGAGTCTAACGATATGTTTTGGCACATGAATTTAAAAGACATATTCAATAATGTTGTAATGGCTTGTATACGGGTGATCTTTTGGGGATCAACCCATAGTGGTTTAGGCAATACTGGAGTATCAAGACAAAAGAAAATTTTGTCTTGAGGGAGCTCAAAATGGTGCTCCTCATTATACATGTCCAATAAAAAAGATATCAGTCACCTTTTATCCAAGGTTACATCTTGAGGAAGGAAGGGTGGCTATAAATATAACATC
This sequence comes from Torreya grandis, assembly GCA_037957365.1. Lineage (NCBI taxonomy): Eukaryota > Viridiplantae > Streptophyta > Pinopsida > Cupressales > Taxaceae > Torreya > Torreya grandis. Next base: position 907,657 of record JARHVA010001803.1, read on the forward strand.
ATATTAGGAATGCCCATTTGATATTGAACACATAGATTGTAGATGCATCATTAGTAGGTTCTTATTTAGACCTGACTGGCTCTTTCCCTTTATTTGGGTAGCATTCTAATATTCCAACCTCTCCTTTGATATCTAAATAAGTTCTACCAATATCCATTCTACTCATTTGATATTCTTCACCATCCCTTTATTTTCCATATGGACCCCCTATGTCTAATGGTAAGTACTCAAAGGTAGCCTCCTCCTCACATGCTAAGGAGGGTGTCTTCTTAGAATCAGAGTCTGATTCTCCCTTCTGGGTTATAGTTTCTTCCTGCTTGAGCTCTTGTGCTAGTGCTCTTTATTTTATAGCCCTTGATGATGAAACTTTTGGAGGTGATGCCTATAGAGTTGTATTAGGGGTTAAAGGTGGAGGTGGAAGAATGTGTGGAGGAGAAGGTAGGGGTGGAGGGACTTGTGGAGGTGTAACTTTGGGTAGATAAGGTTAGGGAGTAGAAGGGTGAGGTGGAGAAGAATGTAATGGAAAAGGTCAAAGAGGAGAAGGGTGAGGTGGAGAAGGGCATGGTGGAAAAGGTTAGGGAGGTAATGATCTTGGTGGTGAAGGGCTAGGCTAAAACACTTGGTAATTCCTCTACCATTTTTTAGGAATGCACTATGAGCTTGTGCTAGCATCGTGCCCAATGAATTTATTTTTCAAGGGAGGTACTAGTGGGATTTTTTCCCACATATTTCTTGTTACCTTTAAACTCTTATGCCTAGGCCATAGTATGTAGAATAGATTATGTACATATTCTCCCACCAATATTGGTTTGACCTTTATGTCTATTTTCTTCATCTCCTTATTCTCCCTATAGGCCATCTTACCTGGAGAGACATACATCTTCCATATAGTGTGAATCTCTAAATCAATTTTATCTACCTCCAAGGCAGTAGACTATGCATCATAAATTTGGTTCACTAATTTGATGAAGTACCATGATAAAAAGGCATACGGTACCTTTAGCCATGTAGAGAGTTATTCAAAAGGTATCATCTTGATGTACACTAGAGAAAAGTGCTACTTCACAACAAACTATGCTATGCCTCTTTCATCCCATCAAACCAAGACTTCATTTTTACTTTGTAGGAAGGAGTGATATGCCTCAATCATGTGAATGCCTTATATCACTTAGTAGGGGACTTGTTCTTAGGTGGGTATGCCCACTTCAATGTTCCCATGGTGTAATCTAGTAAACCGATCTCATCAAACACCATCAAAAGCAAACATACTCCCCATAAAAACCTATGACTAGGTATCTAATGGGTCTTCTCTATGTCCTAAAACATTTTGTGGATAAAATACATAGCCCAATTATATTTCAAGCCCTGAGTAACATGGTGGGTGATGTAGAGGTGAGCCATGTCTACCTCCTTCTAATGATCAATGTTATCGATCTTTGTCATGATAATGTGTGCCCCAACCTAGAGGGTAGGATGTTACAAATTCTTAATGTGTATGGTATGGCCTTGATTTTGATACATCAACACCATGGCTATATTTTAGACCTCATCAATATCCCCCAAGTCATACACTACATCCAACCCTAAACACTACAACCCTAATATCTTTTTTATCCTTTTAGGTGTGATCTTCATGTTGCACCTGATGAATTAGAGGTATTCCTCATGGATGCATGAGATTAGGAAATTTATTGCCTCTAATTTTTTCTAAATTAAGGAAAATTAAGCAATTGGAACAACCTTATAACATCTAAGACATTTAATATTTTTAGGTCATACACCAATTGGTTATTGGTGTTCAGGTGCTCAACCTAGTAGTCATTCTACAATTTAACCTCATTCCTAGGTTGACAATGGTTGTAATAAAAAAAATACAAGTGGGTACCTTGGAGACCTAGTTCTCCACATGTAGCACTATCTTTGGGTACTATAGTTCTTCAATCATGAATGGAAAGGGTGGAGATGATTGCATCTTCTTTGCCTGTCATGCCATACTAGCTTCTCCTTTTTCTATGTGTTTTGCCTACTCTTCAGGTGTTTATTATCTGATGAATAACACTTATCCCCCAAGTAATTCCTCTTCCTCTAGTATCACCAAAAATAAATCAGTCCTTAAGGCCTTCTTATTAGGTTTTATCACCCTTTGAAGATCCCAAAGGTTGATGCATGGCCATCCAAAATTCTTAAAGGATATATGGTTACTATATTAGTGACTTCAACTTCTTAATCTTCACTACCCTCTAATGGCAGATATCCCCTGTAACCTACAATTACAATTATTCCTTATCATGTTTGTGTCTTGGATTTAACCCTCTACTTTACTTGCACAGAATATTGTTTATCTCAATACCTATGTATATACTAATGATGCTTTGTATACTTTTATCTAGAATCGATCTTGATTTCTTCACTCTTGGCTCTGGTATTTCTTCACTCTCAAATCTATAGTATCAAATGAAATCAAAGTTAAAATGTAAAAATGATCGAACTTTTCTTTTTATAGGCTTGAAGGGTTTAACTTGTATTTACTATCCCTTTTCCTTTCATCCTTAATTTATCATCATAAATGCATGTTTAACGGTCATCATTCTTCAACCATTACTTCTCACCATAAATGCATTTAATAGTATTGTCTTGTCACACCATTGGCACATTTATCACAACCACTATTTATTCACATTAATTACATGTCCTATCCTGTGCCTTCCTTTGAAGTGGAAGACAGTTGTGTTCTGAGCTTTTCTTTGGAGTTGAAGACAACTATTCCATTTATTGTAAAATTTCAAATTATTTGGTGGAAACACCCTATCCTTGGGCTATGTAGTTTACATGCCTTAAATAAATTACATTCCCTAAGTAAATTACATGCCTTGAGTAACTCATGTGCCTTAATTAACTTGTGCACCTATCTTTAATAAATAATTTAGACACCTTTTACCCCACACTAAAACTAAGTTGTGTTCCTCCATGAAAATACAATTATAAGACTTAAGCTATATAAAATAAGTGATGCATACAAAAAATGAAATACTTTCATTAAAAATAATAAATATTAGACCACTAGCATAATCCTTATTGTTTATAAAACATTAATTATTCAGAGGTGAAATATGGCTAGATCCAGCTTCCATTGTAATGCCCAAGAACGAATTGGCCATCCAACCTTTCTAATCAATAAGTACTAGTATGATGAATGTTATGAATGATAAAAGGACCATCCTAGTAAATTTGAAGTTTTCCAAAATGGCATGAAAATTTAGAATCATATAGCAAAACTTTCATTTCAAGAGTGAATGTTTTATGCTTGATATATCGATCATGCCATGCTTTCTATTTTCTCTTCTCCACATCCTAACTCCAATAAGCAAGGAAGCGGACTTCATCTAGATGTAAAAAGGTATTTAGGCATGCCTCTAAGGATGACTCCTCATCCAATTATCTAATTTTTTATATAAAAATAGATGGTACCAAAAACTCAATAGGTAAAACTGCCTCTTTGCCATATACCAGATTAAATGGTGTGTTCTTGTTCAATCACTTATAGGTTGTTTAATACGCCCACAGTACCACATACACTCTATCATCCCAATTAGTTTGGACAATATTACATTTTTTTGTGAGTGTGGTGCCTAATATTTTATTGAAGGCCTCAATAGTTCCATTAGCTTTTGGATGATATGGTGTGGTTTTGTGATGAGCAATCATGAACTCAATAAGTAGGATGTGAATAGTTTCATTTAGGAAATGGGTGTCATGATCACTGGTAAAACTTAGTGGAAATCCAAACCAAGTTATGATATGTTCCTAAATGAAGCATGCATTAGTAGTGAAAGTATAATCTTTCATTTGCACAACTTTAACCTAGTGTGTAACATAATCAGTGGTTGTAATTATGTATCAAGAACCTGTTCATCATCTAGTTAGAGTGATGGGGCCAAAAAAATCAATAGCCCACTTTTCAAATGGCTCTTGAGAGATAATTTTTCATAGAGGAATGGTATCTCATCAATTTGGCTTTCTTACGTGCTAACATATGTCACACTTCCTAACATATATCTTAGCATCTTGAAAAAGAGTAAGCCACCATAATATAGAAAGCATAACCTTGCACATAATAGCCTCTCCAGCATTGTGTCCACATATAATGCCTTCATGAACTTATTTAAGTACCTCAGAACACTCATGTTTCATGACACACCATCAAATAATTTCATCACAACCAAGTTTGTAGAGGTCTCCTCCCATGAGTTGAAAGGGTATCACATAGATTGCGATTTGTTTCTTGGCTTGTGGAGTGAGATAGTCAGGTACTAAACTAGTAGTTAGAAAGGCTGCAATATATTTCAACTCTTTAGGTACATTTGTAACATGGAAGAGTTCAACATCAGTTTATTCATCTTCAATATCACATGGTGGTTCTCTAAAATCAATTTGAGATAGATGGTCAAGGCCATAATTGACCTTTCCAGGTTTGACCATGACAGAGAATTGAAAATATTTAAATAATACTATCTAGTGGAGTATTCATCCATGTAGTATAGGTTTGTTGACTAGGTAATTCAAAGCCTCATGATTTGTATAGAATAAAAATGGAGTAGCTAATAAGTATTGTCAAAAAAATTATAGATCATAATCCATTGAAAATGCTTTGCACTCTATGGGGGTGTAATTCCACTCAGTTGGAGTAAGTTTCCTACTAGCAAAGTAGATTCGATGATCAAGGTGACCTTCACCTAGTTGTGCAAGGATTACACTAACTGCCATTCTAAAAGCATCAACATGGACATGGAATGGGCTTATCCAATCTAAGAATTGGAAGATTGGAGTTGTAACTAGATTGTCCTTTAAAGTCTCAAAATCTTCTTGGCAGGAACAAGTCTAGAAGAAGTGCTCATCATGTTTTAAGAGTTCTTCTAGAGGCATGACAATCTTTGCATATCTATAGATGAATTTTTGATAATATCATGTATGTCCTAGAAAGGTATGAAGCTTGTAATGAGACTTGGGTGATGGGAGATAAAGAATAATAGATACCTTTTTGGGTCTACTAGAAGTCCATCCTTACAAATAATATGTCCTAGAATAACACCAAAAGGTGTAGAAAATAGACACTTCTTCATGTTTAATGATATCTATAAGACTTAGCAGAGCTCAAACAAGAGCAATAAATTACAACAATGGTCCTTGACCAAGCCATAAACCATACAATCATTCAAGTATACTTGAAGAAACTTATGGATGAAATCCTTAAAAGCTTTGATGGCTATTTGTGAGAACATAGTTGGTGTGTTTTTCAATCCAAAGGGAATGAAAATATATGTGAAAAAATCCCCATTTAGTAGTGAATGTCATCTTTGGTTTATCTTCCTTGGCTATTTATACTTGATGGTATCCCAAAAATCAATCTATGAAAGTATATATCTCACTCCTAGTAATGCCATCAAGTATTTCCTCTGTGAATGGTGTTGGGAAAGGATCAATGATGCAAGACACATTGAGTACATAGTAATCAACATAAATTCAAATGCATCCATATTTATTTATACTAATCACCATAGGACTGACCCACTCAAATTCATCAATGGGGGTGATTACTCTAGCACAAAGCATATTGTCAATCTCTTCTTTTACACATGCTCATAGATTAGGATTCATCCTATATGGCCTTTTCCTGACTAGTTGAGCACTGTCAACCAGTTTGATATGCATCTTCCCTAGGGATGGATGAACTCATTTCATCTCACTATAGCTTCTTGGAAAGACATCTTGATATTCATTTAATAACTCAAATATCTTTGACATTTTAATGTTAGTCCAGTAATTTCCTATAGTAGCCATTTTTTATGTGCCAATGTTATATTAAATAGTTTGAATTGGCCCAAAGTAGGGGTGAACTATATTGGTACTAGTATCATGAATAGCTCATGTAGCATAGTTTGTAGGAACATCCAAATTATTTGATAAAGGGTCAAGCAGATTGGATCGTTCACCTTCCACCTGAAATACTAACTTTTATTTTCCTAGATGTATCTCTTCACATTGATCCTAATCAAGGACTCATTATGGCATGGGAAAAAGTTATGAAAATCATTCATTGAAGAGAAATAAACCTTCTTTTAGTAAATTATGAATATATCTCAAGTGATCTACAATGGACTAGGGTCACCAATAATTAATTCATGTATGGCCTAGAGACTAAAGTGCAAATCCATTCTTGGAGAAGAATAAGATAGTGTCGAGTACATTTTCTCCTTTAATAGATGCCAAAACTATGTACCCATATGTCATTCTTCATGGACATGCCATTCCCTTTCCTAGGTTCATAAGGTTTCATATAAAGCATGTACCCATAAGTACTTTGGTAAGGAAGACTCTTCAGTTCTCTAGATTGACTCATAGGCCTCTATATGGGGTTCAGGTTCTTATACTTTAATATAGTTGATTGTTCACCTAACTCTATTGTCATGATAAATCCAATGATGCAAGGTAGAGCATACTTGATCCCACTAGGGAAGTTGCTCATGATGGGTTTACTACCATCTTATAGCTATACTATTAAAGAGGTGAACCAAGGATCGAATATGATCATTATCAATGTGATAAAACTCTTCAAGGTGATGGACAAAGTCATAGACCTCTATTTGGCTATGAAATTGAGGGGATACATTGAGTCTTTCTAAAGGTGCATCTATATTTGGTCATCTCATGACTTGTCTAGTAATGAGGTGAATAAACCTATAACACTTATGATGCTAACACGGAGCATTCTCCCAACTACCAATAGCACTACACACTCTTCCAATGAGGTCATAGTCACTGTGCACCCAATAATTATAAGTATTGCTTGTAATATCAGAAATGGATTGAGTGTTCATCCATTAAAGGATATCATCAGGAGTAAGATCATGTTGCTCATCATCTCTAGAAGTGACATTATAGATGTGGTTAATATCTTTTTCCATATTAACAGTTTCTACATATGGGTGTTCATGTGTTTGATCTAAGGGAATAATAATGCATTAGTTAGCATTCTCAAAATTGATGTAGTGCTTTTTTAAACTTAAATCTACATTTTTTTCATAACACTAGGGTGGCCCCAATAGATCTAAGAAGTCATCAGCCTCTGCTAACTCAAAAACCTCAAAATCAGCTTTGAAGGGTACTCCAAGTATATCAACCATTGCATTCTTGAGGACACTAATTGGTAGAGCACAAGTTTTATTAGCCATGAAAAATACATGTGGTGAAGGTTATAATGTCAAACTATCCATTTTGCACCATGCATCCTTGGTGAGGATGTTAACTTCAATGTCAATGTCAATTAGGATGTTCTGAATTACCCAACCATCAATGGCAACATTCAGTAGTATTTATTTATCTTCTAGAGCGGTAGGAGGAATAGGGGTATATTTCCATCGAGCATGATTCAAATGACAATCCTCAGTCTACTAAGTCATTTGAGTTTGAGCATCCATTAGTGTTTGTACCTTATTTTTAACCCAAAGGCATAGTGATGGGATAATGTCCTCATCTATCATGTGCTTGCAAAGCTCTTAGAAATCATCTCACGCCATGTTTTGAAGTTTTGTTGCCTTCTACATATCAGCACATTGTATTGCTTCTTTGTCCTTGAGAAATTTAATTTCTCCTTGAAGTTCTCATACCAATGTCATAGTGTCCTGGAGCACATCCTTATGTTGATGGACATCAGTATACTTCCTTGCTTGAGGATCTTCACATTGTACCTTTTCAATGGGAGTAGAGGTAGACTAAGATTGTCTTCCACTACATGTAGTGATATTTACTTGTTAATCTTCTAGGGTGCCTAAATGCATGCACCAATATGGTTTCTCAATATGAATCATACATGTACCCTTTTCATTTCTCTCCTTATTGATGGCTATGTACAAGTCAATATATTCTTCCAATCGATGGTCCTTTTTACAAAAAATGCACGTTGGGTAAACTAGGTAATCTCTTTGATAGTGGTCTAGAGATCCACACTTGTAACATGTTCTTGGTGGGAAACAACCACCTCCTCATTCTCATCCTGTACATCAACCACAATAACCAAAATTATCGTGATTTTTGGCCACATAATTTTGGCATGTGTCACATGCACATGCTTCATGGATATCACTAATTAGCCAACAATCATTAGGGTCATGGGTGTAGGCATTGCATATTTTATAATAATTAGACACCTTCAAATGTGTAGCTCACTGTAAGATAGGACCAAAGTGTACATCATGTTCCTCATGGTAGATTTCACATGACAACTTCAATATAGTGTGGATGTTCTTGCATGGGCAGTTTCTTCGAGCATGTCCTTTAGAATTTCAATTAGTACACCAAAGACCATTACAAGTTTCAGACACATTATTTGTAGTTATTTTTTGTAGATGTGATGCCATTGAAGCTATTAAGGCTTCCATAAAAGTACTAATCCCATTTTTAATACTTCAAAAGCTTTAGTGCAGAGGGTGGCTTCTAGAGCTTTGTACAAGCTAGTAAAGGTCTTTTGGGATAGTGTTCATTGAAAGGGAAGTAACAAGCCTCCCACGAACCACTATGCATGTTGAGTAGCATTTATTTCAAATGATAGTTTTGACAAAAGTGTTTTAAACCTTATATCATATTCTCGTATGCTTTCAGTAAGTTCATGCTTTCTATCTTTCAATGCATCAATGATTTGTTGCTTAAATTTAGGAATGTTAAATTCCTAAAGGAATGTTGTCTTGAGCTGATCATATTCAACCACCACTTGTTGAGGGTCAAACTTTCCATACCACTTATGCACTCTTTCTAAAAGTGTAGTCACGAATTGGGTGGAATTTCACTCAGAAGAGGTGATGTCTCACACCCTCCAAATAAATTTGCACTTATGGACATATTCTACAACATTCTCCACACCTCGATATTTAGGTAAGTAAAGCATCATTTTTAATATACCATTGATGGTTGAGGTGTTTATGTTGGTGGTTATTGAGAACCTCTAGATCCTATCCCTTGAGGGGTAAGTCCACCACTTCCTTTGATGCCACCTCCTAGTCCACCTCTAGTGCCTCCAGTAGAAATGTTCATGCTATGGGGCATAGTAGTTGGTTGATTAATAAAATTTGGGATCATACTCTGTCCACTTTGAATGCCAAGTCCTCCAAGCATCCCAAATTATGTCATGAAATTCCCTTGAAGAGGGAAATAAAGTGTGAAGTCCATATGAGTTATAGCTAGTTCAATTACAATATATCTTAAAGGATCAGTCTCTAATTCTATGCTATTTGTATCCCAATTATGTATACATAATTCATTTGATTCAATAGCATGAGTGTGCACTATGGTTGGGGAACTTGATTGGTTAAAACTTAGTTCTTCATTTTCTATTATCTAGCTAGTTTCTCCTTCATATGATAAAAGCAACAACGGGTATGGCTTGAAAGTGATGGGTCCCTCCTTGTGTGTTTTCACTTCCCTATGAATCTTAATAGCACTTCTTGAATTCTCCTGGTTCTTTCCCATGCTGCTTACTCCTATGATCCTCTATCAAGCTTCATCATATTTCTGCTTCTTCAATGCCCACTGATTGGCCACCATTCTAAACCTAAAATCCTTCACCAAATCTTCTCTATTCCCCTTCTAAATGTGTAGCTCATGCAAATAAGGATTTAGCTCTCCATTGGCATAGTTTCAATCCTGTAGTCAATGAATAAATTTTTTATTTCTAGAGAGAAATGTCTAATATAATGGCCACATAGTTCTCTAAGGAAATAGAACTTGGCTTCTTCAGGAAAAGAATAGGTGGTTATAGCATACTCCAAAATGTAGCTATTCAATACTCCTTTCCACCAAATTTTAATAGCTTATGTCCATCATGTTCCTACTCATGCTAAAGCTCTTTAGTGTTCTAATGTCCAAGACTATCTTCTCCTAAAGTTTTATGATCGTCCTTGAGCATAATCAGAAATCCAAGTATGCAAAAGAACCAAAATATCAGTAAATAAAGTTTCATATAATACATTGTAGAGATTCTACTCTACCCACTGACGTGTAAAAACTCCTGGTTCAAGGTAAGAAATTACAAAATTATCCTCGACTCCAGTAATCCATTGCTCAATACTCTCAAGGATGATACATTCAATCATCTTCCTTTACTATGTAGTAAGCATTATAAGGCTTCACAACAGAACTAAAATGTTGGGTTTTTGTTCTTAATAATGTTTTGGTGTTGAAATGTAGCCCCAATGAGCTAGTGCATTGGCCCTTCATGCAAGACTATGGTCTTGCATGCTCACCTGAAGCGTGTAGCTAGAGACTGGTTCTCATGGGTTATGTTGTGCAATAATATGTTAGTTATATTATTTGGTTAAACTTATATTTAATTATAAGTTACATATAAAAAGAGATAAACTACTTTGATCCTTGTATTACTAAGCTCAGCAACCATAACTATCTGGATTAATGTCATTGTAGTTTAGAATTGTTACTTAGAAAAATTAAAAGTATGCATATGACTTATATTAAATTTCAACCATAAGTACTTCAACAAAGACAACAATAAGTCTTAACCAAGCTAAACGCACTCATATGTGCATAACTTATCAAATGAACTAAAACTTGAACAAAAGAACTAATTAAAATCCCATAAAATCTATATTATGCTTCAGTAAAATGATATCAAAATACATCACCCACAATGCTTTCATACAAGGGTATTTATACTTGTTTATCCCTAAAAAATATTTACACATAAATGATAGGAGTAATTGGCCAACAAACTCTCTATGAACTGAGAGTCATGGTGGTCTAATAATTAATGTCTCCTAAGGACCCAGGCCTTTGTGCCCCCTATATACTCATTTTATGCTATATCCTTACTTCCATGTGTCTATCTCCTTATGGATCGATGAAAAAATCCTGATGGATAAGGTTTGAGTGACCGTTGAGAATTAATCCTTAATTGGCTCTCACTTCGCATACGCTCCCTAAGTCTTTCGCTATTATTCTGAGTCTTATGCTCTTGGGTTCTTCTTGGTTAATTCTCCTCTTTGACTAGGTCCTCTTGCTCTGGTGCTTTCATGCCCTTTTCCTTTTTTGCCTCACTGATTCCACACCATGGTGCTTCTATAGTAGTTTAGTTATGTGTCATAGTCTTTCTGCACCATGTTCCTTCAATGTCGTGTTGGTTTTGCACCAAAATATCAAACACTTAGCCAAATTTGGGGTCCAACATTTGGTTTTGGTTTTGATTTGAACTTTGATTTGGATTTGAAAATTGGTTTTGATTTAGATTTAAACTTGAAAATTGATTGGCATTTGAAAATTGATATTGATTTCAAAATGATTTGGATTAGCAAACTAATTTGGAATCATAAATTGATTTTGGTTTGAACCCATATTTGCATTTGGATTTTTTATTTTTTTTGAATTAGATTAGAAATTTAAGTGACATTTCAATTTTGATTGATGTTTAGATTTAGATTTGAAGTTGAATTTGAATTTGGATGTTGATTTTGATTTCCATTTGGATTTAGATTCAAATTCAATTGAATTTGACATTGGATTTTGATTTTTATTAATGTGAGTTAACCTTAAGGTATTAGCACTCTTGATAGGATAACTCATATTTATGTTTGAATTGGTTGACTTGTTGTTTGAAGGATTGTTGTACATGCTAGATTTAAGATCAAATAATTGATTTTTTACTTTTTGACATGGTATTGAACAAAAAAAACATGGATTTTTTGGGATGTTTCATCTAGAACCCATTTCCCTTATCCATGTAAGTTTGGGAAACATTTTTAGAATTAGTATGAGAGGACCCTATGATGGCCTTTTTTTCCTATATAATCATTAGAGGTTCATTGATCTTGTATAAGGGGTTTTGCATTTATCTTATAAATTAGGAGAGACAAGTCTTTAGGATTAAAATTAGGTGGGAACATGGCTCCTAGCCATAAGATTTGCAACAAGACTTCACTATTATTATCTATGAGGTAATTGGTAACTTGAGTTGGTTGTTACTTAAAAAGATTTATAGCATGTTCATATTCCTCTTGAAGGGATCCTTCATCATTATCATTATAATTCATCTCAATAGAATGTTATTGGTTTCCAAATTCAAATGGGTCATTTCCAAAAGGCTCTTATCTAAATCTATGATTTTTTAGCAAGTTTTGGTGCCTTGTAATGGGAAACATTGTTTAAAGTTTGTTCTTGACTCCACAAAGGTATACGACTCAAAATTCAAAAAAATAAATTTTTGACAAAACTCTTGAGTTAATTTCGCTTTTGGAATTTCCTTATTAAGGTTTTATTGATATAAGACTTTTATTTGAAGGATTAAAAATTTTATTTTAAAACACAAAATAATTCAATTACATGGCCTTTACAAGAAGATAAAATAAAGCAAAGATATGCAAAAAAAAATTTACTACAACTAAAAAGAAACATGCAATTCACATAAAAAGATAAAATCTAGGCAAATGGACTTGAATGACTTGTATGCTCTCATATATACTAGCTCATCCATTGAGAAGTGTTGGTTCAATGTTTTAGAGCACTAACTATATAGGTATAACCATACCCATATCCCACTTAAGCTAGTTTCAAGAGTAATTTGAGAGTAACTTCCCAGAGTTGATTGCTTATTAGTGTACTACAATTCAAATGGCTAAATAGATATCTTAAATATTAATATTTATACAACTTTATATAAGGATATCATATATATACCTTATGGTATATTGAGGCAAAAGACTATGGAATAAGTTGATTTAACATATGCACACAAAAGATTTTAATTTCTATGTGCCCAACCCATCCATAAGATTTTAGTAGGTTGACATTAAAAAAATTAGACTTTGGGGTTGTTATTAAAACCCTGAGTATTAGAGGATGAAACCCTCTCATGTCATAGTGTGATTAAAACATACAAATTCTTAGATAATTGAAATAATAGATCCTCAAATTGTGTACTGATGGTTTGACCTACTGTATTGTGTTGAAATCTATAGTCAATAAAGCCCCTATAAAAATAAAAATAAATATATTAACACTTGTTTCTAATTTGTAGGTATTGTCATCGATCTGATGTCAAAGAAAGAGCATACACAAGTGCAATCTAGGTAACACAAAATCATAAAATTTTATTTTGATTTCCAAATATTAACACCAATGTGATGCCAAGGAAAGAACATACACAAAATTTTGTGTCACATATAAGCAAATTTTTTAATAAAAATAAATGTGATTTAATTATTACTTGATATATTAAAACTAATTTAAAATAAAAACAAAGTTAGTAAAAATAAATAAAATAAGATTTTGGTTTAGTTTTTTTATTATTTGGCAAGCAATCCTACATAAATCTATTATTAGTTTGTAGGCAAAGATATTGGCAATCTAAGGAACTTGCAAGTTATCCAAAAGGAAATTAAAAATAAAAAGATAGAGAAAAAAATACAAATATGTGGAACAAAACCATTATTTTGCATAGACATAAAATGACAAAGGAATTAAAAGGGTTAAAAGGTAATGAAAAACCACAAAAAAATGAAAGGAAATAAAATCTCACAAGACCACTAAAATGTGTATACAAGCCCACTGAAATGTGCTACAAATATTTCATTCTATGCAACAAATTCATCGAAATGTGTTACAAAACCACTATTCTATAGAAAGGCAAAAAATAGGAACAAAGAAAATAGAAACATGAAAACCAACAAACAATGAGTGTTAAAAAGTTAAAAAGACAAAAAAAAAACATAAACAAGAAAAGGTTAGGAAAATATGAGTAGAAAAGCATAGGAAATAAAACCATTATTTAGGTCTATGAAAACACCAAATAATTTACTTAATTTGTTGTAATGTGCACCAATTTTTTTGAAATGTTTTGCAAACTCATTGTTATGTACGATGAAACTGTAGAAAGATGCTACAAAATTATCATTTTGTAAAACTCAGAAAAGTAGAGAATAAAGCAACATAAAAACTAAAAAATGATGAATATAAAATGTCATCAGGCCAAGAAATCCATAAAATTCAAACAAAAAGCTGAAAATAGTCACGAAAAACCCATAAAACCACTAGGAAAAAAACCATTGAAATGTTTTTAAACCCATCTAAATGTTCTACAAACCCATTTTTCCACATGATGAAACCATTGTAACGCAAGAACACGTATAAAAACATATAAAACTCTAAAAAATGCACCTAAAATTTGCAAAAACAACTTTCTAGACTAAGATTAAATAGTAATGCACCTTAAAAGAAACCAGAAACAACTAAAAAATCGTAATGAATGCAATGATGATGAATAAGATGTGGAAATAGTCCCACTACATGTGCTAGAATGTGATATCTAAAATTTAGAATCTAATAAACTAATAAAGTGACATGCATACAAATCCTATTGTAAATCCAAATTAAACCTCCAATAGAGATAATATAACAAAAGAAAGATAAACATATAAATAATTGAAAAACCATGTATAATACATCATTGTTTTAGATCCATTGTGACTTTTGATTTGCTCTTGCTTCTTGGAATATGGGTGCTCAATTTTATTCTTTAAACAAATGTAAATTGGGCAACATATGGAGGTAGGATCTTAATTTATTAATGGATGTGTAAGATAATTTTGATAGCAATTCAATAGCTTGAAGGTGGATGATAAAAATGGATAATGACACTTCCATTTATAAACTTTTGGGTGAGAAAAAAGGATGGTTGAGATAAATCCATATTTATTGGATAATGTTAATTATGGATGGTAGGAATTGAGCCCTCATCCATGTGGAAGAGACCAATTCCTCATTTGTGTGAGAGAAAAGGACAAAATTAATTTCTATTTGAAAATGCCTTAAGAATGATTCAAGGTAGTTGGATGACTCACCAAGTTAGTTGACATGTTTAATGATGACTCAATAATTACTTTATGAAGTTAAGGAAGAAATTGGATGATTCAACACTTGGTTGACAGAAGTGTGGAAGATGTCTGATGACTTGGAAATTCCATATTTTAAATTAGTTTTATGAAATTACGTGTGCATGATAATTAATTAATATGGATTATTTAATTATTCAAAAAAGTGATGGAAATAGTATTAGTAGACCTTATGATATAATTCTAATTTAGGATGGTAATTGAGTTAACGTGTCAATTTTAAACAAAACTAATTATGACATTAAAGGTGGCATAATTTAGGTGTCTACAAAAAGTATTGAGATAAAACTAAGTCTTAAAACTACTCTAGTTTTAGGGTGCTCCATTCAATGCAAAAGTGAATATGATGATAATCTAAAAGAATGACATCATCAATAGCATAAAATGAGTTAATGTTAGAGTTAGAGAAGGATAACAAGTCTTTCTCTATGAGTAAAACTCGATCCAACCTTTTAACCACTCTATATTGGCCTTGTTTAAATTTAGACCAAGTGAACTAAGAAAAAGCAAAGTTTTTTCCCCTTTGGTGATTAGGATAAAAGAGACTAAGCTTATTATGCATGTAAAACTATGCTTCTTTCTCCTCTATGCACCAAACTTAGGGAGATGACCTTATTTATCTTTATTAGATTCCAACATGTTGAAATTTAGCATGAGTCTATCAACCACCTATAAAGTAGAGCTATTTCAATGACATAACTAGAGGAATGTAGGTTGGCCAACCCAAGAAGCTAGTCATCAAAATAAAAAAGGGTTCACACCAATTGATGAATAAGGTCAATCCCTTAAGAAATAGTCTTTTGTGAGTTCTTTGGCACTAGCAACTTGATGAATCCTCCATGACTAAGATCATGATTGGACACCTGATAGATAACCCCTAGCCAAATCATGTGAGCAACAAACTGAATAAGAAAACTATAAATTTAAACTTATTGCAAACACAACATTTTCATATTATAAAAGTTCAAACAACTATATTTGACCATGTATCTATGGGTCAATTCAGTAAGGCCGTGAACATTACTAGAGTAAACTACCATGGGTAAGCATTAAGGTACATGTCATTTTCCTCTTCAATGTCATCAAGCACTATAAAAACTTGTTAGTGAAGGAAAGCCTTGTCTAGTTTCCACACAAAATCTCACTGATTTGAAAAGCACATATCTGTTATTAAACATAATATCCATCTTCCAAAGGAGAGGGATTGTGAGACTGGATGAGAATAGTTTTGTGATAAAAGGACACTACATTATCCATTTTGTTCGTGAGAATCACCATAGAATTGGTTTATGACAAGTTGGTAGAGATAGCCTCAAGTTATGAAGGCAAAATGGTGGTGGTTGCTTGTGGCATGCGAAAAGAGTGTAGATGGTTCCTTAGCAATGGTCGGTATGACAATTTTATCTTTTCAGGTAGAGGAGCTGGATCTTGGATCACTTTTGGGTTGATACACAACAATTTTTAGCCAATAGGCACCACAAGACATTGAAACATTATTCTTATTAGTCACAGTTGTTTTTCCATCCCCATTAGATCTGGTTAGATTATTTTGTGGCACACCTTTTTCTACTGAGCTTGTCAAGAGGTAGCCATTAAAGGGCATTCTCAAATCATATGGTTCAAGGATTAGCAATAAAAACAAGTATTCAAGAAGTTCATGTAAAACACACACTTTAAAAACTGAGTTTCACCAATCTGTATGTCAATGGTTTCCTTAAAATTCTTGGTCAAGGAAATTATAATGCACACTCGCTTCTATAAGCGAGCCACATAGAATTAGGGTTGCTCATGGAAAATAAAATGCCTAAGGGGTTTGAAAAGTTGGTCAAAAAAAACCCAAAGAGGAATAAGTAGACTTGGGAACTCAATCTAGACTCAAGATTTTGAGCTTAGCTTGCTCAGAGACTTGGAAGTCTCTAGTCCAATGAGAAGAGACCACTAGAGTATTGTGAATGACCCAAGAACCATGGTTGACAACAACCTTATAGTGGTCAGGTTAGCAAAGCAAAAAAAAAAAAAAAACCTTTGGTCATGTTTGGTACCCCCTCAAGCTTGATGCCATGGGGTTGCCATTCGTTGTGAACCCACTGCTTGAGCAAATTCTCAGGGGGACTCAGCCAAAAAATAACCCCACAAGGATAAAACATATAAACTAGATGCAAGCTTTGTCAAATTTAAGCAAGTTAAGCACAACATTAGGTAAAGGGGTTTCCAGGTTAGAACTAGTACCACGTGGAAGACCTTCTAAACAAACATCCTTGCCCTCTTTGGTGCCACAATTATTCAAAGCTCCACAAGCTAAACTTGTATTAAATGATGCAAGCACAGAGATGACAACCATTAATATAGGGGTTGTTGCAATTGTTGTCCAATGGGCAGAATGACAACTTGTCTTAGCACAATAAATGCAGAATAAAATTGTAAAAAAATCTTCTCTAGATCTATTGAGGATCGCTACTGTGGCATAAGTGTCGCAAAGGTACATAAACCCTAAACTTGACTAAACCAACATTCTTCCTCTTATCATCAATTCTCCAACATGTGATTTTATTTTAATTGCATAACATGAATCATAATAAAATATTTTATGTTTTAATAGTATATGAAATCATAAAGAAGACTTCGAATAAAATCTATATACTTTTTTTAATTGACACATATCACAATCCATTATCTATCGTCAAAAACCTTATGCATAAACAATAAACGCAAACTCATATAAGTTATTCTAATGAATCACCAAAATACAAAAATATCAAATAATTAAAAATATTGCCCAAGAAAACTCACTGTTACCAAATATAAATATATTTATTTAATACTCCAAACTTTTATTTTAAGAGTATTATTCCAAGCCTAAAATTATAAACATATCTATTTAAAAGAAAAAACTAAAGAACTTGTTAAAGTTATATAAGGATAGGTTTGAAAAAACTTAACTATTTTTATTTCTAAATAATATATATTAAAAAATTAGTCACAAATTAATTTTAAAACTAAGCAGTAAGCATACCATGCATTTGTATTTTGATTTTTTTATCGGTAAAATCATAAACATTTTATAATGATAAAATTAAAAAAAAAGCTGTTAATTATATAATTTAATTGTGGTGAATATTTTATATAAATTATTTAGAAATAGTTATTATTTTTTCAAATTTATATCTTTACTGATTTTTAAAAAAAAAATAAAAACGTTTATAATTACATCTTTTAATTTCTAGCCAATCTATTTTTTTAATAATATAATTAATTTTAAAAAAAATAATTATTAGTTTTAAAATTAATTATATTATTAAAAAAATAGATTGGCTAGAAATTAAAAGATGTAATTATAAACGTTTTTATTTATTTTTTAAAAATCAGTAAAGATATAAATTTGAAAAAATAATAACTATTTCTAAATAATTTATATAAAATATTCACCACAATTAAATTATATAATTAACAGCTTTTTTTTTAATTTTATCATTATAAAATGTTTATGATTTTACCGATAAAAAAATCAAAATACAAATGCATGGTATGCTTACTGCATTGCATTGTACTGGAGTTTAGACTATTTTCTTGATTCATTTATTATAAGAGTACGAATTGAGGGGTATCCTTTTTATTCTTGTTTCCGAGTAAAATTTATTTAATCTTCGATCAAGTGCCAAAGAACCGAGGTATATCTTTTCTGTTATTGTTTTTAAGTCAGTGAGAATTAAGATTTAAACAGCAGAGATGAATAAAAGCCAACCTTCAAAAAAGTTGATTAGGATGTCTGAGTCTCAACTCAACTGTGGAAAAGCAGCAGAAGAATTTTCGACCTTGAAGCCCCTGAAAATCTCTCTGTCAACCATGTCTAAGAAGGAATTGAAACAGCTTAGCGAGAGTTTCCTGGTACAAAAGAGATTTGTTGAAGAAAAGTTAGTGAAGGTACGAAGCACAGCAGCAGCAGCTATGGAAATGGATAAAACATGCAATAAAGAGAATCATATTAAAGAGGTTAGAAATCTAGAAATGATGGATGATTTTGACCTCATGGACACTGACACTTTAGATGGGTTTGTCAAGATGGTGGAGGAATTGGAGGAGTTGGACTAGGAGGTTTCAAATTTCTGTCTCTCTTGTTAGATGGTGGATATTGTGAAGAATTCTGTGGAATAATAAATACTTCTGAAAATATTGTTTTCAATACTTGATCACCACAATTTTACTTTTGGTTTGACAGAATTTTGTTAGAAATATTTTTTGTTCAATAAAACATGCAAAGTAGCTTATGGTTTTAGATTTTCATAGAATTCTGTTATGAATGTTCAATATTTTTTTGGATTGAAGACATGTGTGTGTATAAATTGTCTTCTACCACCTTTAAAAAGCTGCCATGCAATGGCTATGTTTTATTCGAGAATTTTTATAAGTTAGATACTTTTTAATTTTATTTTTACAAGGCTGTAAGACTCAATAGGTCCTGTATTATGCAGTTTTCACAGCTCCGCAACAATTTATGGACCCTGAATGAATTATGCTGTGCATGCGTCTTTTTCCATTGGGTGCCATGTATAGAGTTTTTGAGTCGGACTAACATCCATATTATGTGGTCTTTCTGGTTTTTTATTTAAACAATGAGAGCGTGATTTGATCTTCTCTAAGTTTCATCGCAACTAAGCCTAAAATGGGTGGCTGAAAATTCCCATGTCAATTTCAGTCCCTAAATTGGGCTAACATTCCTTTTAGATTCGATAGAAGGAAAAACGGGTGGTTTTACTGTGTTCAACTTCAGTTGCATGGCATGTTTTTAGTGCTTGAAAAGTACCATCTCAATTTTTTGCTCTGAATTGGGCTTATATTTATTGTAGATTCGATGTTTTTTATTTTTTGGTTTGGTTTCATGGTATACAGACTTCCGATAGTGCTTGAAAAGTCTGGTGTCAATTGCATGCCCTGAATTGGACTGATGTTTCTTGGAAATTTGCTAAAAAGAGAAAACGGTGGCTTTAATTGCTGATTAATGACACAAAAATCCAAGAGGGTGCTTGAAAAGTCCCATCTCATTTGCATGCGCTGAATTTGGTTAATGTTTCTTGGAGACTTGATAAACGGGAAAGCAGTTATTCCAGTTTTCAGTTTCATGGTATACGAAGTCCAAGATGGTCTTTGAAAAATCCAATGTCAAATACATGCCCTTTATTGGAATGCCGTTTTCTCGTAAATTGAATGAAAAGAAAACATGATGGTTTGTGGGTGGGATTTTGCTATGGCTGCTGTGGCAGATGCTCATGTTGCTGCTTCAATCTCCTAGAAGAAAGTTCAACCATCAGGAAGAAAATGCAACCATCAGAATTTAGAGTCTGTTTGGGGGATATCTTGTACAATCCCCTTTGTCCAATACAGTAAAATTTATGTCAAAGTGAGGTTTTCCCTTATTTTAAGGCATAAAGGTTTCCTTGAATGATATATTCAATTATTTTTTGCAGGCCAGGAGAAGTTTCCATTCTCTTGGGGAGGGCGAGGGGCAGAGGGAGAGGGAAGGGATCCCACGAGCCTGT
Source organism: Torreya grandis (assembly GCA_037957365.1). NCBI lineage: Eukaryota > Viridiplantae > Streptophyta > Pinopsida > Cupressales > Taxaceae > Torreya > Torreya grandis. The sequence continues at coordinate 928,136 of JARHVA010001803.1, forward strand.
ATATATTGGTTAATGAGTAGAGTGTGAGACGCTAAGCAACAAACACTTTGTTTTGTGGGCAAGTGTTGGTCAGATCCATTTGCAAATTCATTCCAGGAGGAGGGTTCAAATGGCTGAGAAAAATCACCAATGTAAGCCATACACGCATGTATTTGGAAAAGTTTTCTGTTTTCATCTTATGACTTTTTTAAGTTCTAGGGCAATGGTCACTTTAAGTTTTGAGTAACAGGCAAGCTAAATCTTTTTGTCTAGTTTGTGAAAGTATTTCATTTTAAGAATTCTTGTAATTTAAGATTAGAAAAATAATAGTAAATGAAGTCTCTTTCATCTGATAGGTTTTTGGAATCAGAACCTTGTTGGAAAAATATAACAAACTGATTTGTATCGTGTGTATGTATTAATATCTGTTTACACTTGATACATGTACTGTATTATAGACTGAGATATCATATAGTGGCGAATGAGAATAATTATTGGATCTCTGCTGTCTTATAAACAAATCACAACCACAGGATTTATTGATATAGATACATTCTTTACTCAAAACTCGTACAGTACTATGTATATTCATGAACCTTATGCTTCTCGATGCTTCTCCTTCTATTGGTGACTGGGACCTTTGGAGCCAAGTCCAACTTCATGTGTCCATTTGAGCCGTAATAAAATGTGGTTAAATTCTTTTGTCCTTCATGACCTTCCTTAAGAGAGATTGTTAGTTGCTATTTGAAATAACCTATTCATTCACCAGTAATGTGTACAGATAATTCAAAATATGTTTCCGTTAAGCCATCCTTAGCCAGAAAAAGGGTAATTGAATTTCCTGCATCTCATAACATCACTACATTTGTGAGAATATAAATGATTTAAATCATTTAAAATATGAGTGAGCCTCAGTTAAATGGTAAGACCATCTATTTTTTTTGCATTTATGAACGATTTTGAGATGTTTGCTTCTGCCACGGATAGCTACTGGACAGAATGTCTAGCTTTGCAGAAATAACAGACAGATTGCAGGCTACTAAATAAAAGATGAGTCCCAAAAGCTTGTTTCATAGCTGCTCTTATAGCCTCTTGAAGCTAATACGTCTAGAATTCCTACCCGTCAAATTATCTTACTATTGATCATGGAGCTACACTTAGGTTCTTGATTGAAAAATATGGAACACTCAGGGAGACGAAGCTTTTTGCTGCTTTGTCGACTTCAAAAAAGCCTTTGACACGGTCCCTCGTGACAAACTTTGGAATAGGATGAAGGCGCTGGGGGTTCCGGATGAGCTCAGAGCTGCTGTCCATAGATTATATGAGCAAGTAAAGGCTAAAATCAGAACTAGTGATGGAATGCCAGAGTGTTTTGACAGCGATATAGGGGTCAAACAGGGTTGCCCACTTTCACCAACTTTATTTGGACTGTACATTGATAAATTAAAAAAATGGTTAAATAAGGATAGTGGGGAGGGGATTCAACTAGCTAAGGGTGCTATAAAACTGCTTCTTTATGTGGATGACCTCATTTTAATTCCCACAACAGCCAGCAGCTTGAGGGAACATTTGAGAGCACTTGAAACTTTTTGCCAAGAGGTTGGAATGCAGGGGAACACAAGCAAGACCAAAGTAATGATATTCTCTTTGAAAAGAAAAAAGAAACAATATACCTTTACCTTTGAAGGCAGCCCGTTAGAGATAGTCAAAGAGTACAAGTACCTCGGGTTTGATTTTCATCACAAGCTCAGTTGGGAAACGTGTAGAGCAAAAAGAATCTAAGGAGGATGGAAAGCGTTGTACTCTCTTCAAAATAGGTGCAAGACTGCGGAGTTATGGGATTGGAAGACTAGGAGAACACTCTTCAGTTTGTTGGTCATCCCGGTGATTCTTTACAGGGGTGAAATTTGGGGCAGCAGTATGTTAGATCAAAAATAGAAACAGATAGAGAGAATCCAAAAACACTGCATCATAAGCAATCTCAAAATCAAGAATTCGGTGCCATATGAGATCCTACTTGCTGAAACGGGGTCCTTCCCCCTAGAGGCATCGGCGATGATAAAGTTACTAAGCTACCTCAAGAAGATTCAAAACATGAAAAAGCACAGGTGGCCTAGACTAATTATGGAGGAAGAGCTAACTAGAAGAAAGAACACTTGGAGGAAGCAAAATGACAAATGGGTAAAGAGGTGGGATATTAGCATGCAGGGGTGTCCAAATACTAATGAAGAAATAAAAAAATATGTGAGAAGAAAATTCAAGGGCATCATGTGGGCAAAACAAATGGATCGTAAAAAGGAATACTACCTCAAAGAATTCAACCCCACAGGGGATTTTGAAGAAAAACCCTATATAGGAGCAGACATTAAGTGGAAAGCGAAAATGTTGATTGCCCAACTTAGGATGAGCTCTCATCATTTTAGGTGTGAAACGAGTAGATGGCTAACTCCCAAAGAGGATTGGGAGGAGAGAATATGCCTCTTTTGCAACAAATGCGTGGTAGAGACGGAACGACACTTCCTCTTGGAGTGAGAGGCATACAAAGACATCCGATACAGTTATGGTGAAACTTTGAAAATCACCAACCTGGACAACCTGTTTGAAGCAACAACGCTGGGTAATACGGCGAACCTCGTGATCAAACTTTACAACAGAAGGGAAGATCTCAAGAAGAAAGTTCAGGAAACTTAGGGAACGTTTTATGGTTGTGGTCTCGTTTTGAAGAAGATGTGCACGACTGATGGATCCCATAGACTATTGTCATCTCGTGGACGTTATTAAAATCCTTCATTCATTCATTCATACCATGCTCTTCAAAGGAATATATGGATGATGGGTGATGGATGTTGGAAGATGTGGCCTAGCCACGTGTAATTTAGCGGAGGACTCCATCGACCCTCATTGACTGTCACTGCGTGACAGCTACACAATCCTGAAGAATATATCACCGCACTCAAATACATTTAATTCAATCTGTCTTTTTTTATTGAATTTATTGTACCTGGTTGAACACCTCGGTTGGGAAGCCGTGTCTAGAGGGTTCGACAGGAGACTTTGCGCTTAAAGACTCAGTGTAATTAAAGGCACAATGCTCCAAGATTTGCACCTTCAATCAGTGCCTACAGTTTGTGCCTTAGACAAAAGCCTACCTCAGCGCTTCAGCACCCATTTCCAAGCTCGAAGATTTGCGCTCAAGATCTGCGGTGAACTCCTGCGCTCGCACAACAACGCTTAAGCGCCCACCTCTTCACCCAAACTTTTACGCTTTACTTCTCAACAAGTCAACACTTCCGCGCTTATCCAACAACGCTTCAACATCTATTATCTACTTTAAAAAATCTGTGCCTCTTAAGAAATTGTGCCCCACTACTGCACCCAAGTTCTAGTGCCCTCTATTGCACCTTATATTCACGCGACGCGCCTGTCTACAACGGCAAACATCAGCAACTTAACTCAGCCTCAGATTCATATTTTTAGGGAAGAATTATGACTATCGACAAGATTTTCAAGCACTTTCACAAGAAGACAATGACCTACTCAAGGAGAACAAGAAGAATGACGCGAAAGCCCTGTTCTTCATCATTTCATCCAACATGCTATGCAGGATTCTATCTTTTCACGCGTTGCAGCAGTAACCAGATCAAAGCAAGCATGGGATAGTCCACAGATCACATATCAAGGCACCAAAAAGGTCAACGTAGCAAAGTTACAAATGCTGAGAAGAGATTCTGGAAACTTGCAACTGAAGGAGTCAGATACAATTGATTCGTTCTTCACACATGCAGTAAGCATTGTCAACCAGATGAGGTTTCATGGCAAGACACTTGAAGATCAGAATTTCATGGAGAATATTCTGATGAGTCTACCTTCAAAGTTCGTCTCCGTGGTGTTAGCAATTGAAAATTCAAAGAATCGGACCCAGTATCGGTTGATGAGTTGATGGGATCACTATTATCCTAAGAGAAAAGACTAAACAGATCTAATGGATCTTCTCTAGAGAATGCATTCAAATCTCAAGTCAGAATCAGTAGAATGAGAAGAAAGTCCAGCTACAACAGAGGAAGAAATACACCTAGAGGAGAAGGACAAACACAATTCCATGATGATTGTAAACCAAGCACAAGCGTGCCTTCCTTAAGCAGAGGAAACAACAACGCTCACTCACAAAATCACTCACATATAGATAGGCATGACAATTATAATGCCTAGTGGCATTATTGTAAAAAGTATGGCCATTATGTAAATGAATGCAGAAAGAGGCAATTCGACATGAACAAAGAAAAAGGCCAATTTTCCCAAGGAGAACCAGTGTTCCATCCCTAGTCAAAATTCAGTCATGATCACTTGCAATGTAGCACAAGACAGCACATTCGTGTATGGTTCCTAAATAGTGGTTGTAGCAACCACATGACTGGTAGCAAAGACATTTTTGCAACCATGGACAACTATGTCAAGTCAGAGGTGAAACTTGGCAATAACAACAGTCTCAGTTATGGGAAAAGGATCAATTCCCATAATAATTAAACAAGGGGAGAAGAGTATACCCCTGATGTCTACTATGTCCCTGGTTTGCAGCACAACCTATTGAGCATAGGCTAACTAGTGCAGAAAAGATACAAAGTCTACTTTGAGCATGATGGATGTGTCATCGTGGACATACCACCAAGCACCATATTGATTACAAAGGTCTCCATGACAAGGAACAAAATGTTTCCTTTGAGTATTCATACTCTAGCACCCCTACATCAAGATTTAACAATTTGCAAACTCAAGCACCTACTGAAACAACCTTTAAGGTGCCATTCAAGAATCCATCATGACTGTGGCATTTAAGGTTTGGCCATTTGAATTTTAATGGTTTGAAAATATTACTCCAGAAGAATATGGTGAATGGTTTTTCATTGATTGAGTAGCCTAACACAACATGTGAGATCTGCATACTAGGAAAACAACACAGATAAAGTTTTCTTGTAGGAAAGTCCTATTTGCATAAGAGCACTTCTTGAGATTGTCCAAATAGATCTCCTATTGCATAAGAGCACCTATTGAGATTGTCCACATAGATCTGTGGACCAATGTAATCCCTCTCAATTAGAGGGAATTTGTATTTTCTAAATTTTATTGATGATTACAACAAAAAAACATGAGTTTAATTTCTAAATCACATATGGGTTTAATTTCTAAAGCACATAATTTATGAAAAGCCAATGGAAAGAATTTCATCATAGTGAATTTGAGAGAGGCTTGGAGCTCTGCAATGGGGAGATGAAAAGGCATCCTCCATTAATGGTGCTCCAAGCTTTCTCTTTGTGGTTTGCCTTGGTCACCTTTGCCTCTTTGGTTCTTATTGCTTCTTTTTTTACTTAGTGCAAGAGGTGGTCTTTAATTTATTGTTTTAATCCTCCCATTTGTGTTTAATTTCATATTTTTGTGTGTTTTCTTTTTTTTTGGGGGGTGCTTGGTTGTTTTTCTGTTGTCTAGGTTATGGTGTACAACCTTCACGCATGTCTCTCCCCGACCTCCCTTCTCATTGCCTTTGGAGAGTCTTAAGGGGCATGAATTAATTGAAGCAGGGTATGGAAGCCCTCAGATTTGATGGGCTTGAGCATGTGGAGAGGAAAACATAGTGATTTTAATGAGTCAGGTGATGATGCACGGGATGATAAGATTTGCAATAATAAGAGCAATTGCCTTGACCTATCTCAGGTGGGAGTTGAAGCGATTAGAGCTCCTAAAATATTGTTCATTGAAATTTTGTGGTAGGAAATAGCGGCAAAACACTCGAAAGGAGCTAAGTTTGTGGCATGCAAGGAAGAGCATGGCGAGCAGGAGTGCAGTAAAGACCAAATCGGTAAACTTTCTAGCCCTCCTAAGACCTTGACAATTGTTCTAAATATTTCCATAGAATCTGACCTGTAGCAAGAGGAAACCAGGATTAAAAATGTAGGGATTTTCTTTGTTTGCTTAAACAAGAACTCTCTCCCTTCTAGGATTTTTTTTTGATAATTGGCTAAATTCTATATGGGGCAAATGCCTAGGTGTATATATTAGTTTTTTCCACATGAATTAGAAAGGGGTGTTCATGAGTTTGTTTAAACACTTCAATATGCAACGTAGGGCTATAAGTAAACCCTTGTAGAATGTTGGCTAGTCAATTCTCAAAGTTGTCCCATAGAACCCAAAAATAGGTTGTAACGACCTCATTTTCAAAACTGCTCCTAAATGGGTTGATATTAAAGAAGTGTCAATTCAACTATGGAATCTTATTCCATAGGCATTAAAACCCCTCAGAGAAGTATTGAGAATAGAGGATACTAAAAGATCTCTTGCCCACATGAATGTTAGGGTTTTAATTCCTTTAGAGCCCTTGGAATTTTTTCTAAAATCCCTCAATTTTAAAATTAAGGGAAAATCTCATACTTGTGCTCTCATAGGATTGGGTGGATTGAATGCTTGTTTTTTTTGTAAAAAAGATGTCCATATTAGGAAAAATTGTCTTATGTTGGTTAATAAGGGTTATATACCTAAAAGACAAAAAGAGAAAAAAGTCCTGAAAGATGAGAATGTTTTGGATAATGTACAGGTTTTTGAAAATCCTCTATTCAATAGTGTACCCTTGAAAGACAGTGCCTCCCCTATTGAGGCTTTGGATAAGGATGGTCCCGAGATTCAAAAAGAGAGGGGTCTAGAGGAATCCTTCCTTGACTCTTAGGTGCATGGCCCCCCACAACCTTTTGTTGATTGCTTGAATCCCTCAACAGACTTGATAAATTATCTCCCTGATAGCCTAGATGATGCATTTATTGAACATAAAACTCTTGTGGATCCACCTTCGGAGGAATATGTGGTTATTCTTGCTGAAGCCCCTACTTAGTACATGATCTCTTCTAATGGCTCACCCTAGAGCAAGCCCACCAATCTTTCTAGTGAAGTATCCCCAATGGTTATCTCCCTAAAGAAAGAGAAATCCAATATATCTGCATCTAAGATGGATATATCATACAAGGATCACAAGGAGTCTATAGGGGCTGAAAATTAGATGTCTAAAGGAGGAGGAAAAAGACTTAAAATAGATGCAGGCTCTTCCCTAGTAGAACATGTAGTGCCTAAAGAGAAAATTATGGTAAAAGAGTCCCGCCACACTAATCAGGCCCCCCCTCTTAAAAAAAGGCAAGGAAAATAAAGTCCCGGATTGCTTCACTAAATTATACAATAGTGGGGGTAAGCCCCATGGTCAATCTAATTGACCTCTGTTTACCCCCCCTGGCTGTATATACAGATTTTAAGATGGAATGTGAGTGGTCTCAAGTCCCCTGACAAAAAACCAAGTGTAAGACAGCTCAAAAATTGTAGAGAAAACTTGGATTTTCTCTTTTTGCAAGAAGTTAAGGCTATTGGACCCTAGTTGTCCTTAGTCTTGAACTTTATTTGGCCTAATGCTCAATAGTTTTCCACTAATCATCAAAGAGGGAAAGGTGAGGACTCTATTCTGGTCAACCTTGGTTTAAAAGATTGCATTGTTGAACATGGTGTCTCCCCCTATAACAGAGTTGTTTGGGTATTGCTAGAAATTCAAAATCAGACCTTTGGCCTGTGTAGCATATATGCTCCTAATGATTATAGGGAGTAGGCAGATCTATGGAATTGGTTGGCTATAAATCTAAAAAAAATATTCCTTGGGTCTTTGGAGGAGACTTCAATATGGTGAAAGACAAAGAGGATAAAATTAGGGGAGACCACCTGCCATGGAAGGGCAATGAGCTATTTTTTTGTTTCAAATTTAAAAGAATGCATAGAGTTAGAGACCCTCACCAGAAGGGTAAAATCATAAGCAAAGGAATTTGGTACACCTAGTGTAATAAATAGAGCAAAATACTCTAGACTTGACAGATTTTACTTGAATAAGGAGACACTTGTTGTGACCCCTATCAAGGATGGTAATGTGGTGACAACCCTGCCCTTTACTATGTCCGACCACCACCCTATTGAAATGGTTTTTTCATTGATTAGTGAGGAGAATAAAGACACCCAATCCTTCAAAGGTTTATATAAATTCAATGTGTCCCATCTGATAGACAGTTTGTGTTTGGAGGATCTTCAGTCTTCTTAAAACATTAGCAAATTTGCATGTAGCTCTAACTCCAAAATTAATCTTTGGAACTCTAGTATGGAGACTTTGCAAGAACATATGGGTAGATCAAAGCAAAAAAGCATAGAAAATTTACACAGGATACTCAAGAGAAGATTATTCATGATGAAAGCTTGTTGTTGATTGATCCTACCAATGAGGTACTTCTTAAAGAACTTAATCTCTTAAAGCATCAAGTTAGATAGTCACAACACTATATTGCAAAGGGGTGCAGATTCATTCCAGATTAACCTAACTGAAGCTTGGAAATAGAGGTTCTAAGTTCTTCATATTCTTGAAATATAAACATACAAAAATCAATATTAATGGTATCGAAGTTAATGGGCAGCTTTTACAGGATGCAGCCAACATAAAGGAATCTTTTTTGAGTTCTATTCTAATCTTTTTTGCTCTGATGGTTCTAGTGACCATGTTGAAAAAAATAGGGCTCTATGTGAGGCTTGCATTCCTAAAAAGGTGACACATACTCAAGCCTCTTTCCTAGATGCCTCTATCTCACTCGATAAAGTTAGAATCACCATTGATTCACTTAAGTATGACAAAGTGTCTAGGGTGGATGGATTCCCTACTAAATTCTATAAAGTCAATAAGGATTGGATTGCTAAGGACTATCTGGAGGTTTTTAATGAGGCCATTGATGTCAACATACCTAGACCAGACATCAATAGAGGGGTAATCAAGCTCATTCCTAAGGATGGTAATCTGTCTTCAATCAAAAATTGGAGACCATTATCCCTCCTCAACGTCTCTTATAATATTCTGGAAAAGATCCTTTCGAGGAGATTGTCTTTGCTTCTACCCTCTATTATCTCAAAAACCCAAACTAGCTTTGTTGAAGGGAGATACATCTTGGACAATTTAATCACCAATTGGGAAGGAATGCACTGGGCTAAGGACTCAAATCAAGATTTAGGAATGATCTTGCTTGATTTTGAAAAAGCATATTTTAGAATTGAGTGGCCTTACATTGAAATAATGTTACGTGCCTTTGGGATCCAAGATAGATTTTTCATAATAGTTAATGTACTCTTCAAGGATGCTTCGACTATCATTAAATTCAATGGTAAATTGATAGAATCTATTGAGCTTCAATGCTCCATTATACAAGGGTGCCCTCTTACCCCTTCACTCTTTGTTCTGACAGACGATGCATTTTACTATCTATTGAGATTATCTAACATTGGGCCTTCAATTACAGGTATCTCGCTCCCAAATAATGAAGCCCTCATTGATGTTTTGTTTGTTGATGACACATCAATATTTATCAACTTGGATCAAAACAACCTGACTCAGGTAATGGCTAGACTAGATATTTACTACTCTACTTCTAGTTCTAAAGTGGCAATGCATAAATCACACATGTTGGGTTGGCAAGAACAACCTCATAACTAGTTGTCAAACTTTGGATGGACTTGGAAAGGGCCAAATAAAATGGTTAGGTACCTAGGCATTCCCTTTGCCCTCGCACCCTCCTTTAAAAGTATGTGGGAATGGATCTTTGATAAAATTAACAAGAAACTTGTAAAATGGCAAGGGAATCTATTGTCCTTACTAGGAAGGATTCAAGTTTGTCAGAAATTTCTCTCATCATACAATATCTATTATTTCTCATGTTGGCTCTTTGCAAAATATCATATCAATATACTCCACAGGATCATAAGGGACTTTTTATGGTCTACTGGGAAAGGGGGTAAGAAAAGGCATACAGTTTCATGGCAATTTTGCTCAAAACCTAAAAATATGGGAGGCCTGGGGCTAAAGGACCTTTAATTGTAGGGTATAACACTAGCGGTTAAGTGGATAATCAGATCTTGTATTGGAAATGAGCCCTAGAAAGACTTGGTTAATAATAATATTTTGAGAGGTTTTCCTAAAGGAAAGCCAGGCTAGAAAGGTTTGAATATTGTTGATCTTTTCATTGGGCCCTTCAGAGTCAAAGTGGATGGCTCTCCTATAGTTGCTTCCATTTGGTCAACCTGGGATGTTGCCAAGCCCTTCATCATTGCTAAATATGTTTTGAATTAGTTTTAGACAATGTGTCAGGGATATAGATCACTTTGGTGGAATTTAGCTGTCAACATGAGACTATTTGCCCTCACTAGGGATTGCTCTACCTTTAATTGGTACACTAAGGGCTTGAGGAGTTTTAAGGATCTCTATTCCCATGTGGATTGGGCTTCTTGGACAGCGTTCAAAGCTAGATTTTAGATTCCTAACTCTTACCAAAGAGCATTCACCTTATTCCAAATGGAACTTAATAGAGAAAATAATGTGGTTTTCATGGAAGAAGAGGGTGAGTTCTAGGACAGTGTGAAGTGGAAGAAAGGTTCCCTCTACTTGAGTTTACCTCTAGAATTCTTTACAATAATATTTCCTTCTCTAATGTCCCCTACCTCACTCTCAATCATATTTGGTCTATGTTTGATCCCCTAGCTACATGCTCCTTTAAGTTTGATGTGATTTGGGCCTCTTGTCTTAAACCCAAGAAATCATGTTTTTGTTGGTTATTAATGTATAAAAAGTTGGTTGTTGGTTTTGTCTTGAGAAATTATGGTCTTGTTAATCCTCTTTTTTCTTTTTGTAGTGAAATTGAAATAGTTGAGCATGCTTTTTCTCCTACCCATATGTTGTTAAGATATGGAATTGTTGTCTTAAATGTTGGAATGTAGTTTTTGATTGTGAGATTGGATGGTTTATCATTGCATTTGGTTATGCATATCCTAAGATTAAAGTGCACATTTTCTTTCATAAATTTTGGCTTGTGTTCTCTACTAAAATTTTATGATTTTTATGGAATTAAATGAACCTTGAGGTTTTCCAACAAAAGGCTAGATTGCTTACTGACTTCACAATTGAAGTCATCCTCTATATTTTATATTTGTAGATAGTCCTATAGTTAAAAGTGCCTTAGGACTAGCTTGAGCAATTTATTGGGGATATGACTCTTGAAAGTCACCTCAGACTTCCTACTTGATTCTGGGGGATACCCCAAACTAAGCCCCCATCCTAATTGGACAGCGAGTCACCAGATGACAATTGAAGTTAAAATTTCAAAATATGAGTGGGACTAAATAAAAGACACATACTTTGACTAGGTCAAACATTTGATATATGAATTGATTAATTCATTTGAATCTGATCATAATGGGATTGATATTTGGTTGGGTGCTAATGAAAATGTGTTAAAGGAAGTGCATAATGACGAGCATGGACGCTGCATAATTAGAGAAGCCAAAGATACATTTGCACCATTCAATCTGAACCTGTTCCCTGAATTGGGTGATGAGATTGTAGAGATAGGGCTTTCTTCTTAGGGATTGGCTCCAACAATGCATAATCAGGTTGCATAGGAGGAAGTGTGGAAAAATATTGATGAGAGCATCAACATTTTCTCTGAAAAGTTGGAAAAAGTGGATCAATATCCTGCTCATATGGCTTCTGAGTAGATACAGTTGGGACCTAGTGGTGGTAAAAACTCATTAGAGGGACCTGATTCTATTGATTTAGATGACAAATGTGAAGCTAAAGGCATTGTTACTAATAGGGCACAGGACCCGTAGGCTTGACTCTGCCACCTTTAGGGTGGTTGTTCTTTGTTATAATTCTATTTAGATGTTACTATTGTTGCTTTTATGATACTATTTTTTTTGGGCTCCCTGTATGGAGCCATTTTTATATTATACATTCAATTATTATGCTTGCTAATGGGGGATGCCCCACACTATGATATGTCTTTTCTAGGATCTCTGTAAATGTTTTTGGCATCTTGGATGCTTATATTAGTAATCAATCTACAATTTTTTTAAAAAAAATCCAATGGAATCAAGAATTAATTCACAACAAGATATACACCTCAATAGAATAGTGTAGTAGAAAGGAAAAATAGAACAATCATGGGGATGGTATGAAACATGTTGAAATCCAAGCATATAATAAATGAGTATTGGGTATAAGCAATATGTTGCACAATTATCTCCTGAATAGATGCCCAATGAATGATGTAAAGAACAAAGTTCCTCAAAAAGCATGGAACATAAATAAACATAATGTTTATCATCTGCACATTTTGGGCTATGTAGCTTATGCACTTGTGCTAGGAGAGTTGAGAAAGAAACTCGATGACAGAGGAGAAAAGTGCATGTTTCTAGGATATAGTGAGCATTCAAAATCTTACAGATTGTACAATCCCATCATGAAGAAAGTGATCATCAATAGATATGTAGACTTCATTGAAGGATAATCATGGGATGGAAGTATTGATAAGACAACTATAGTTGGTGTTAGCATTCCACATGAGAATGAGTTAGAAGAAAATGGATCACAAAATGTTCTTATAGATCCATAAGTGCATGTACCTGAAACACCTTCTACTACATCACACACTCCAGCCACACCATATAGCTTACCTTCAATGCCAAGAACATCTATGATAGCAAGTGCTCATAGTGATGATTCATTAGATCCCACTGTAACATCTCTAAGATTTCACTTTAGAGATTCTTCATGGAAGAAAAGAAGCCTAAGGGAGATTTATGATAGATCACAACCAATCAAAGATGTAAGTTTTTATTGTGATTTTTCTTTCATGTCATGAGCTCATCCTGTACACTTCAAAGAAGTTGCCCATGATGAAAATTGGATTAATGCCATAAATGAAGATTAATTCAATTGAAAAGAATCAAAAATGGGATCTAGTTAACCTTCATAAGGTAAGGATGTCATAGGAATGAAATGGGTATATAAGACCAAATTAAAATTTGAATGGAATGTGGAGAAATACAAATCAAGGTTAATAGCAAATGGATTCTCTAAACAATCTAGAATTAATTACAATGAGACTTTTATGTCGATGGCCAGATTAAACACTATCAGAATGGTGTTATCCATTATTTCTCAAAATAATTGGCAATTCCAAATGGATGTCAAATCTACATTTTTGAATGGCATACTAGAAGAAGTGTATGTGTAGCAGTCACATGGATATGAATTTTTAGGATAGGAAAGGTTTATCGATAGAATAAATCCTTGTAAGGACTCAAATAAGTGTTGAGAGCATGGTATAGTAGAATTGACACATTTTCTAAAAAAGGGGTTCAACAAAAGAAGTATTGAACCAACCCTATTTATCAAAAGGGATGATCAAGGTATAATTATGATTATGTGCCTATATGAGAATGACCTCATATTCACTAGTGATATGTCAATTATTTCATTCAAGACAATAATGAAAATAGAGTTTGAAATGATAGATTTGGGATTGATGAAATACTTCCTTGACATAGAACTCAACCATTTAAACAAAGGCATTTTTATATATCAATCAAAATATGCAAAGGAATTGTTGATGAGGTTCAATATTATGAAATCCAATTCCACACCAACACCTATAGTTATAGGATTGAAGATAAGCATAGAAGACAAAAGATCTAATGTTGATCCAACTTTATACAAAATGCTTGTTGGCAGCCTTATTATTTAACTGCCACAAGGCCTCATATCATGTATGGTGTTGGGCTTATCTCATGGTTTATGTAAAAACCCAAGGAATCACATTGGAAAGTATCCAAGAGGATTTTGAAATACATATCCAAAACAAAGGACTATGGAATCTTGTATGTGCCCTCAAAATATTTTAAGTTGATTGGATACATGAATAGTGATTACATTGGGAGTATTGATGACTGGGAAAACACATTTGGATATACGTTTCATTTCAAATTAGGCAGAGTTGGATGGGTATCCAAGAATCATCTATTGTCACCCTATCATACTCAAAATCATAATATGTTGTAGCCACATCAGCAACATGTCAGGTAGTTTAGATTAGGAGAGTCATGTCGAACCTAACACATCATCAAGAAGAGGCAACAAAGATATATTATGATAATAATTTAGCAAGAGTCTCTAAGAATCATGTGTTCCACAAGAGAAGTGTTGATGCTTAAAATTGTGCTTGATTCTAATCAACAACAATGGGAAGCTTCAAGCTATAGGACATTACAGCTTGAAACAACCTCCAGATTTTAGAGAAGCCGATCTCTTCTTTTATATCAAGTGTGGGGGGAAAAAGGATAGAAAATTAAACAAAAATGCAAATGCAGAAAATGAAACCTAACTATGGTGATGTGCTTGAGTGTAATTTGATCCTAATCCTGAGCACAGTGAGACTATATGTAAGATTCATTCACATTTAAGAGAAAACAAGTGCATGATCAATGTAAAAGATTGAAATAATAGAAATAGAGGCTCATAATAGAGGATTTTTTTTCTAAGATACAGGAAATGTCAACAAAGGCATAGGGTTCAATCTTCTTATAAGAATCTTCCAATCACATAAGAGGTGCAGAAACACATATAGTTATGTAAACCTTCCAACTCAAGAAAATGAGACAAAAGCAAATGACATTCCTAATCGCAACTCTAAAAAATCTACAGTATAGACTAATTTTGTGAATTACACAGATAATATCAACAAAGGCATAGAGCTCAATCTTCTTAATTCATTCAACCACATAAAAGGCACAGAAACATGCACAATTACATTAACTTTACAACTCCAGAAAATGAGACAAAAGCAAATGATATTACTTAGTCCAAAACTCTAGAAAGTCTCTAAACTATAGAATCCCCCCTGATAATGGATCCTTTCTTGTATCTTTTTCATCCCCTTTTATATCCTTGGATGTCTCATCCCATCACCACCTTTCCTGCCCAATTCTACTCTATCCTTAACTCACAGGGGACAAACAGACGGCACTTTCAATGTTTGTCGGCCCCAAAAATCTACCTGGCGAACTATTCCATCTACTAGAATTAACTTCAGCCAAGTTTCCCTCCAGATTGATCACGCGTTCCCAAAATTTTGGCCCAATATTGAACTCTATTTGAGCTGGAAGTGCCTATACGAGACACTCTGTTCTGTTGAAATGAAAAAGAACACTTAGTCAATTCCTTAAAGATCTTATTTCTTAGGAGATACTGGAGGATGACACTTGGCATTTTTGCCTGATTTATCAAAGACATGCGGTACTTTCTGATTTCTATACATCATGCCTGTAGAAATATTTAGGATGCATGTTAGGCTCTTACAGATGGTGACACTTGGTGGCTTCTGCAGACCTTTGAAATAAAACCCGAGACCCACCATGATCTTCACTTAGTAATGAAACTCAAAGATGATTTCTCAGACGTTGACATGTGGAGGCTTCTACAACTTCAGGGAAGATACGTGGCATCTTCCGCTACTTTAGCTAAGGGTATGTGGCGGCTCCCATTTCCTTCGAGAATGGAGTAGAAAGGGGCTCAGAAAGTGACACTTGGTGGCCTCTGCTCATCTTCAGCACTTAAACAAAAAGGAAAAAATGCCCTACTGCCTTTCAAAAGGGTGCCTGATCCCTTTGGTTTTTGGGACACTCCTTTGAACCGCCCGTTGAACCAAAATTGGTTCAAAGGTTCAATGGTTCAACATTGTGCACCATTTACATGTTAACTGAGGTATTGAACCAAAAATGTTGAACCAAGGCATTGAATCCAAGCATTGAACCAAGGCATTGAACCAAAAAATGTTGAACCAAGGCATTGAACCCAGGCGTTAAACCAACTGTCTCTCAGATGCTGACACGTGGTGACTTTCACTTTCTTCTGAAAAAGTAGTCCAGGGCCTTCCGTGACTGCCACCTGGCACTTTTCGCTTCTCCCTACTACTTAGCTTGTTAGAAACCTTTATCAAAAAATAGGATGAAATGTGGGTGCTGATATGAGACATGGATGCCGACATGTGATGCATTCCACTGAGTTGTTAGTGGATACGTGGCATGTTCTGCGGCTCTCTTGAAAGTTAGGAAAGATGCCCTAGAAGACCCCACTTGGCCAGAACTGTGTTTTAGAAAGTGACACTTGGCAGCTTCTACTCGAATTCAACACTTAGGCAAAAATAAAATGAAGGAATCAAAAGGGAGGAAAGAAAACCCATGCTCAGATAATGCCACTTGGTGACTTTCGCTGCACTTCAATACTTAGACAGAAAAGGATCGAAAGAAATAAACCCACACTCTACTCCAAAACTCTGCCGCCATGACCAAGGTATGTGGGAACAAAAACTGAAGTGTGCGACTGAAAATTTGAATGCAACATAGAGTAAAAATTTTTACTCTACAGTTACTGGTGACCCCCAGGACTTTTGAGCCTGCTCAAAAAGAAAACTCCACCTTCCGCTAGCTCAAAATTGTGAAATTTATAGCTTCAAAAGAGCCATCAACATGTGTTTAAAACACTTATTTAAAAAGAAAAGCAAAAAAAATGTGAAAAAGGAAAATTATCTAACTATAATACATTAGAGACCCAAGTTAATTGAAATGCTTCAAATAGATTCCATTTATAGGAATCTCTTCAGGTTCTCCTTCTATTGATTCCAGCTCAAATGAATTCTTCTGTTTGCATGTGCAAATTTTATATGAGCTAGTCCACAATGCTTCAAATTTGGTATGCTAACCCAGCTTGGCGGCCCTTGCATCCCATTTGAAAACAATTGAGCCTACTTCAAAATTAGGATTCGAAGTCCTTTTATCAAAATAGTTCTTAACCACTCCCTGATGCTTAATCAATGAATCATGGGCTATATCCTTCTTTTATTAAACTTCCAAAATTTCTGTGAGTCTGACTTGCATGGGGCCATTTTCTTCAATTTCAATCTATTTGATTAGTTGGAGAGCAGGGATTTTCAAGCTCAGGGGAATCACAACAGACTTTCCATATACTAGTTCATATGGGGACATTTTGATCACCTGCTTAGGCGTGATTCTATCAGCCCATAGTGCTAGATTAATCACTTTGTGCCACTCTTTGTGATGATCAACCCCTACCCTTTTGATGAGTCTTATCAGGTTCTTATTGGTTGATTCTGCTAGACCATTACCCTGAGGGTAATAGTAAGATGAAGTTTTCAGATATATTCCAAGTTTCAAGGCAAAGTCAGATACTTTAGACCCAAAGAATGCTTTAGCATTATCTAAAATTATGGTGCGAGGAGCCCCAAAGTGAGTAGTGATACTCCCTAGAAAATCTAGGATCACATTCTTTGTTGCTTCCTTAAGTGGGACTGCCTCGATCCATTTGGTAAAATAGTCTGTGGTAGTTAATATCTATTTGTGACCCATACTGGACACTAGATTTATCATTCCAATGAATTCAAGACCCCATTGAGCAAAAGGTTCATCCACGATTATAGGGCTAAGGGGCATGGCTGCATTCCTCCTCATCCCCATATAATATTGGCAGGGTTGACATTTTTTAACCAGCTAATAACAATCTGCAAACAAAGTAGGCTAGAAATATCCTGCCTCACTTATCTTTATGGTTGTGGTCTTTGCAGAAAAATGCCCCCCTGATATTCCATAATGCATTTTGTGTAGTATTCTCTCAGCTTCAACCTGTTCTACACATCTTAACAATTTTCCATCAAAATTTCTTCTGAAAAGGACATGTTCAATTAAAACAAAATGAACTCCCTGTATCCTATAATATCTCCTCTTATTTTGAGGGAGTCCTCTCGAATAAATCCGATTTTTCATAAAAAGAATCTTGCTTGTGACCTAGAATTTCTGGTCAACCTCTTGTATTTTTAGCACTGTCTCCATCTCTCCTTCTGAATCTGCTTCCTCAGGTAACATTTTTTCAAGCTCTTGGGTTGTATATTAGCATAGACTCTTGCCTCTGACTAGCTTGGTGGGTCTGACCTCTACATCATATTCAAGGATCTTAGTGATCCAATTAGCTCTCTTCTCAGTAATTTCCCCTTACATGATGTATTCCCTGACACTTGGGTGAGCTACAAGTATCAAAATTTTGTTCCCTGATATCATATGCCTGAATTCTTGAGGGCTTTTACTATGGCATAGGCTTGTCTTTCCACAAAATTGTACCTAGTCTCATAATCCCTAAGATTTCTTGAGAAAAAGGCTATTGGGTGTTCCCCCTCCAGCCTATCATCCTTTTGCGTCAAGATAGCAGCAATACTTGACTCTCCTCCATAGACATACATTACGAAGGGCTTGAAAAAATTTGGGTTTTTAAGCACTGGGGCTGCTGAGATAACCCTTTTTACCTCTTCAAAGGCTTGCCTTCCTTTTGTATTCCATTTGAAGACCAGATCTTTCTTTAGAAAGAGTGTCATTGGTCTAACCAAGCCTGCAAAATTAGATATGAATTTACTAACAAAATTGATCTTCCCTAAAAAGGATTGGACTGCTTTTTCATTTACTAGAAGGGGTAGGTTTATTATAGCTATGATTTTCTCGGGATCTATAGAAACTCCTTCTTTAGATACTATGTGCCCCAACAGTTTCCCCTAAGGTACAACAAAAATGCATTTCTTTGGATTCAATGATATCCCAAAATCTTGACATTTCTTGAAGACAGATTCTAAATGATCAAAATGGTCATCAGCATTTTTTAAAAATATAGTGAGGTCATCCAGATAGACCAGGATGATCCTATTTATAAGTTCATCAAAGGCTATATCCATAACTCTTTGAAAGGTGGCTCCTACATTTAATAAGCCAAATGGCATCTTAGCGTATACAAATGTTCCCCATTTGGTAGTAAAAGTAGTTTTGTACTGATCTTCATCATCCAACCAAATTTAGTTATATGCAGAGAAACCATCCAATAAAGAAAACCTCTCTGACCCAGCGACAGTTTGTAGAATTTACTCCATGGAGGGAAAGGGATAGTGGTCTTTCAGAGATGCTCTATTTAGATCTCTGAAATCTACACAAAGTCTTACATCTCCATTCTTTTTCCTAACTGGGACTAGATTTGATACCCAGGTTGAGTGCTTGATTGGAAATATTATTTTGGAATCTAAAAGTTTTTTCAACTCATCTACCATTAGAGGCTCAATCCTTAGATTTATTGGCCTCTATTTCTGTCTGATGGGCTTGGATTCTTCAGTCAATTCTATTGTGTGATAGATAATGTCTCTATTGTATCCATGAAGGTCCTCATAGCTCCAAGCTATGACTCTATCATATCTCTAGCACAATTCAATTAGTCTTTCCTTCTCTTCTTGAGTTGTAGAATTTCCAACTTTTAGCCTTTTCCTGTCACTCACCTCTATTTCAGAATAGTCTGCTTTGTCTACCTAGAACCTTTTCTTTTATAGGCTCACATCCTCTAGGTCAAACAAGTTTTCTAAGGTGATCAACCCCTTAGGGAGCTTATTAGTCCTTAATTGTATAATCTGATCACCATATGCTTCTTCAATTTTGGTTTGCAATTGATCAGCAAACTCATCTGATTATTGTAAGAAAGTGACTATCTGGGCATCATTTTCAAATACTTGCCAATTCTCATCATTGTCTAGAATGGTCGGCCTCACTATAACTTTTACTGACTCATTATTAACCAATAGGCCAGTTGTTGGGTTAAATTGTGAGCCAATATAGGTCATCCTATCAGCTTCAGAGTTTTGACTTCTAGGGATTATCTCAATATTGAAAGCTTCAAAATCTTCTATGAAATCCCAAATCTATGCTTGTAGGATCTCATTCTCATATTTTTGGCTGCTGCCTTTTCTCTAATTTGCTTTACTACTAATTCTGAATCTCCTTTTACTTTTAGAATATTTATTTCCTTTTTCTTGGCCAACATGAGCCCATGTACTAAAGATTCATACTCAACATCATTATTAGTGCAAGCAAATTGGAATCAGATAGCCCTTAAAATTTTATCACCATTTGGAACATTAAGATAAATTCCTGCTCCAGCACCATGTTTACTTCTAGCCCCATCAAAATTCAAGGTCCAAATATCTAAATCTTGAGTAGTAGGTGCCTCTTCTCTTATAACATTTGGGACTACCTGGTCCTCATCAAAAATGACGTATGTGCCCAAAACTAGTAGAGTCGTAGTTCCCATATGGGTCGTTATGCATCATAGCCAACAACTGGCTATTTTCTTCTTCTTAATCATGCTCAGTCCAGTCGCCTAGCTCTTCAACAAAAAGCCTTTTTTCCTTATTCAACATGGCATTATCTGCTCCTAATCTTGTTGTCATTTTGTTGGTGATATGGTCTTTGGACAGTGGTTCAGATAGAATTTTCATCTTTGAACCATATCTGGTTCTTAGGATGAGGTGAGACCAGCCAAGAGACATATATCCTCCTATTTTTGTTGTAAAGTCTCTGGATAAACATAAACTAAAGACAGGGGGTATATCTATGACAACTACATCTTGGTTGACAATTATGTTGGGACATGTGTATAATTGCAATGGGAGTTGTTTGAATCTCCCTATAGTTTGTACTATTTTGCCATCTAACTGCATAACTCCTTTTATAAGGGGTTCATATTTTATTTTCAAAGCATCAGCTATTTGCTTGGGCATCACAATTATACTAGCTCCTGAATCTATTAATGCATTATGTAAGAGTTTCTTTCCAACTATCAGAGTCAAATAGAAAGGCTCCAGCTTGGATTTACTTACTTATGCTGCATCATTCACAAAGACTGTTGTCTGATGAGGAACTTTATCTTTGAGCTTTTTTTTCCAGCATGTCCTTCTTTGGTAACAACACCTTTGGGCACTGCTTGGCCTTGCAGAGCTTCTTGTAGCAGTGTCTTTTGTTTAGGAATAGCCAAAATATCTCATATTGACACTTGTTTTGGAGTCTTCTTCAATTGGTCTACTACATTTATCGGCCCCAAAGGCTAAGTTTTTTTAACATAAGGATATCTTATTTTCTCCCGAGTTTGGGTAGGAATCCCTTGATCTTGCATGGGCTGAGGTACTTCTTGTCTGATAGCAACATTTATTTACCCTTGAGATGGAGGATTACTCATGACTTGACCACTTACAAATTTGGGCTACTCCATCATTCTCCTCTTTGATCTGGTGTAATAATCTGATTGCACCACTAGTTTTTGGGAGGTAGATGCCTCATTCAAGAAAACCAATTCTTCATCTTCAACCCATGAGAACAAAGCATGTTCCAGGGATATTTCCTCCTCTTGTTGCAAGGACATTCCTTGCATCTAGGCCACTAGGACTGAATTCTGCATACCTGGAGACTAGTAGGCTTGATTGTCACTGGTACTAGCAAACTGACCATCCATTCTTCTTTGCTCAGCCACCCTTTTTTGCATATTTTCCCTAGGACAATCTCTTGGTGTATGAGCATTATTGCAAGGGAAACACCAAGCATTATAATCCTCCACATAATTATTTTTCCCTGAAACCATCTCCCTATTTGAGTTGGGAGGAATGGTCTGTGAGGGTGTGGGAATGGTAACTAATTGATTCGTTGGCTGATAGTTAGTTTGTTTTGGAGGACCTTGATATTGGTTTGGTTGGGATGCAAATCTATTTCCTTGATAGCCTTGATAAGGGGGCTTAGGCAAAGTATTCTGCTACCTCTTTATATTAATCAGCTCATTAGAAAACATTCTCAAGATATTCTTGATATCATCCATCTCAGATGACTGAGTAGGGACAGGTTCTTTCATGGATGATTGAGGGTAAGTGTACATAGACACAGGTGGGCTTACAGCTTTAGGAACTTCTTGAGGTAAGGGCAAGGAAATTTTTAGGAACATGGGCATGGGGGGCCTTGGAGGTAACTTTCCAGCATCTATCAAGTGATTCTCAGCTCTAACCACATATTCATAAGCTTCTGGCAGAGTGTGTCCTCCAAGTGACTCAATCATAACAGATATATCTGAATTTAAAGCTTTGAGATAAAACACTATGGCCATACCTGGTAGTAGTCTAGCTATAGCAGGGATTTTGTCCAAAGTTTTTTGAAATTTGTTATTGAAGTTAGTCATGTCTTCTTATGGTCCCCTTTGAATGGTGATTAACTACTATAACAAAGAAGATTTATCACCCTTCTCTACAAATATTTCAAAGAATAGATCTATGAGCTGGTCCCATGTAGATATGGTATTTGGGGTCAAAGACCAATACCATTCTAAAGCCTTCCCCTTAAAAGAAGCTACCAATAACCTTATGGCCACATTTTGTTGTGTGACAATGTGTATGGCACAGACATCGAATACATCTTGAAGATGTTCCGCAGGTCTTTTAGAGTCTTGCCCACTGAATTTAGGCAGAGCTTTTAGGGCATTTACTGGGATGGGGTCCCAAATGGTTGGTGGTGTTGGGAGGATTAAGGGGCTACCAGTGTTCTAGCTTGCATAATTTATTGGGGGTATAGGGGCTCCCATATTTTGTATTGGTACAAATTGGTTAGCTCTTCTTCTTGGACTAGTTACCAAAGGTGGCAAAAGAATACCTAGATTTGCAGTAGATTGTGATCTGGTGACTGGTCCATAGCTCCGACTCCTTGTAGCTCTCTGGTTCATGCGGTCTTGAAAGAAACTTCAAGACTTGTCCCACTGGACATGCCAAAAATTGTTAATGGTTAAAATTGCACTTGATTCTAATCAACAACAATGAGAAGTTTCAAGTTGTGGGACATTGCAGCTTGAAACAACCTCCAAATTTTAGAGAAGCTGGTCTCTTCTTTTGTATCAAGTGTGGAAGAAAAAAGGATAGAAAATTAAATAGAAATGCAAATGCAAGAAATGAAACCTAACTATGGCAATGCGCCTGAGTGTAATTTGATCCTAATCCTGAGCACAGTGAGACTATATGTAAGATTCATTCACATTTAAGAGCAAACAAGTGCATGATCAATGTAAAAGATTGAAATAATAGAAATAGAGGCTTCTTTTACTGCAATACAGGAAATGTCAACAAAGGCATAGGGTTCAATCTTCTTATAAGAATCTTCCAATCACATAAGAGGTGCAGAAACACGTACAATTATGTAAACCTTCCAACTCAAGAAAATGAGACAAAAGCAAATGACATTCCTAATCACAACTCTAGAAAATCTACAGTATAGAGTACTTTTGCAAATTACGCAGATAATATCAACAAAGGCATAGAGCTCAATCTTCTTAATTCATTCAGCCACATAAAAGGCACATAAACATGCAAAGTTACATTAACTTTACAACTCCAGAAAATGAGACAAAAGCAAATGATATTACTTAGTCCAAAACTCTAGAAAGTCTCTAAACTATATAATCCCCCTCCCTGATAATGGATCCTTTCTTGTATCTTTTTCATCCCCTTTTATAGCCTCGGATGTCTCATCCCATCACCACCTTTCCTACGTAATTCTACTCCATCCTTAACTCACAGGGGACAAACAAACAACGCTTTCAATGTTTGCCAGCCCCAAAAATCTACCTGGCAAACTATTCCATCTACTAGAATTAACTTCAGCCAAGTTTCCCTCTAGATTGATCGTGCATTCCCAAAATTTTGGCCCAATATTGAACTCTATCTGAGCTGGAAGTGCCTATACATGACACTCTGTTCTATTGAAACGAAAAACAACACTTAGTCAATTCCCTAAAGATCTTATTTCTTAAGAGATATAGGAGGATGACACTTGGCATTTTTGCTTGATTTATCAAAGACACGTGGCACTTTCTGCTTTCTCTACATCATGCCTATAGAAATATTCAAGACACATGTTAGGCTCTTACAGATGGTGACACTTGGTGGCTTCTGCAGACCTTTGAAATAAAACCCGAGACCCACCACGATCTTCACTCAATAATGAAACTCGAAGATGATTTCTCAGACGTTGACATGTGGAGGCTTCTACAACTTTGAGGAAGATACGTGGTGCCTTCTACTTCTTTAGCTAAGGGTATGTGGTGGCTCCCATTTCCTTCAGGAATGAAGTAGAAAGGGGCTCAGAAAGTGACACTTGGTGGCCTTCGCTCATCTTTGGCACTTAAACAAAAATGAAACAATGCCCTACTTCCTTCCAAAAGGGTGCCTGATCCCTTTGGTTTTTGGGACACTCCCTTGAACCGCCCATTGAACTAAAATTGGTTCAAAGGTTCAATGGTTCAATGGTTCAATACTGTGTGCCATTTACATGTTAACTGAGGTATTGAACCAAAAATGTTGTACCAAGGCATTGAACCCAGGCGTTGAACCAAGGCATTGAACCAAAAAATGTTAAACCAAGGCATTGAACCTAGGCATTGAATTGACTGTCTCTCAGATGCCGACATGTGGTGACTTCCACTTTCTTTTGAAAAAGTAGTCCAGGGCCTTCCGTGACTGCCACCTAGCACTTTCTGCTTCTCCCTGCTACTTAGCTTGTTGGAAACCTTTATCAAAAAATAGGATGAAATGTGGGTGTCGATATGAGACATGGATGCCGACACATGATGTGTTTCACTAAGTCACTATTGGATATGTGGCATGTTCTGCGGCTCTCTTGAAAGTTAGGAAAGATGCTCTGGAAGACTCCACTTGGTCAAAATTGTGTTTTGAAAAGTGACACTTGGTAGCTTCTGCTCGAATTCAACACTTAGGCAAAAATAAAATGAAGGAATCAAAAGGGAGGAAAGAAAACCTATGCTCAAAAATGCCACTTGGCGACTTCTACTACACTTCGATACTTAGACTAGAAAAGGATCGAAAGAAATAAACCTGCACTCTGCTCCAAAACTCTGCCGCCACAACCAAGGTATGCGGGAACCAAAACTACAGTGCGCGACTAAAAATTTGAATGCAACGTAGAGTAAAAAATTTTACTCTACAAGAATCAAGCACATAAATATGATATATCACTTCATTTGAGAGTTAGTCAACAATGGTGAAATATTTCTTAAATTTTGTAAATATTAAGATCAGTTTGCTGATATTTTTATAAAGCCATTATCAAAGAATATTTTTGAGCATCTCAGATAATGTAAAGGAGTAACATATGTTACTAGTATCCTAGATTAAGGGGGAATGATGGAATATGTGGCCTAGCCACATGTAATCTATCCTACCTACTAATCTATGTGGAGGACTCCATTCACCGTCATTGAATGTGCATCACTTATTGACAGCTACATGATCCTGAAGAATATCTCACTACACTCAAATACAACTAATTACTTCTATCTTCTTTAATGCATTTATTGTATTTTATTGAACACATCATTTGTGATGGAATTCTTAGAGATTTTGAAGGAGTTCTATATAAGGAGGTCATTATATTTTGTTTGAAAATGGAGAATTGGAATAACAAATCTTTGGTGAATTTTGTACTTGCATAACAATGTAAGTGAGCATTGAAGTTTATAGTTGTTTTAATAAAATTTTCATTAAGCATTAAGATTTGTGCTTGTCTATTTGAATTGATTTAGATGCTTTATATCCTTGTTGTTGTTGTTGTTGTTTGTTCTATTTATTTTCTATAGCTAAACTTCAGTCAAACACTTAACTTTCAATGGATTGAAATTATATCTTGGCACCATAACATCCTGCATGGAAGGATTGATAAAAGTGGAAATTTTCCTAAATAATCACTTTAATAGTTGTTATTTACACTCAACTTTATATTATTTAGATATAAAAATCTAATTCATGAAGTTTTGTACGACATGAAAAGTTAAGGGTGTTGACTAAACAACCTCCCTCCATCACATTAAAAAGGGAACACCACCATGATAGTATTAAGGTGGCTTGAAAATTATTTGAAAAATAGGGCATAGTATGTGATTGATTTCTTGCCATGTGGACAACATTACAAGAAATTTTATATCCAAGTAATCAAAATAAACCTTGCCTCTATCTTGCCCAATTAATGGCATTGGTGACATTGGTAAGCATGAGTTAGAGTAACTACCATGTTATTATGAATGTTAGATGGGTAAACACTTATGACTATGGGGTGATCAGATCATAGTATTGTAGGTTTTAGACACTGCATTCTCATCTCTATATTTGGTACCATTTAAGAAGCCATGGTCTTTCATTGTAAACTCTCACATCAAAACCAGAGCATTCTCCATAGTGAGGCACTTGAATCTCAAACTTCTTCTTGCCACATGAAAATGAGAGTGGCTATTATGATACAAATAGCTCATCATATTTTAGTAGTAGGGTTAAAAATTTTAGATCTAGTTGAAAACTTTATAACACTAAGCCATGAAAACCATAGGTAGGTGATCTGGGCAACAATTCAGGTGACAATTCGGGTGACAGTTCCACTCCAATTGATGACGAAACTTATAGGAGCCATAACTTTTGCACCGTAGCTCCAATTAACTCACCATTTGAACCATTGGAAATCTAAGAATGAGGATAATGTCATGAGATGGAATCAAGCTTTGATAGATGAAGTTTGACCCTTGAAAATCCAATGGAAGTGCCCCAAATTTCAATTTTAGTAGTGCAGTCTAAAAATAGTATGTTTCTAAAAATAGTAATTCCTCGAATTTTGTATTGTTTTAAATCTTGGAAGTCAAACCAATTAATCTCCCTCAATATTGGTGAACTTCCACATTCTCCCCATGCTTTCAAAATGTGTATAAATGAAGAGGTAACCTAAAATGTGAAGACAAACATCTCTTCCCAAAGATAAGCATATAATTGTATTACAATCTTGAGTAATACTACATCTCTTCTCAAATAATTCATTGTTACTGTGTTATTTCTATGTTCTTGAAATATTTATCAACTAAAACTTCTGAGTTTGGATTAGTAGGCCTTGTTTATTACATCTTCTCTCTTTCTCAGCTTGTAACTATAAAATAATGTTAAGAAATTAAAATGATTATTACGATAGTGAAAGTTGTACTTTTTTTTTATTATAGATAAAAATAGTACAGTAATTTAGGTTATTTCCAAGTGGTCAGCATAATAACCATATGTCTGGACACTTGGAGGCCATTCAAGGTAATTTTTATGGATCAACAACCTTGGCCATTTGAATTGGAGTATCTCCATCTCTTTAAAAATTATTTATAGACTGTCAAAATAAATATTGATCACTAGGCTAAAATTATTTAATTTTGTGGGGAATTCTATTGATATGGGTTTGATTCTTATAAATATAAGGTAGATATACTAAAGCTTTGAATTCTAGTCACGTGGTCTAAAAATTTTGTGTGCAATTCTCGTAACTTTAACATTTTGTTGCAAATTCACAAAACTCATTATATTGCTTCCAAAGCAACAAGTTGCAGACATACTTAAGGCCACAAACACAAATATTGCTTCCAAAACCTTGTAATTTCACATAGAATAATTATATTGCATTCAAATTTGACATTCTTATATTCATTTGGAGCAATAAAATTGAGTAGTGTTAATATTAGATGTATTTGAAGTTTTTCTAATACAATAAACTCCCTCACCACATTAAGGTAGGGTATAACTATAATATAAATATGTTGGAAGTTCAAATCTCCCTCACTATAATAAGGTATCTCAAAATTAAATAGGTGATAGTTTAAAATAGTTACCTTGGGTTCAATTTTAAGGGTAGTTTAAGTGATTCATAGAAAGGTTTTTTAATTGCAATTAGTTTAACTAAGCCCTACATTACCTGTATTTGTTTTATAGTTCTTGAGCATTTTCATAAAAAACATGCAAATTGATAAATCATTTTGAAAGGAATGACAATATTCACATTTACATTAAAGTACAATCAATAATATAGTTTTTTCTAATTTAGCATGTGCATTAAATATAAAAAGTAAAAAGTAGCTAAGGGATAAAAGAGAGAATATCTTTTTTGATGTTTTATTCTAGAATATGATAATGTTCAAGAATTGTCATAGGACTATAATAGAGATCTGGGTTCCATTCATTTTGTGTTCTGACTGTATTTAACCACTAGACATTTGTGTCCATGTTGGACACCTATATCGACGATAGCATCCTGATGTTGATGCTAGTGTCTAGAACACAATATAGCTCTATTTTTGAATCCATTAGTTGGGATCTTTTGGGTTTTTTGTCATCTTTCACTTTATGTATTTATATAATGCACATAGGTTGTCACTCTCAATTTATTGATCAAAATTGTAGTCATATAAAATATAAAAATTGGTAACTTGAGCGTGGCTAATGACACCCAACCCTTAGGTCCATCTTTATTTCTCTCATGACCCTTATAGGCATCATTTTCACTAATTCCCAATCGTTCATATCCTTCTAGACCTAATCCCAACTGAGCTAGACTCCTCTTTCCATGACAGATCTATCCCCCCAAGTCATGTCTACTCAAGACACTAGGACTATAGCACTGGTGCCACTCTTATCTACTTTCGATGCTATTGTCCAATTCCATTTCTTTCCCTAATAATTAATTTTTTTGGGTTCTCCATCCTTCTCCTTGTTAGCCTAACATGAGTGCATTCAACCCATGACCAATAGATCCTTATAAAATATCATTCAAAGATCATTTGGAAAGGGTTGGAAATTATCACTAAGAAAGCAAGACTACTCAAGAAATCTTCCCTATTCTTTGTATACAACTAGCCAATATACTTACAAGCTTATTCAAATGCTTACACCAGTCCCTAGCCACCTCAATCACATCTAGTTTAGCATTTTGCATCTTCATACACACTATTTTCACAAAGCACATCAAGTGGGAGAACTACATATAGCTTGATCCCTCTTCAGAGTATTGGTATGTAGGCAATGTTCCAACACAAGGGGCATGGATCCACGTCCAGTGAATCTTACACACACTAACCCCGTCCTCTTTTTCAAAATTGGTCAAAGCATAATGGAACATAGATTTTGAAGAGAAAATCTACTCTACAGGGAGATCTGCATACTTTTATCTACTGAAACTTCATGGATAGGGTCACATAGACCTAGAAAATAAAACTCAGAAATCTCAGATCCTTAGAACAATAATGGTAGAGGTGGACTACAATGTTGGTGCCACTCTTATCCAATTTTGGTGCTCCTATCCAATCACCAAATGAAGTTCAAATCTTAGTTTGTAATAGTGTCTCAGTCATACACAATTAATTCCAACCTCGATCTCATTTAGATCAATTAGTTTCTATCTAATTCTTATTTCTTTCCCTTATTACTATTTTTAGAAAGGTCAAATTTGCAATCTAGTTTACACAAATCAATAGCTTAATTATTGCATATTTATTTACCAATTTTACTACTCAGACCCTTTAACTAAATTAGGAATAATGCACTAATATTACCAAAATTATTAAACCATTTGGTGAATCCAACTTACTTTGTTTGTGCATTAAAACCCTAGAAACCTTAGGGTAATTTTTCTACTAGTTTTTCTTATATTTTTCTAATTTTTTACCTTCATAATAAAATAAAAAATTAGCATTTAATTATAAAATTTTTAAGTAATTTTAAAATAATTTTATTTCAAACCTTAGTTGCCCATACTAGGTCCCAATATTTTCCCAGTAATTTTTCAATATTTTTTTGATTTTTTATTAGAATATTTAAATCAAAAATTCACTTTAAATCTCAAAATTTCATAGTAATTTTCAAAATAATCATTTTTCAAACCCTAGTTGCATACATTAGGTCCTATTGCTTTTGAGATATCACCTTACATTCTAAAATTAGATTTTGAAAAATGGATCTCACTTATTTACAAAATTTTCTTACATTTCTTGTAAATAATAAGGATACCATCATTGGTCCTATCATGTACATAAATGATGAATTTTATCATATTTTAGTACAAAGCTTCATTCTTTGCATTTCATGTTTTCTCTTTATAATCAAGGATGATATTACAACATTTATAGTTTAAAATGTACAAGGTTTCAATATTTCTTTTGCATACTCCCTCTCGCTCTTGTGGAATAATTTCCTACTCCATTTTGCTAAACATGTTACCAATGTTAGGTTACATGTCAAAATTTTATATACATTCATGCATAATTTCATGTTTTCTATCCTTTCATTTCTATCTCTCATGTGGAAAAAATTCAAAATATATCACGCTAAACACATTAGAAATGTCATAATACATGTCAAAAAATTACATGCATTTATGCACAAATTCATGTTCTCTATCCCTTACTTGCTATCTCTATTGTAGAATGCTTGCTATAAACATATTATTATATAACTCATCCCTCACATTTCAAGAATTTCATTACACATTCATGATTTCTACCTATATGCATATAACTCCTAGGCTACTTTTGAGTATCTTCCTATCACTACTAGACACAAGAAAACATTAGAAATTATATCTATCCCTCATCCTTTCAAACTTGGTACATCTAGCTCTTAACTTGCACCTAGTACCAGCTCTATGCCTATAATAGATCATGCGGTACATGTTATCACCCAAGTTTTGGAAGATAGGTAAGTTGATTACACCCATGGCTATAACTTTATCACTCAGGTTAGCACCCCTTCCTATACAATATCAGTTCTTGAGATCTTTCAGTGATTGAATGTTTATAAAGATGTGTTATATGTATCCCTTTGCAATACTAAAATTCTCATTTCCATCAAACCATCTTATGTTGCATCTATCCTCAACACCATGCAATGGACTGAAGAACATATTTCCCTTTGAAAAAGAGGATTTACCCCCATGCCACATCATTGAACAACATCTACCTCTATATATTCAATTAAGAATTAATGATGTGGGGGTCAAAAGGGTATTAGTTGATAATGTTTTAAGACTCAACATTTATAACATTTATTTTCTTAGACATCTTAATATACAACCTCAAGATCTCGACCATTCTGATATGAACATCAAAGGTTTTGGCAATATTCCATGAAAAGTCATGGGTCAAATAACACTCAATCTTACCTTAGAGCCTATGACACTACCAACTACTTCCCAAGTCATGCCAAATGACCTCAACTATAATTTATTACTTGGTCAGCCCTGGATTCATGATATGCATGCGGTCCCTTCTACACTCCATGCTTGTTTAAAATTTAGTCACAAAGGATACATATACACATGTATAATAGATAAAAAACCTTTTAAATAATAACAAGTTGCCATAACTCCACAAAATTATATTCCATGCTTTAATCTTGGCAACATACCGACACAACCTATTATTCATAGTATACCTTCAAACCATGCAACACATCAACAAACTCCTAGTTCCATAACAACTTCGATGCCAAATCACTAGTTTACCTCTCCTTTCACACTTAAACATCTCAATAAGATGGGATATCATGGATAAGGTCTTGGAAAGCACGAACAAGGAATCATCAATCCTATTGAGGCATCTACACAGCATGGAACACAAGGGATAGGATATCAGTTTACCCACCTTCATAATAAGCCTTCTTCTTTCACTTCAAAGATTATAAAGTTTTGTCCACCCACTACATCAATAGACCACAACATTAATCATGCTTCAACATTATCATTGATCTATCTCGATCTCATTGATAATGCAATTTCACCAGATATGTTCATATTAGATGAATTCTCCAATGATGAATCCCTCCTACAATTTCTCATAGCATATGAGGACCTTCTATCTTGTTATCATAAAAATATATTTCCTCATCACATAAATTCCCATGCATACTTTAGAGAAAGTCTAGATTCTCTGCAAGACATACCGATTGATTCAGATGATACTATTCCTACCACTCCTTACACACTGGATCATTCCACATTGCTTAATAAAGAAACAATTCATTTCAATTTTGGAACCAAGTAGGATCCATGCATTGTTTTATTAGTTTCTACCCTACAAAAGGAAGAAGATATGGATATTCAGTAAACCTTAATAGATTTTCCAGAACTCTTTGTTTGGCCGTACTCTGATATGCCAATAATTGATACATCCATATCAATTAATCGAATTCTTTTATACCCAAATGTTAAACTTGTTAAATAAAAAATTCAAAAAATGCATCCTAAGGTGGATCTCTTAGTCAAAGATGAAATACAACCCCTCTTAGATGTTGGTTTCATTTGACCAGTAGCACACTCTGAATGGGTCTCCAATATAGTCTCCATGGTCAAACCCAATGGACAAATTTAGTGTTGTTCCAATTCTCATGATTTAAATAAAATGTTCCCAAAAGATTATTTTCCTTTACCTAACATTGACATGATCGTCAATTCTATAGCTAGATATGAAATGTTATCATTTATGGATGGCTTTGCAAGATACAACCAAATCAAAATTACTAAAGAATATCAAGAGAAAACATCTTTTACAACACCTTGGGGTACATTTTGTTACATTTTCATGCCTTTTAGATTAA
Source organism: Torreya grandis (assembly GCA_037957365.1). Lineage (NCBI taxonomy): Eukaryota > Viridiplantae > Streptophyta > Pinopsida > Cupressales > Taxaceae > Torreya > Torreya grandis. The sequence goes on from JARHVA010001803.1 coordinate 960,349, forward strand.
AAAATTCCAGAGCCACATACCAACATACCATGACACATATATTTCATGATTCAATTCACCATACTATTGAGGATTATGTTAATGATATCTTAGCTAAATCCAAATAATGACAACATCATGCTATTGATTTACAAAATATCTTTCAAAGACTCAAACAATACAATGTCTGATTGAACCCAAAGAAATGTGTGTTTCGAGTTACATTAGGCAAACTCTTAGGTTTCATTATTTATCTTTGTGGCATAGAGGTTGACCCTAAGAAGGTCAAAGCAATCATCAACATGCCACCTCCTATGAACTTAAAACAACTTCAATCCCTACAGGGTAAGATCCAAGAAATCCACCATTTTGTAGCTCAACTTGCTGGTAAAACTCAGTCATCCACTTGATTACTAAAGAAAGATACAAAGTTTGTCTAGGACCAAGCATGTCATGAAAGCTTTGATACAATCAATCAATATCTTCTCAACACACATATCTTAGTACCACCTGCCCCTAGCAGGCCTTTCCTACTTTATATCTCAGTAATAAACCATGAATTAAGAGCACTCTTAGCACAACATGATGATCAACACACCGAGTGAGCAGTTTATTATATCAATTGCACATTAGTTAATTATGAAAAAATTACTCTGCAATAGAAAAGTTATGTTTAGCACTAGTTTTTGCCATAGAAAAAATCTAACATTACATGGTAAATAATGAGACTTAGGTTATCACAAAATTAGATCCACTAAAGTTTCTCATGGCAAAACCACATCTCTCCTGTCACATCACAAAATGGGTTATGTTATTAATAGAGTTTGACTTAAAAATAGCTCTCCAAAAATCAATAAAGGGCCAAATCATTACAGACCATTTGGCAACCACACCACTCTTAGACACTAATCCTATTAGTGGCATATTTAGATATGGTTTCACTACCTATTCTACTCATTCCAATACATGGACCATGTTATTTGATGGTTCTTAATGTGCATTTGATGAAGGGGTAGGCATTGTCTTTATCAACCCTTTTGGTCACATAGTCCCCATTATGTATCGATTAAGTTTCTCCTGGACCAACAACATCATAGGATATGAAGCACTTATTTTAGGTCTATTTGTCATCCAATCTCTCCAAATTAGATCTATTCAAGTCTTTGGTTATTCCCAACTTGTGGTTAACCAAGTCAATGATGTCTATCAGACAAAAGAAGAACATCTTATCCCATACCGAAACATGGTACAATGTTTATCATCATAGTTGGACTACTTTTCTATAGAAAGTATACCAAGAAAAGACAACTGACATGCAGATGCAATGGTAAGTGTCACATCTTTGATTCATATCTATAGTAACAATGATCAAGCTATTTTCACAATTAAATGATTACAATCACCATCAATATCCAACATGGATTTGATTGCACTATCCATTTTAGCCACTACATGCAGTTCTACAACTCTAGAATGGTTCTTTGATATCTATAACTTCCTAAACAAACCTATTACACTAGACACTTTTTCTTGAAATGACAAGTGCAAGTTACACAAACAAGCACTCTATTATGTAATCATTGGTAGAGAAATTTTTAAATGATCCTTTGATAGATAATTGCTTCAATGTTTGACGTCAACAGAAGCCAAAATTGCTCTTACATAGATACATGATAGTGAGTCTGGTGGCCACTTCATTAGAAAAGCCATGTTACATAAATTGCTTTGACAAGAGTAATACTAGCCACCATGCAAGATGAATGTTTACAATATGCAAAATATGCGATAAATGTCAATGACATAGTAACTTATAGCATGCACCATCGTAATAATTGTAGCCTATTGTCTCTCTATGGCCATTCATGTTATGGGGATTTGATATTATTGAAAAAATTAACCTTGAATCTGCCAATGGACATAAATTCATAATCACAACTATAGAATACTTTACCAAGTGGGTAGAAGTCATTCAACTTCAATCTACTATAGGTGAGGACATTTACACCTTTCTCATGACTCATATTATTTCACACTTCAGCTTGCCTACAGCCATCATCTTTGCTAATGTAACATCATTCAAGAATAAAAATGTTAAGAAATTTTGCACAAAATATAAGATTAAACACACATTCTACACTCTATATTACCCACAAGGAAATGGTCAAGCAGAAGCCACCAATAAAACCATCAACAACATTTTAATAAAACAATGACCAAATTTTGAGATGATTAACACAATCAACTAGTCTTTGCATTATAAACATATCGCATAAGTATCCACACACCCACAAGAGCCACTCTTTATTCACTTATATATGGCATAGAATCAGTTTTACCACTAAAATTAAAAATCTCATCTCTTCATGTCTCCCTTAAAGGTATTATCACTGATGACCAGTATCATGAAAAGCATTTACACCAATTCAAGTAGTTAGACCATAAACACATTCAAGTAGTATAACATCTTAGAATCTATCAATAATGTATACAACGATCCTCCATCAAATGAGTTCACGCTAAAGAATTCAAAGTTAATGATCTCATTCTCAAAGAAAATCTTTGCAAAGAAGAAACCAAAAGAAAAATCAAACCAAATTGGCTAGGTCCATACATTATTACCAAAAATATTATCCCTAAAGTGTATCATCTAACCTCACTTGAAGGAAAGAAACTCAAAAATCCAATGAATATTATGCATCTACACAAATTTCATGTCTAGCATTTCATTTTACACATTGTATTATACATAATTTTTTCAAAATTACTTGTACATAGTTTCTTATACTTGATTGTACATAGATTATATCAAAAATACCAAAAACAATACAACATTTAAATATTTAAAAATACAAAAACATGTAAATAACTGAAAAACACCAAAAATATTTTGATTGTATGCATTATGCATGCTTTACATTTCTACTACAATGCTAGACTTACATTTGTTATTCTATTCTATTATTTGTCTATTTATCTACATTACTATGCTTCACTTGATCTCTTTGGAGTGTGTGCACTGACATCTAGATCTTTGATTTCTTCACTCTACCTATTAAGGGGTCATCCTACTTCTACATCGAGACACACATCAATAGACATACCCATTGGGGGCATCCTCTCTATGACTACACCGTTAAGGTTATGTCATTTCTACACCACACACTCTAGTTATCATGTTGATGTACATTATTTACTAGATTACATAAATTACTATATCGACATCTCAATAGTATATAGTACTTGTGTATTTTTTAGCATATACCTAGTCTTGTACTACCATGTCTTGCATACTTTCTTTCTTGCTTTGATTAGTTAGAAACGATTGTATTTCTAGTTATTACATGCTTTTTTTGCTTACTTAGTGTAACTTGATGTGATTGCATTTATTAGTTCATGTTTGTCTCTTTTATGTAATTTAGGACATTTTCCAATGTCTTTTGCTTTTATTCATGTGTGTACCTTAGGACATTTGTCAATATCCTTTGTTTTTACTCTTCTATGTGATTATGGCTTCTACACCAGCTTTGCTTGTTTTAATTGTATGTGTATGTGGCATTTAAACATGTTTTGTATGCTTGCCTTCTAGTATGAGTGACATGTGCCCATGTCCCTTTTTGGTGTGGCCTCTTGGCCACCCTCATATGCTTCTTTTTTCTTTCCTTATGTGTTTTTTTCTTGTTTGATTTTATTGATTGCAATGCCATGATCCACATCATGCATTATCTTTCTTTCTTGGATGCCATGATGGACATCATGCTCCATCCCTCCAACTAACAACTAAAAAATAACCAAATTTCCATTCCCAATTCATTACATTACACATGTTATTACATTGTTATACCATCTAGGCATGCCTCTGTTGATCTAACAATCTCTCATTATAAATCATGTTATATCTTGAGATATCTTGTTGATTATCATTACTATATCAATTATCTTTGTATCATAACACACTTTCAAGGCTCTTTCTTCTAAGGTTAGTCATTTTAGGGTCTTAATTCCTACCCTAGAAAGAAGGGGCAACAAATAGGGATTTTGTCATAGAGATCAGATCTCCTAACAGTCAAAAATATAACATTCAGCACACCCAAAATAGTAACTAGATATGCAAATAGTCAAAACAAACCAAGTAGACAGTGAGAATATTAGAATAGTTAATAGATTTGGCCTAGAACAATAGTGCCCAAATTGGATTATATCACCGATGTTACTAGTTTCCAATTTCAATGATCCTATCTAAATTTAAAAAAACTAGACTTTCTAGAAGTAAGCAAAAAAGTAGGTTTAACTACAATTTTGCACAGCCAAAATAGTTTAGAATCAGTAGTTTTGGTACACTTTCACTCAGAGAATCCAAATATAGGGGGCATCATGTGTGACATGATGTCTCTCACTTCCAATTTTAGACACGGTAGTTGATATAACTTCTAGATCAGAATCCATGTTCTAGACACCAGTAATTGAGGGTAATGTGTGTGACACATTTGTTTTATTTTCCTTTTTGAGTTCAATATTACCCAAGCATTCTCAGTAGTTCCATGCCTTATTCTATCTACAAGTGGTTTGCATCATTTTAGAATGGCTTTCACACAAACCTAACTTCTACATTCTTGAGTTTTTGAGTTCCTGAGTGGCTTTCATACAATCCTAGTGCACCAATTTTAGTGTGGCTTTCATATAAGCCTAATCTCCATCTTTCAGAGTGGCTAATAGTGGCCTTGTTTGCAACATGCATTCATCTATCCATGCCAACATGGTTAGATCAAAGTAAATTTATGGACTTCATGATCCATCTCATATGACACACATTTTGTACCAATATCTATTCATAGCTTCACTTCATAGGGCAATGATGGAGCCAAATGACTAGCTAGCCTTTGCATTCTTGAGCCACCTATTCAAAGGGATTGGACACACAATCTAAATATTGATTATCACATGCATGATCACCTAACTTCACTTAGTGGGTGATGATGGAGTCAAAGGGCTAGCCTTTACATTCTTGAACCACTTCTAGGGGATTGAACACTTAGCTTCATTCATTATATTACTATTGGTTCAACACACATCTAGCATTACTCAGCATCACAACAATTTTTGTATTGTTCTGCATACCTGGTAAGGTGTATTTGTTCCTTTCTCTTCCTCTCTCTTACCTAGCTTTGTACATTCTTATTTTAGATATGGTGTATCTAGTAAGAACTAATATACTCTTTGTTTTTCTTGTAGATTCACACTTCACTACATGCTCTCTCTCTATACACACACAACGTCATGAGCTTCACCCTTACAATTAAGTTCATGTATGATTTATATTTTTCCTTTATCGTAGTATTTCTCTTTACTTCATCACTAGAATAAAGAGGGAGTAAATGTAGTCATATAAAATGCAAAAATTGATAACTTGATTGTGGCTAATGACACCCAACCCTTAGGTCCTTTTTGGTTGCTCTTATGACCCTCATAGGCATCATTTTCACTAATTCCCAATCATCCATAGCCTTCCAAACATGATCCTAATTGATCTAAACTCCTCTTTCCATGATAGATCAATCCCCTCAGGTCCCATCTGCTCAATGCAATAGTGTCACACTAGGACTATAGCATTGGTGCCACTCCTGTCCACTTTTAGTGTTGTTGTCCAGGTCTATTTCTGGCCCCAATGATCAATTTCTTCTAGTTCCCCATATTTATCCTTATCAGCCTAATGTGAGTGCATTCAATCCATGACCAATAGATCCCTATAAAATCCCATTCAAATATCATTTGGAAAGGGTTGGTAATTATCACTAAGCAAGCAAGAATACAAGCAAGACTACTTAAACAATCTTATTTTCTACATATAACTAGCCAATATACTTACAAGCTTATTCTAATCCTTATACCAGTCCCTAGCCACCTCAAGAACATCTAATGTAGAATTTTACATCTTCATACACACTATTTTCACAAAGCACATCAAGTGGGAGAACTACATATGGCTTGATCCCTCTTCGAAGTATTGGTATGTAGGCAACGTGCCTACACAAGGGGTGTGGATCCATGTCTAGTGAATATTAAACACATTAACCCTCCCTCTTTCTCAAAATTGGTTAAAGCACAATGGAACATAGGGTTTTAAGATAATTTTCTTTACAAGGAACTCTATAGACTTCCAACTATCAAACTTCATGGATAATGTCACATAAACCTAGTGAACAAAACCCAAAAAACTTAGATCCTCAGGATAACAGTGATAGAGGTGGACTACAGCATTGGTGCCACTCCTGTCTAGTTCCAGCACTCCTATCCAATCACCAAATTAAGTTTATATCTCAATTTTTGATAGTGTCCAAATCATGTATAGTGAATTTTAGTCTTTGTCTCAATCAAATCAATTAGTTTCCAGCTAACTCTTATTTTCTATCCCTTATTACTATTTTTAATAAGGTCAAATTTCCAATATAGTTTACACAAATTAATAGATTAATAATTGCATCTTTATTTATTGATTTTACTACTCAGACCTTTTAAATAAATTAGGAATAATACACCCATATTCCTAAAATTGTTAAATCAAAAACCATAGGTTCACTCCTCTTTTTCCATGAATGATGCCCTGGGAAAAAAGGGCTAGTTGGCACATGGTGTCAAGCTAACCCCGAAGATACCTCTATTGGTGAGAGCTACCTACATAGCCAATACTTTGAACAGGGCCTCATAATGATGTAATTCTCCCCTACATGTTGGCTTATGTGTGAATCATGTAATATGTGAAACACAAGTATACAATGATCTAGCTTGTAACATGGAAAATATAACTCTTGGGATTCTCTTTCATCACTTCAAACTTGTGTATGTGTTATCCCTATGATTGATATGTAAATAGGATAAAATAGGGAAGCTTTGCTCAATTGAGTGCACAATTGAAATCCTTTTGTAAATTGCCTAGTGAGTAGGTAAGATGTTTCTCGGTTTTGTAATTGAGGAATGAATTAATAAAACTGGTTTAGATTATCGTGAGATAAACACACATGAAATAATGAAATTTCACAATAAAATTTGAATGCACACAAAAACATAATTCAATCAAGATATTTTATTATACTACAATTATCAAAATAGGGAGAGATATTATATTTATATAGCTCAATGAAGTCATATTATCAAGGAGACAAGGCTCATCATCTAATCCCATAATCTTCTCTTTTAATCCCCCTTTTTTTTTTTCACTCAAGCCTATCTATGTGAGTTGTGAGAAAAACTCACTCACACACAACCTATATTAATAATGAGTTGTATTTAAAACTCATATTAATAATAAACTTTACACAAATATAATAATGTGAGCACTAACCCAAACATGATTTCTATAACATTCCCCCCTTAGTGTAAACATGGGAAGAACATTATTCTATACTACACCTATCGTCAACAGAGCTTGTTCATGATCTAAATGGTTTTCTCAAGACAACCAACAACCTCAAGGATGGTTTTATACTCGGATAACCACCAACTTACAAACAACTAAGATGTCTTTACACTCAGTTTACCACCAACTTACAAATAACTAGGATGGTTTTACACTCAATTTACCACCAACCTACAAACAAATAAGATGGTTTTACATATAGTTAACCAACAACCATATACATCCAGAAGGTTTTATAGGATAACCAACAAACCTATCATGATGCTATAGTACTCTTTTAGTTCTCATCACTATCTTTACCTCAAGAAAAAATATAGATAATCTCACTAATTACAATACTTGAATAGGTATGTATCATTTGTTCTTATTTGCAAATGAAAACTAAAAAATAAGCCATAACTACATTATGCAGCCCTATCACTTGTCGCTAATGAGAGGATGTTGTTTCTCCTCCTACATAAATTGCATCCATCCTCCTACATCTCATTTATTACTCATCACATGTGTCGATGAAGCTTAGTGATATGAAGATTTTGAGGACAACCTGCTCGTCCCCCCCCCTCGTCCCCACCCCTCACAATGTGAAACATATATCTTTAGATGTCAATTTCCAGCAAAAATGTATCCATAAGGTAATTTTTTATTTTTTATTTTACAATTTTTGAAATGACTCTCTATGACTTACTAAATATTAAACTATTTACACACCTAAAGATAAGGATAGAGAGATTCAATGATGCTTACAAAAACTATAACATAACAACTTTGAATTGGATACCAACTTTGAAATCATAACTTTTGACTCTTTTGATAATGACTTAAACTCTTGACGCATTTTTGATTTTGACAAAAACATACTTATAAAAGATATGCATAATATAGATTTATTTAATAAAATAAACCTCTATGAAAATGCATTAACACTAACATTTGAAATTAACATTTAAATGATAAGATTATATAAATGATAAAATTCAAAAGACAAAATCTAGACTAAACCTATATCAAATCAAAAGACATACCTTAAAGACATGGATTTTAATAAAATGACATAAGATAATATACTAAACATCAAAATTTATGGAACTAGAAGCAAAGATTGAACAAAGAATCTCAAAACCTAAAATACTATACCTTTTTAAAAAAATACTACAAAATAACACAACTCAGTTTAAACTTTATTTGAAATTACCTTTCATCAATGACTATGTATGTTGTATCAATTACGTTGAAAAACTAAGTTCAATATAATAATTATGTTGTTGGAGCAAGTCATTATAGCACATGCAAGACCAATGCATCCAATTTACCATAGATATATAGTGTTCTAGAATCCATAGTCTTCTCTTTAGTTCAATAAGGTCTGAGAGCATAGAATACATGAGAATGCCTTAAAGAATTTGGAATTGTAGACTTAGAATGTTGTATATCCAATCTTAGACTAAGACAAGTTCAATCACAACTTTGACAAAGTTTAAAGCCCAAAAAATGATGCACGAAGGAGAAGAGAGGATATGGATGGATAACAAATTCACTACTAGGATATAGATGATGATAACGGAAGACACAGGGGTCCCAAAAATATGTAATGTAAACAAATCTGATTCTACATAATTATACAAAGTGGATGCTCCAACCACATATCACTTATTTTAAATGTTTATGCATGTATCCTTCCACTTGACACTTAAAAATATTAGGTGACTCTTCTTGTATGTCAATGGCTTCTAAAGTCACATCCTTATTTATTATTAGTAAAGAGACTAAACACCATAAAATACAACAAAGTATGACTAATCATTTAGGATAATTGTTTCCATTCACTGGGGAAAAAATAAGATGAGGAATTGGCCCTCTAAAATTATCAAGCCATTCCTTGATCTTAAGTTGATCTGATACAAGTTAATAAATTTGGGTTAGATTACCATAATTTAAACACACATAAAACAATGAAATTGCATAATAAAATATGAATGCACATAAAAATATAATTCAATTGAGATTTTCTATTATACTATATTGATCACAATAGGGAGAGATATTACATTTATATAGCTCAATGAGATCCTACTATCAAGGACTCAAGGCTCATCATCTAATCCCATAATCTTCTCCTCTAATCCCTTTATTTTCTCACTCAATATTATATATGTGAGTTGTGAGAACAACTCACTCACACTTAACCTATATTAATAATGAGTTGTATTTACAACTCATATTAATAATAAACTTTACACAAATATAATAATGTGAGCACTAACCCAAACATGATTTCTATAACATGAATGAGGGTTGATCTTGTATTTGTGTCAATCAATTTGGAAAAATAAATCTCATTAAAGCACTTAGGTTGACTATTAGGATACATTTCATTGGAAAATTATATGACTTTAGGGCACTATACACTAGCACAAAACATGACACATGTGTCAACATAGGTGTCTTTCCAAGATGCTAGTGTCTAAGGAACAAAAAAGAGGTTATAAGCTCATAACTTTTAGGGGTGGAAGATAAATAGTTTTTAATCATTTTGGACAATATAATAGGTCTAAGTCATCAACATAAGACCGGTCAGACCAAAATATAGGCCAAGGGAATGTGGTAGAGTAGATGCAAGACTTTTGAAAGTGGGAAAGGTTTAGAACTGAGATGAATAGTCAAAGTCTAAGTTTGCCAAGTGTACAAGACTGAGGTGTTATATAATTCGTAAATATCATCTACATTTTCCCACCCTTTAATCTAGTGTTAAAAATATTGGTTTAAAGGAGAAGAAATGCATACATGGGTGTGTGTAACATAATTTTCCTTTGCTTGAGTCCAACTTGAGTGCTTTGTTAATGACTGACCTACAACCAAGAGCATGTTATAATACATAATCAATGTATATAATTTGAAATTGAAAGTATTGAAAATATTAAAATTGAAATAACAAGGTTTAGGAGTACACTTGTATATCAATGCAACTGCCTTGCCTATTAGCAAATTGATTAAAAAATATACATCATTTTAAGGCTCTAAAACTAAGATTAGGACAAATATATAAATATGAAAAGTCCATATATCTAAAGAGATAATGAGAAAGAGATATTGGAAGGCACATGCCACCAACCTTATAGAAAATGTGATTTTCCATCCAACAGTTGAGATTATCTCAACCATGCAACCCAAAAATAATTATAACCTAGTGAGCATGAGTGAATAAAGTCAACTCATACTTTAAAATTGGTGAGGCTAGATGATAAAATAAATCCCAACTTAAAAAATTGGAAATGTTGAGTGATTTAATCACCTCAACCATACCAAAATTTAGCCAACTACTACAGTATATTGGCTCAATACAGTCCATAAAATTCCATCCTGTAGGGTGATAATAGTCATTGAGAATGTTTTGAAATCTGAAACTAATTAGTATTTTACAATATTATGTGTGCATTGCATATCATATGCACCTTAGATATGTATCATGTTGAAACTATGTATAATAATGGTACTAATGTATAGAATTCTACCATAACTATGAATCTAAATCTTGTAATTGTGTGTTCTTGCTAATTCATAAATTGTGTGTGGAAAACATGATTCCAAAGCATGTCCCCACTATATATATGGAAAAATATGCAAATTGAAATAAGTGCCAATGTGGATAAGTATATAGAACATGTTTTCAAAGCATTCCCCCACTACATATGGATGTGTCGAATACTAAATAAGTGTGGAGAACATGCTTCCAAAGCATGCCCACATTGAGTATGAAATTATAAATATGTGCAAGCCATGCCTATATAACATGCACCCACTAAATCTAAAAATTGTGCCAAATGTGAAGAAGTGTGGAGAACATGCTTCCAAAGTATACCCCCACTGAATCTAAAAACTATGCCAATGTGAATAAGTGTGGATAACATGCTTTCAAATCATGCCCCCATTGAATCTAAGTGTGTCAAATACTAAATAAATGTGGATAACATTCTTCCAAATCATGCCCCCACTAAATCTAAAAATTATGACAAATATGAAGAACATACCTCTATGATATGACCTCACTGATATTACCCCCCTCTTTGAGGTGAGTGAATAATACAAATGATAGTTACCTCACCTCAAAAAGATAATAAAAATTTATAATCTATGAATAGAACCATGTAGCATATAGAAAACATGTCTATGTAAATATAGTATTGAAGCACATAAAACAATGTGATCACATGAAGGCCTAAGATGCATGATAAAAGATCATGATGACATCTAGACAGTAACATTAAAGGCTCAAAAAGCAAACAAGCACACACACAAAAGGACTAAAAGAAAAGTCAACATAGAATGGTTTTAAGAGACCAAAAATAAGGGGCATGTTCAAATGTCACATAATTTAAAGGACATGACTTAGTCCAATTTCCAAAAAATTAAGGATGACATTCAAATGTCCATACAAAAAATAATGACATATTCAAATGTCAAATAAATCACACATAGGCATGAGGGATGCAAACAAATGATCGTATTCAAATTTTCAAATAAGCAAGATAATAACAAGGTAATTCACTCAAGGAAGGGCATAAAGAAAAGCATAAGCAACTAACATAAACATATCATAGTAGCCTATGGATCAAATGTGTTAGAAAAAAATGTTAAGTGCATAGCATATCAAGTACCCTGTAAAATTTATAATCATGGATAAAGGCATGGGTAAGTACATATAAGATCAAATATGTCAATGAAAATTGATCCTCAAACCATATAACCTATGAGTATTATGATCAAATAAATGGATTCCCCTAATGTGCAAATGACATGAGTAAAGGGAAGGCCCAACATCTGAAATAAGAATAGATCATGTATCTTTGTATTTTTATATCACACTCAAGTAAAATCATGAAACACATGATTATGTAGAAGTAACTAGTATGTTATCTATTAACATGGAACTAACACATAAATGCCAAGGAGGTAATAAAAATGTTTATGCTAAAAATATTTTCAGATTTTTGAATGTTTTTTTTTATTATTATTGTTGGAATATGTGAAGAGGAAATATCATCCTATGATCTCAACCAAAGTATGTTCATATGTACCTCCCCACTTGGAACATGGTGCAAGGAATTATTAGTACTGCCAAAGAGCATGTATAGTTGCAATATTTTTCATTTTAGTATATGTGATGCTCTGTGTATGTATAATAGGACTTCAAGGTCATGAAGTAGTTTAATAAATAGGGGTTCATGGAACCCATTTCTATGTGCTCTGTGATTTCTTTGGAATAACAATAATATAAATATGTTTAGGTGTTCTAGATGTCTGAATATGGTGCGTAGTATAGAATATTTCAATTTAATGAAACCTTCAATTTAGTCTTAATGAATTAATCATTGTATGTAATGAAATATAGATAGAAATAAGAAAGCTGGACTACAATGATCATGTGGTAATGGAAATATTAGTTTTGCTTCTATCACTAATTTTAGAGTATATGTAGAAATATCATGGGAATATATATATATATATATATATATATAATGCCTACTATGTAGGTACATTCCATCCACATGTCCTCCTATTTAGGGCTTGATCAACCAATGGTTCTTTGGTAGGATCAGTGTGGGAGCGATCAGTCATGGTAGACAGTACACTAGGGGAAGGACTTATACTAGTGGCCATCTTTTGTGAAGGTCAATATACCATGTGTTCCTCAAAAGGTTCAACATGGGATGACTCGACCCTCTTAGATGAGCCTCTAGGATAAGTATGTGAAATAGGTCTAGATATGTCTTTTTGATATACAATAATTCCTTAATTGGCTATTGTGTAAGCTTCTCAAGAGAAAAACACTCGTTATCTTAGTTTTCATTAATACCATGGTGAGTGCAAAAGTGTTGTGGTTTTTCCTTTTCAAATCAGTGTGATGGATAATTTAAATTAGGATAAAGTGTTATCATTTATTTATCCAATAGTGTGTAATATCATGTTATCTATTACAATACCAATCAAACTAAAGAGGTTGTCATTTGGTAGAGGTATATGGTCTAATTATGGGAGATACTCTATAAACATGTTCCTTTCATTTATTCAACACCTTTATCATTTATTCCTTGACATATAATCTTGGTTATATAGAAGGTGTTTGAATTGGTTCATGATTTTTTCTAACTTGTTTATTTGTCTTGAAAACATGATTGCCATTATGCGTAGTTTTTGGTGAAGAGATGGTTAACTTGATTTGAGTATTCATTAGATCGCATGCATATTGGTGAACATCCCAATATAAGGTCTTGAATGAATCAAATGGCTTTGATGTTGGAAAGTGCACCCAATGGCAAGAAAACAAGTTCCTGCCCTTTCCTCACAACATGGAAACTCCTCTCTCACCTGTGGGATGGTGAAGTAGGAGAGGAGAGTCTCTAGATAAGGGTTAGCTCCCTTTGATGTATCATGTTTGTTTCAGCAAGTGAAAATACATATAGGTATATATGTATATATATAACTATATAAACTGGGGGGGATGGAAAGGGAAGAAAGGTACAGGAAAACAAACTACTCTAAGGAGGTGATACACCAAAATAATATGACCTTCTCACACTCACTCTCAAAATTAGAGAACACATTTATACGCTTCACCCTTGACAGAAGAAACAATCTGCAAACCTGACAGGGAGGTAAAAAATGAAAGATACAAAAAAGGAGGTTCACTAAAGGTGTTGTGAGAAGCACTCTATAGATGATCCCCTCTGTTATACACTCCAAAGTAGAACTCTTCTCCTATCAGCTGCAGATGGCACCTTGTAGATAGCTAGTGTGTTGATGTTGAACCTATGACAGCATTAGAGACAATGACTAAACACAAATCAACACTTAGGACATACACAGGGTATCTATTCAAGAAGAGGTAAAAAATTGTGTTTATAGATTCAGGTGGAAATTTCAGCAGGGTTGCACCTTGTAAAATTCATGAAAAGATGATTACAAATGAACAAGTCCACCATATATATTAGAAGCAAAAAGGCCTATGTGACACTTCCCTCTTTTACAAGTGGCATACGTGTCCTTTCATGAGGAGAACAAGTTGCTCAAGGAATTAAATGGACTGTTTGTTTTGCCTGCTCGAGACTTACATTTCCTACTTGAATGACTTACACGGCTTGCCTTCCAATTTAATGTGAGACAGAGGAAGCAGTTGCACTACTGGCAGCTATCATTCCAAATGATCAATTTGTAGGCACTATTTCACCTACCAAAGATGCTTCCCCATTTCATGCCAGTCAGACTTAACTGCTCACTCATCACCTGCCTGTCGCTCTACTTGTTTGTCTTTCATGCCATCAGGAAATAAATTACCCTATTTATGCCACTTGGACTGCTTGCCTGCTCTCTGCCTTATCACACTTCTTACCACTTGGAATTTTTCCCCTTTCGGCTACTTGGTGCCTTGGGTGCACATACTGGTGGGTTGCTACATTCTGGCTCTTTCCTGGTTAGCACTTCTCATTTGAAGACAAACGGTTATTCCATTTTGCTAAAATTGATGCTTCTGCATCCATCATGTTTTGAATGTTAATGGCTATTCTATTCCTTTAAAATTGATAGCCTCGCAGCCATCATCGGGTCCATGTGGCATCTCCTCGGGCACCTGACTTTTCTACCTTTGTTAAGTCCTCCTGGGCTCCCGTGGGTAAATTGTTCGTGGACAAAGGTCAATTTCCCTGGGTCTTGAGGCTTTGCTGTTTGATTTTTCATGGCTTTATTTCTTGTGGGCTTTTGTCTGCAGACAAAAGTCTACAAAAATTCTTCCACCAGTTTGACTTTGCATTTTGACTTATGCATTTTTGCGGACAAAAAGTCCACAGAAATTCTTTCCCTTTTCTTCCCTTTGTTACTTTGAGGCACACCCAAATCCTTTGGAATATGAAGTGTCAGCCCTTTGAAGGGTGCTTTGGACTTGAAGATCCCCTTCAGCTTGGGGTCAGACCCTTGAACTGAACCGTTGAACCAAAATTTGGTTCAACAGTTCAAAGTTCAACCATTGCGCACCGATGGGGGAGTAAACAAAAGCCGATGAACCTTTGAACTGAATTGAACCATGCCCAAATATTTGAAAATTCCTTGAAGTGTCAGCCCTCTGAAAAGGTCATTTGACTATTAACTACCCTTCGGTTCAAGGGCATACCCTTGAACCATGCATTGAATTGGTCTGTTGAACCAAAGCCGTTGAACCCAAATTTGGTTCAACGGTTCAATGGTTCAACCATTGAACGCCGATGCCAAAGACATAAAAGCTGATGAAGTATGAAATGAACCATTGAACTCCTTACATGAACCAATTCCCCATTGAACTGAAACATTGAACCTTTTCATTGAACTGAACTATTGAACCGAAAGCGTTGAACCAAAAAGGTTCAACGGTTCAAGGTTCAACCATTTAGCCGACGCACTCTTGAAAAAAATTTAAACAAGCCGCTTCGAACCAAGAGGCTAAACCATCTGCTGAAATTCCATGTTAAACCAAGATTGATGAACCTCTGCATTGAACTTTTCCCTTGAACTGAACCCATTGAACCAAAATTTGGCTCAATGGTTCAACTAAGCACGCTGATGAGTTATGAAGGCCGATGGACTCCCTCTAACCATTGACGTTGAACCTTCTCCATTAAACCAAAATGTTGAACTCAGGTATGAACAGGTTCAATGGTTCAAATATGCTAATTTTCTTCAGACCAGAGCCCGAAGAAGCTTTGTAAAACCTAGAACTCTTTGAACTGGTTCTCCACGCACCAAAAGACTAGCCTGCAGAGTTCGTAGATTTAGACCTATAGAGTCTGTAGAAATTTTGTAGAGTCCATAGATTTAGACCTGTAGAGTCCATAGAAATGAGCAGATTCATACAAAATTTAAAAAATGAGAAGGCCTCAAATAGTAGGGACAGGAGGGGACCAATTTTTTTGGCTTGGTGGGCAAAAAAATGGTCAACAGATTGGCGACTCACAGGGGAAGCATGCCTGCCATGCTTAGAATCTAGCTGACCTTGAAAATCCATTGGGCATGGAGTCAGTAGTAACTTTGAGAACCAACAATAGCTCTGCTAAACTTAGAACCAAAATGCGCAGACCCACCTCTAAGAAAAAGAAAACACACGCAAAGCTAAGAAAACTACAACTTGTGCAACAACACTTAGGGAAAGTAGGAAAGAAAACAAAAGGAGAATATGTACAAGCGAACCCAAAAATTAGTGGCAGCATTTTAGATGTATCCCATTGACTGGGATATGCAGTTCCTCACCATCCAACCTGGAAAGTTGGAATGCATTATGCTGCTTGCACTGAGTGATCACGTAAGGACCACTCCATAAGGCATCAAATTTTGCATGTTTTCTGGGCTTAGCTTGATCTTTGTCCCACTTTAAGACAATGTCTCCTTTAGCAAAATCTTTTAGCAAAGATTTCTTGTCAAAGTGCCTCTTTACTTGTTGTTGGTGACTGGTCAGAGAAGCCATAGCCTGATCCCTTACCTCTTGGAGCTCCATTAGCTCACACAACCTGACCTCCATGCTAGTTCCTTCTTCTAGTTGCAGTTGGTGGGAGAGATCCAATGCTGGCAATTCAAGCGAGATGGGAAGCCTGGCTTCCCTTCCATACATGAGCGTATATGGAGAATTTTTGATTGCTCTTTTTGGAGTAATTCGGTTAGCCCATAGAGCTGTCTTTAGCTTGGCATGCCAAGTTCTCTAATTTTCTTCCATAGTTCTCTTTATGATTCTGATCAAATTTTTGTTGGTGGACTCAGCTAGTCCATTCCCCTGCAGATAATAATTTGATGAAGTGCTGAGGTATATGCCATACTTTAGTGCCCATTCACTTGTTCTGGTTCCTAGAAAAGCCAAAGTGTTATATGAGATTATGGTCACTAGGACCCCAAATCTTGTTACCAGATCTTCATAAAACTCTAGGACTGTGCTTTCATTCACCTCTTTCAAAGCAACAGCCTCCACCCACCTGTGAAATAATCTGTGGTAGTCAGCACCCACTTGTGCCTAGCACTGGAGGGAGGATTGATCATCCCTATGAAGTCCAGGCCCCACTACATGAATTGTTGCTCAACTTGAATGGGCTATAGAGGCATGGCAGCCAATCACTATTTTCTATCAAAAAGTGCACACTTCTGGCACTTTCTTACCTAGGCATGGGTGTCCTTGAAAAGAGTAGGCCAAAAATAGCCAGCTCTCATTATCTTTGCTACTGTAGCTCTAGGGGCGAAGTGACCGCCTGCAGGCCCATCATGGAACTCAGCCAATACCTTATCAGCCTAGTTTGGGTCAATGCACCTTAGGAGGACCCCAAAGAAATCCCTCTTAAACAATACTTCACCAATCAGAACATAAGGAAGGGACTGGAGTTTAAAATACCTTCTCTCAGCCTTATCAAGACCCTATGGACATTCACCCATGAGAAGGAAATGCTTCATGTCCAGCGTCCAATCCTTTATGATAGTTGGTTCTTCTACCATGGCTACATCATGGATTAACAAACTGTCTCTCCTTTCTTGCTTTAAGTCTGTAGCCAGTTGTTCGCATAGGCCTCTTCCCCTCACCAACTTGGTGATCTTGATATCTATGTCGTACTCCATCACTTTGGTAATCCACCCTACCCTTTTTTCATTTAAATCTCGATTGGTCAAGAAATCCTTGACACCCAAATGTGGGACCATAAGGTGGATCCTGTTGTTTGATAACATATGCCTAAATTTCTTTAGGCTCCGCACTACTACCAGGACTTTCTTTTCTACATATGTGTACCTGACTTCGAAGTCCTCTAACCCTTGGCTGAAGAAAGCAAGTGGCTACTTGAGGTCATCACTATTAGCTTGGGTAAGCATGGCAGATATCACTTCCTCATTATTGAAGGTGTAGAGGTTGAAGTCTTTGCTGAAGTCTGGGCTGATCAAAGTGGGAGCCCAGGTTATGGCCTACTTGATGGCCTCAAAGTTGTGTTTCCTCTCAGCTATCCATTTGAAATCCTCACCTTTCTTCAGCATAGGGGTGAGTGGCTTGACTATCTCTACAAAATTTAGAATGAATCTCCAAATGAAATTAATCCTACCAAAGAAACTCTACAGACTTTTCTTGTGTTTTGGTAGGGACATCTGTAGTATAGAACGAACTCTCTCAGGGTCAATAGACAAACCCTCCTTAGACACAATGTGGCCAAGGAGTTTCCCCTCATGAACAACAAACACACACTTCTTTGGATTAAGAGAGATGCCAAATTCCCTGCACCTTTCAAAAATCTGCCTGAGGTGTCCCATGTGCTGGCTCACTTTCTTAGAGAATATCGTTACATCATCGAGGTATACCAGCATGTTATTATTTATCAAGCCACTAAAAGCCATGTCCATGGCTCACTGAAAGGTAGCACCAGCATTGGATAGCCTGAATGGCATCTTCTTGTAGGCAAACATTCCCCATTTTGTGGTGAAGGCTATTTTGTGTTGGTCACAGCCTTGCACTAGAATTTGATTGTACCCTGAATAACCATCTAGGAGGGAGAAACGCTCACTACCAGTTACCTTCTAGAGGATTTGCTCCATGCTTGGAAGGGGGTAATGATCCTTCAAAGAGACTTTGTTAAGGTCTCTAAAGTCGACACACAGCCTGATCTCCCCATTTTTCTTTCTAACAGGAACAAGGTTAGCCAGCCATGAGGAATGTTTGATTGGAAATATAATTATGGATTCAATCAATTTGGCCAATTCCCTCCGCATGAGGGGCTCAATTATAGGATTGATAGGCCTTTGCTTTTGTGTCACTAGCCTGGCACCTTCTTCCAATTCAATGGTGTGCTGGGCAAGCCTTGGGTCGAACCCCTTCAAATCATTGTAATCCCATGCAAACACATCAGCAAATTCTTGACATAGTAGAATGAAAGCTCACCTTTCCTAAAACATGCAGACCTTGCCAAACGCCAGTAGCTTACCCTTGAAGATTTTGACCCTTTCATAATTTTATTCTTTGGTAGTGATGCACGCCTTGTCATTTCTTAACTGGTCATTACTATTGAAAATGCTTTCAAGCATGACTAGACCTTTAGGGAGTTTATTGTTCTTCAACTGAATAATCTGATTGCCATATTGCTGCTACAGTTTCACCTGGTTGTGTTTTGCGAACTCATCTTCTTCTTATAGGAAGAAGGCTATCTGCTGGTCACTTTCGAAGACCTACCAATTTGCAACATTGTCTGGGATTGAAGGCCGAACCACCACTTTCAAGTGGCATGAACCATAGTCTCAACTTATTTCCTTTGAAATGTCAAACTGGGCACCAATTGCTGCCAGCCTATCAGCCTATTTGTTCTACTCCCTGGGAATAGAGGCAATGTTAAAAGCAAGAAAATCCTCCACCAAGTCCCAAACTCTATGTTTGTAAGACTTTAGCAAGGAGTTCTTGGTCAGATTCAGGCCTCTTACTTGATTTACAATTAGTTCACTGTCTCCCAGGACCTGCAACTCCCTAATCCCTCTTTTTCTTGCCCATTCAAGGCCATGGATCAAAGACTCATATTCTGCAACATTACTCATGCAAGAGAATTGGAAATAAAAAGCTAAAAAGTACCTTTCCTTCAAAGGGGAAACCAACATCGCCCCACCACCAGCGCCTATTTTACTCTTGGAACCATCAAAAAATAGCTGCCATAGGCCAAGGTCTTCTTCACTTTCCTTCATTAAATTTGGCATGAAGGCACCTTCCTCATGTATGCAATAGACTCCAAGGTCTGCCTCTTCAATGAATTTATATGGATCATGTTCGAAGTTATCATTTCCCCACTCATCCAAGAGTAAGTCTGTGACTCCTTCAAGAGTAGAGGATGGAGATTGGTCCATCTGAGACTCTTCTGGGTCAATGATGGTGTAACTAACATTCATTGCCTTGGGCAAATATGGTTCTAGATGGTCCTTGTAGAGTGGCTTAGACTCAATTTTCACTTTGGTCCCATACTTGGTTCTAAAAACTAGATATGACCAATTTGCTACTAGATAGCCACCTATCTTTGACGTGAAGTCCCTGGACAAGCAAATTGTGAAATACGGAGGAACATCTATTACCACTATATCATGGGGAATTGAGAAAGTTGGGCAAGCATGCAATGTCAAGTCTAAACCCTTCACAATCCCAACCATTTTTTTAGGTGTCCCATCTAGCTGTAGGACTCCTTTGTTCATTTCTTGATACTTCAATCCCATCTTATCAGCAATGCACTTGGGCATCACTAAGGTGCCAGCCCCACTATCAATTATGTAGTTGTGCACCAAGAAGTCCCCAATGACCAAGGATACGTAGAAAGGAGGAGTCTTCTCTTCCTTCTTCACCTATCCTGAAGTGGAAGGCTGTCCATTTGTCATTAAGACATTATCAGTGGTTGGAATAGCTTGACAATCCAGCTCATTCAATTCCCTTTTTAATACATCCTTCTGGCCTGGAAGAGACAACATATCCCATAAAGAGATATTCATATTCAGCTTCTTCATCTGATCCACTATATTGATTTGGGGACTACCATGCCTTAAGCTTTCTTTGGGGTTGATTCCAAGCTGAACTGCAGGCTGAGGGGCTGAAGGTATAGATGGCTGCCTAAAATTTGGGGCCTTTGCATTTGAGTGTGATAGGAGGTGTTGCTGATGCCTGAGTGGTAGCCTGGGCTTCTCCCATTGCCCTTCTCTTAAACCTCATGTTGGCTGCAACACAATCAGCCTGATTGTCTGTAGCACCCACATAATTTACTAAATAAAAATCTTCTTCCAAATGATTCATCAGGGTAGAATCAGGCTGGGCCTAATTGTTACTCGTGTTGGGCTGCATTGAAGGCTCAAAAGCCTGAGATTGAGTGGTTGTTTGGTTGTCTACATTTTAAAAATAGTTCATCACCTCATTTGTATAGACGGCCTGTTCTTGACCATATCCCATGGTCGAATAGCTTGACTGTTCTTAGACTAAATTGTTCTGAATAGGCACCATGGCCTTAGATGATGAAGAGGGACCAGCATTGTAGTTTTGAAATGGCCTGGTTGTAGTAAGTTGCCCCTGATTTTGGTTATAATTTTGAAAAGGGGGTCTAGGGGCCTGGCCATATTGTTGATATCCTTGGTTCAGCCTGTTGCTTTGAGCTTGCTACCTTTTAAGGGCAACAAGTTCATTTGACACATTTTGCAATAGGCTTTTAACCTCGTGAAGCTCATTAGATGGAACAGTCAACTAGCTTCTCAGTGCTAGGCAAGGGAGCAATTGTGGGAGCAATAGCCTGAATTAGGGGCAGCAATTCTGGGAAAAGTGGCATGTTAGGCCTAGGGGTGCAATTTTCTCAGCTTGAATCAAGTAATTTTTGGCTGCTATGGCGATGTCATAAACAACTGGTAGTATATGTCCTCCCATGGATTGGATCATCATAACAATATCACTATTTAGTGCCTTTAAGTAGTACAAGAAAGCATAGCTGGGAGTTGGCCTGATCAGGATGGGAATTCTATCCCAAGTTTTTTGAAAATGTGTGTTGAAGTCCTACATATACTCATGCAGAGCTCTCTTTATGGTCATCAGTCTACTCAACAAGAGAGAGGCCATCACTTTTTTCCCAAAATGATCAGTTAATTGAGTGCCCAATTTGTTCCAAGAATGTATGGAATTCACAGGCAAGGTCCCGTACCAATCAAGAGCCTTGCCTTTAAGAGACAGTGCCAACAGTCTGATGGCAATATTTTCTTCTGTTATATTGTGAATATTGCAAAGGTTGGAAATATTCTTAATATGCTCAATGGCTATAATAGGTCCTACTCCATCAAAAGAAGGCACATTCTTTAGAGCTGTTCCTAGAATTGGATCATAGCATGGGAGATTTAAAGGGCTCTCACCACGAAAAGCTATAAAAGGCAATGCCATGGCTGGGATCGTTGTAACTGGGGTTGAGCTGCGTATGTGGCTCTTACAATAGGCCTAGGAGAATTGGTTGCCAGATAGGGATGGGTTATTTCAAATCATAGTCTTTTAGCAGAGTTTAAAGGTAACTCAATGAAATCAAAAGGGACCCCTCTTGAAGCAGACCTTGTGGTGACCTTAGGCATAGAAGATTAAGAAACTAGTTTTGAAAATATAGAACTGAAGCTCTTACCAGTGGAGTCATCAGATGCTAGAAGACTTAAAATGGCTGTATCAAGACCAGCATCAATCTTGAACTTTACTAAAATTATCAAACTGAAGGTCCCACCGGGCGTGCCAAAACTGTTGACATTGGAAAGTGCACCAATGGCAAGAAAACAAGTTCCTGCCCTTTCCTCACAACATGGAAACTCCTCTCTCACCTATGGGATGGTGAAGTAGGAGAGGAGAGTCTCTAGATAAGGGCTAGCTCCCTTTGATGTATCATGTTTGTTTCAGCAAGTGCATAATATATATATATATATATATATATATATATATATATATATACAGTTATAATGGGGGGGATGGAAAGGGAAGAAAGGTACAGGAAAACAAACTACTCTAAGGAGGTGATACACCAAAACAATATGACCTTCTCACACTCACTCTCAAAATCTAGACAACACACTTATATGCTTCACCCTTGATAGAAGAAACAATCTGCAAACCTGACAGGGAGGTAAAAAATGAAAGATACAAAAAAGGAGGTTCACTAAAGGTGTTGTGAGAAGCACTCTGTAGATGATCCCCTCTGTTCTACACTCCAAAGTAGAACTCTTCTCCTATCATCTATAGATGGCACCTTATAGATAGCTAGTGTGTTGATGTTGAACCTGTGATAGCATCAGAGACAATGACTAAACACAAATCAACACTCAGGACATACACAGGGTATCTATTCAAGAAGAGGTAAAAAACTGTGTTTATAGATTCAGGTGGAAATTTCAACAGGGCTGCACCTTGTAAAATTCATGAAAAGATGATTACAAATGAACAAGTCCACCATATATATAGAAGCAAAAAGGCCTATGTGATGCTTCCCTCTTTTACAAGTGGCATATGTGTCCTTTCATGAGGAGAACAAGTTGCTCAAGGAATTAAATGGACTGTTCATTTTGCCTGCTCGAGACTTACATTTCCTACTTGAATGACTTACACAGCTTGCCTTCCAATTTAATGTGAGATAGAGGAAGCGGTTGCACTACTAGTGGCTATCATTCCAAATGATCAATTTGTGGGCACTATTTCACCTACCAAAGATGCTTCCCCATTTTGTGCCAGTCAGACTTAACTGCTCACTCATCACCTGCCTATCGCTCTGCTTGTTTGTCTTTCATGCCATCAGGCAATAAATTACCCTATTTATGCCACTTGGACTACTTGGCTGCTCTCTACCTTTCAGCTGCTTCACCTTGGGTGCACATACTGGCGGGTCGCTACATTCTGGCTCTTTCCTGGTTAGCGCTTCTCATTTGAAGACAAACGGTTATTCCATTTTGCTAAAATTGATGCTTCTCAGCCGTCATGTTTTGAATGTTAATGGCTATTCTGTTCCTTTAAAATTTATGGCCTCATAGCCGTCATCGGGTCCATGTGGCATCTCCTCGAGCACCTGTGACTTTTCTGCCTTCGTTAAGTCCTCTCGGGCTCCCGCGGTAAATTGTCCAACAATTTCCGCGGTCAATTTCCCTGGGTCTTGAGGCTTCACTGTTTGATTTTCTGTGGCTTTATTTCTTACGGGCTTTTGTCCATGGACAAAAGTCTACAAAAATTCTTCCACCAGTTTGACTTCGCATTTTGACTTATGCATTTTCGTAGACAAAAAGTCTGCAGAAATTCTTTCCCTTTTCTTCCCTTTGTTACTTTGAGGTGCACCCAAATCCTTTGGAATATGAAGTGTCAGCCCTTTGGAAGGGCACTTTGGACTTGAAGATCCCCTTCGGCTTGGGGCAGACCCTTGAACCGAACCCGTTGAACCAAAATTTGGTTCAACGGTTCAAAGTTCAACCATTGCGCGCCGATGGGGGAGTAAACAAAAGCTGATGAACCTTTGAACTAAATTGAACCATGCCCAAATCTTTGAAAAGTCCTTGAAGTGTCAGCCCTCTAAAAAGGTCATTTGACTATTGACTACCCTTTGGTTCAAGGGCATACCCTTGAACCATGCATTGAACCGGTCTGTTGAACCAAAGCCGTTGAACCCAAATTTGGTTCAACGGTTCAATGGTTCAACCATTGAATGCCGATGCCAAAGACATAAAAGCTGATGAAGTATGAAATGAATCATTGAACTCCTTGCATGAACCAATTCCCCATTGAACTAAAATGTTGAACCTTTTCATTGAACTGAACTATTGAACTGAAAGCGTTGAACCAAAAAGGTTCAACGGTTCAAGGTTCAACCATTTAGCCGACACACTATTGAAACAAATTTAAACAAGCCGCTTCAAACCAAGAGGATAAACCATCCACTGAACTTCCATGTTGAACCAAGATTGACGAACCTCTTCATTGAACTTTTCCCTTGAACTGAACCCATTGAACCAAAATTTGGTTCAACGGTTCAACTAAGCGCGCCGATGAGTTATGAAGGCTGATGGACTCCCTCTAACCATTGACATTGAACCTTCTCCATTGAACCAAAATGTTGAACTCAGGCATGAACGGGTTCAATGGTTTAAAGATGCTGATTTTCTTGTGATTTTCTTCAGACTAGAGCCCGAAGAAGCTTTGTAAAACCCAAAACTCTTTGAACTGGTTCTCCACATGCCAAAATACTAGCCTGTAGAGTCCATAGAAATGAGCAGATTCATACAAAATTGAAAAAAATAGAAGGCCTCGAACATCAGGGATAGGAGGGGGACCGATTTTTTTGGCTTGGTGGGCAAAAAAATGGTCAACAGTGTCTATGCTTGAAAAAATTTCAATGGTAACTTAGGTAAGGTATAATGATGAAAATTCAATAGAAATACATATTCAAGTTTTTTAAAATTTGATAAAGAACCATTCGAAATACTATAAAAGTAATCAAGAACCCATTGGGTTAAGCTAAAAAGACAAGCCTTTAAAAGAAAGCTTCCATTTTGGTCCAATGTTCAAAGGAGGGTATATATTATTATAAATGAATAATATGATCCCCTTAACCATCAAAGGAGGATAATTTAGGCATAATAAAGTTCAAAGGATAAGGATGATCAAATACATCTTTAGCAATAGGTTGCTCTACTAATATGTTCTCCTCAAAAATGGCCTCATGAGAAGAAATTTTCAACTTAATAGTGTTGACTTGTTGTAAATATCCAATGGTAGTCATAATAGATAACATATCACAAGGATATGTCAAACCTTTTATGGTGGCTGTAAATTACCATGCACATAGAACATATGAATCATTAAATCTTTTCCACTATCAAGGGGAGGATGATCACATGGTTATTTAACATTTTGTAAAGGGGTACCCATGGTTAAAGAGATGAGTATATCATGTTGGATAGCATAAAGGTTGGTACTATTTTAATTACAAGGTTCTCTTCTATTTAAAATATCATGACATTCGATCGGAGTAGAGGAAAAAAAATCACTTGTAAACATTTACTCTTTTATATCAGAAAATGTAGAGTGAAGAAAAAAACATTAGTTATTTTACTTGAAACATCATGAGAGGTAAGAATACAAATTTCACTTTCAATTTTACTTTTTAAAGTAGGTACAAAATTATCATTGCTTTTTTTTATTTTCTTTGACTTACATGACTTGATATTTGAAAAATATACATGAAATATAATTGGGACTTTACTTGTGTCTCCAAATAATGCATGTTTTGTAATAATTTTCTTTTGATTTTCATATACACTCTCATTTTTTCCTTCAAGCAAGTTGATGGGAGACATAGGACATGCATTTTTATAACCATAAATTAGAGGGGGAGAACAAATTTGACTATTTTCATTTGAATCATCCCAGTAAGGGATAAAATTTTCAACATGAGTATAACTTGGAGAAGAAGGCACACACTTGATTTCATCAGTATTTACATTATGAGAGATAGAGGAGGAACATTCAAATTTTAGGACATTTATATCATTGGAAAGGGGAGAAACACACTCACTTTTTGAAGTAAATAAAAAATGTATGCATGCAACATTTTGATTTTCAACATTATGAATGTTACCATTTTATATTTATATTGTATCATCCTTTTGCAAGGGCTTAAAATGCATCTTTATTAACTCTTAAAAATATTCATCATTAGAAAGCATAGGAATAGAATAAGTGTCATCGACAAAATATATATCATCACACTCATAACCAAAAGTAGAAATGTCATTATCACTATCTTGGTCATTTATATTTGCATTTGCATCATTAGTTCTTCCATTATCATAGTTGTAAGCAAAATGAGCTTTATCCAAATTTTGATATTATATAATATCTTCATATTCAATGCATTGACCATCAGGCACATTAAAGAAATGATCAAAATAATTAGGCTTCCTTGAATGGCCTACTAGTAGTGACTCCAAAAATATTAACTTTTAAAAAAATTATGAAGCACACAACCACTAGGGCCAAAGAAATAATCTAATTAATCATTCCTAAACTATTCCCATACAAGTAGGAGAGTAAAAATTGGATCTAAAGATAAAATACATAAATTTGAAATTAAATTATTTTGAATAAGGAGAAAACCCTACATGAAAACTAGGGTTTTGGCTCAATAACAAACAATGAGTTCACTAAATATTTTATGGTTCTTGGGTATTTTCATAGAAAACAAACAAAATGATTAAATATTTTGAAAGGGATGAAAATATTTAGATTCACACTAAATTACAATCAATAATATAGATTTTCTTAATTTAGCATGTGTAATAAATACAAGTACAAAGTAGCTAAGGGATAAAAGAGAGCATATATTATTTGATGTTCTATTCTAGAATATGATAATGATTAGGAATCATCATAGGACTATAAAATTTTATGAGCCCTAGAATTTTCATTTTTTTGTCCTCATTTTCCATACTCACCCTTCTTGTTTATCATGTTTATGAACTATTTTCCCATAAGTTTTCATCCTCAGCCAACCATGTTTTACAAATAGCACTATGATCTCATATATCTTTGAATAGTTAGACTTTTATCTTGGAATTAAGTATATAATATTTATCTTTTACTATAGGATGCTTTTCTCTATAATGTGTTTTAAATATGTTTTGAAGCAATAAGTATATATCATGAACCATCCTACAACAAAGGGATTTCATCATGTGAAAATAACCTATAGCCACTATATGACTAAAGTTGTGAACAAATAGAATTTGATTCTTAATTCAATCGACTCGTATAAATTATAAAAACTTTCATGGGGCATAATAAATATTCGGTTGAAGACTAAAATAACTTGGTTTGTCTTGAAGCAATGTTGCAAAATTTGTATGAATGACAATCTTAGTAGAAATAACTAATTTATGGTATCTTGCAGCCAAATGTTTCTTAGTTTGGGATGTATTTTGTTTTGTATAAGACAGTATCCCCTATTGTGTATGTATGTATGTATGTACAAATAGGGTTGAGAGAGTAGTAGAGATCAATTAGAGAAATATAGCAGAAGCACATTGTTGTAAGACAATTGTTATTGTAATTTTCCTCTAGCAATTCTTTATTTCATTTGATTAATATAAGAAATTATTTCTGAGCCCATTTCATTGTTGTCAAGGGAAGGATTGAAGCTAGAGTTGAAAGGAAGAAGGGACACCTTTGGAAACCTTGAAACAACAATCCAAATTATTAATTAGCTAAGCATGTTATTTAATTCATTTATGTGTTGTGTGTTTTATTTCTAAATCATGTGATTTTTACCTTTGCATATAATTGTTTTTAGGAAACTTATGAATATAAAATAGTGTAATCATTTAATTCATGGTTTTGTATGAGTGTTCAACTTCAACATTTTATTTCTTGAATAATTTCTAGCATCCTAAATTACAATCAGTAGAATATCAAATTAGAAGATTAAGTGTGCACATATAGTGACATCATCCTATCAAGTGTATGTCCTTGGATTGACATTTAAATGAAGTAAAAGATACAATTATTTGGTAAATCTCTTTGTTCATTTAGATCAAGATAAGTATATTAGGTTATGAATTTACTACTAGTCATTTTTGGCACCGTTACCAAGGGAGGGTGTTAGACACTAAAAATCTTCAATCTTGATAGCAGTTATTTTTAGATGTTTATTGCTTTTCTAATTTTTAGAGATTGTTGTTTTATAGTTTAAATATTTCATATTTTTATAATATAAATTTCTCTTTTGCAAAATAGAATAGTGGAAATTTTCAAAAAACCCCATATTACTAACGCTATGCAGGCAAGGTGGACAAAAACTTTTTAAAAAGAGATAAAAAGTGGTTGACATACATGCAAAGAGAAGGAGATCATATAGGACTATTTTTTCCTTAATCATCAACCATTGTTTCAAGAATAGGAATTAATCCTATAGCAATCAAGGAGCATGAATAAACCCCTAAAGATCACTCATAGTTGTCAATAGAAGGGGTAGAAAAGGAGGAATTTTTGGTTGGGTTGGTAGCACAAGCTAGAGATTTTGAAGAGGTTCATACACCTAAAAGAAACCCACATGTACCACCCTTAAAGATCCCCACCTTATCACCTGATACTTATGAATCTGAAGTTTACTTTTCTCTATCTCCTAAATGTCTTGCTAAGGAGGCATTCAAGGCTATTCTTGTTCATAGAAGAAATATTAGGCCAATAGAACCTTCCAATTTAGAAAGACACTTTGCTAAGACACAAGCTGAATATTCTGAAACCTATACACCATCCTCATTTTATAAAAATCCATATATTCCTAAGAAACAAGATAAAGTCTCCATATTCTATACCCTAGGAAATATAAGAACTGATTGGAATTTTGAGAAGTGGGTGGAAAGAGATTTTGATCTACCAACAAAAAGAGTATTCATGGAGGATATCTAGGGAGAAAACACTGCCAATGAGTTTGCTAACTTTGAATTTCCTATCCTTACTCCTAAATTAAACGCACCTATGAAGAATATTCTTCACTCTACCCTCCTTAATTTTAGGGGAAAAGCATATGAGGATCCAGACACTTTTCTTTTTCAATTTGACATCTTATGCCGCAATTATGATTATAATCAAGACGCTAAAAAACTCAAGTTATTTCTAGTAACACTAAAAGATGCAGCACTTAAATGGTCCATGGGACTTGGAAAGGATGTCATTTATACTTGGGAAGAAATGAAGGATAATTTTCTACTGAAATACCAATACTATTGTAGAGGCAAAACTACAGGAGAGATGACATATTCAAAATGACACAAGTTGATGATGAGTCATTGGAGGAATATATGGAAAGATTTATGTTTAGCTTACAAAATTCCAAACATAATATAATGGAGAAAGAATTTTTCAAGATGATATTCATGAAAGGAATTAGAGATGATTGTTTGGAGGCACTAGACTTAATGTTTGGTGGTGATGTTCCTACATTATCCTTTGATGAACTAACAATATGTACAAACTAATGCAAATCAACCATGAACAAAAGTAGGGGTAGAATGCTTCCTACAACATATACAATAGGACTATCTAAAGGTGAAGTTAGCAACCTATTGTAGGACATGAAGAAGGACATTATTAGCCACCTAACCACTCAGTTTGATACAATGCATACACAAAGGAATTAAGAAGAAATTGAAAAAGCCTTAGCCATCTATTGCCTTGAATGTAGAAAAAAGAAGGTGGAATGCACATGCCATCTATGAAATCTTTGGTAGCTATCATTACTAAGGAAAATATTAAAATAGCGGAGCTACATGTCATAGGATAAGATGAGAATCAAGTATTTTACGTGGCTAAATATAAACCATGGGTGCAAAGGTCATCAATTCCAGGTATGCCATCAAAATCTATGTTTACAAATTCTTAGTTCTTAAATAATCCTTAATATGGTTCTTGAAAAAATATGCCCAACCAAAATTGGCCCCAAAAAAATTGGTAGCTACCCCAAAATTAGTTATGGATACAGAAAAATGGACAACAACCTCAACTTGAGCAATTCTAAAATGAACAATATATCTTTCCCTCTAATCTATGGCAATAACTATGGAGAGGTAATCAAGGTTTTATTCAACAAAACTAGAAACCAAAATAGTAGGCCTTAATGCCAAACACCCAAAAACCTATTAAACCACTCAATTACCGAACCATCCCATCCCCAACCTTGCTAATAAGTTGGTTTAACTAACATAATCCACCAAAATAATGTGATATCCAACATACAC
Source organism: Torreya grandis (assembly GCA_037957365.1). NCBI lineage: Eukaryota > Viridiplantae > Streptophyta > Pinopsida > Cupressales > Taxaceae > Torreya > Torreya grandis. The sequence continues at coordinate 991,016 of JARHVA010001803.1, forward strand.
CTTGGATATCAATCAAGTCCATATTTTCTCAAGATGCGTTCTTCCATAACCCACCACACCCATAATCACAATTTTTTTTGAAGAACCTGATCCAATTCATACTAATCCACAACCACCCATGGTGACTCTTGAGTCGAGTCTACTAGAAAACCAAAAATAACTTGGTAATCCTTCTTTTTTGAAGAGATTGAGCATCTCACGTCCTGAACTAGAACCCAAATTTGATATCTTATGACAACTCAAGAATGTGTGCATAAAAATTTCACTCTTTCAACCAATAAAAGATGTTCCTATCTATAATAAGGCTATTAGAGAGCTATGTTTGAAAAAATCAAGAAGAAAGAATAAGGATCCTAAAATATTCCAAGTTATTGGCCAACTAGCAGATATTATGTTGGGAAACATAGTTCCCCTAAAATACTCTAATCCTAGAAGTCTTGTAGTCAATGTTCATAGCCACAACTAACCAATTTCCAATACTTTGATTGACTTGGGTGAAGCCATCAATGTGATGACCATGGAGACCATGTATCAATTGAAACTTACAAATCTTTGTCCAACACCCACCATACTATAGATGGTTGACAAGTTAACTATTAACCCTGAAGGGATTATTGAAGACCTCATTATCACTATGGATTCTTGGCAATATCTGATAGAATTTATTATCCTATACCTTAAAAGTAACTTGGGAGTTTATCCTCTCATTCTTGGATGCCCATGGTTGGCCACTGCTAATGCTTTTTATCAGCTATAGGTTGAGAAAAATGTTAGTTTACAACAAAAATGACACCAAAAAATTGGTTCTTTATCTGTCAACAAGCCTTCCTAGAATAATGGCCTAACTCCTTGGATTGATGACTTTGAGGAAGTTATATCCTTGTAAACTTTGAACATAATTGATCAAAGTCCAACTTTTCAGGCACAAGAAGAAGACATTGTCCTTCCTAGTATCCTGCAAAACACTTATTGATAGGACATTATAGCCACAAACATGTTAGATTGTAGACCATGCCCACTTCATAATACTTTTCCTAAAAATAACCTTACTGAAACTATAAGAGACATTTAGACATTTCATCAGTTGTTTCCCCATCAGTGTAGCTATGCCCCTTTAATTTCTAATGTGGAAAACATACTCTCTTTAACGAAGCAAGTGGACATTCTACCAAATAAACTTCTCAATGTCAACACTTCTTTAACACCCCAGCAAGAAAGCTAGTTACTTATAATGCTAAGAAAACACACAATAGCATTTGTCTAGGACTACCATGACATGAGAGGAATACCCCCAAATTTATGCATACATCACATTTACATTAAAGAAGAATGTAAACCTATTCACCAACCCCTAAGATGAATAAATCCTATAGTTAAAGACATTGCCAAAACTAAATTGTAAAAACTCTTGGATGCAGGATTTGTTTACCCCATTATGGATAGCTAGTGGGTCTCTCCCTTTGTTATTATACCTAAGAAAGGGGGAAATGACATATCTGTGTTGACTACCAAGAGTTGAATGTTGCTACTAGGAAGGATCAGCATTCCATTCATTGATCAAGTGTTAGATACATTAACAAGAAAAAAGTATTTCCTTCCTAGATGGATAAAATGGTTGTAATTAGATAAAAATAGCTCCAAAAGACCAAGACAAAACCACTTTTACTAACCCTTGGGGAACCTATGTCTATGTTGTCTTACCGTTTGGTCTTTGTAATGCCCCAACTACTTTTCAAAGCATTGTTTTAAACATATTTTCTTATCTCTCCCATGACTATGTTGAGATCTACATGGATGATTTCACTATCTATGGGTAGACATTTGAAGAAAATCTTACCAACCTAGAGAAAGTTTTTCAATGTTGTCAATAACACTAATTATCTTTAAGAAATGAAAAGTCTTATATGCTTATGATTGAATAGATTGTGTTGGGGCATCACATCTCCCCTACTAGAATTCAATTTAATCCCGAAAACATAATGTTGGCCCTAAAATTTTGGCTAAGTGTTGTCCAATTTTGGTGTAGAACCGACATGGCACTGAAGGACCATGGTATGGAAGGACCATAATACATAGCTAATAGGCATAGAAGCACCATGACATATAAACTACAGGGTGAAAGAGGATAATAGTGAAAAAGAACTAACACGAGAGCACCTAGTCAGAGGGGAATGAGTCACAAAGAACCTGAGGACATAGGACTTGGAACAAAATTAGAAGACTAGGAGAGCGCATGGGAAGTAGTAGTTAAAAGAAAGGTTCCTATGGGTCACCCTGACCCTATTAATAGAAATTTTTGCACCAGCTCGTAAGGAAAGGAACACATGGCATCAAAGATATAGCATAGAGTGAGGATATAGGGGGTACAGAGACCTAGGTCTTTAGGAAAAAATTAATTGTTGAGAACCACAACTCTTAGTCTGTTGAGAGTTCATTATCCAATTCTTCATGCCATTAATGATTGTAAACACTTGGTCAGGTTAAAACAAGTATAAATACCCTTATTATAAAGTACTATGAGGATGGATTTTGAGATAAATTTGTGACAAAATTTTACCTTTTTGATGATTAAGCTTAATATATGAGATAACAGGTTTTATCAACTTCTTGTGTTTTATGATGAATGATGGTGTGTGAGTTAAGTGATTAGAATTAAATAAGAGTTTTGTCCTATCTTTCTTTTCTTTTCTACGTAACTGATGCTAATATAAGAATAAAATATTTTGCATAGTGATATTAATCAAACCTAGGACTCAAAGGATCAAGGTAGTCTATATTTGCATTTAGATAATCCCTATGTAATTTGCATAAATAAAAGGATATGAACAAGTTATTAACACTGTGCAACAAAACCTATGGGAACTGGTATTTTTTTGTGCACTTCAAGTGAGCACACAAGACCTAAATCTTGCATGAAAGGACTAGTGCACTAGCTCATTGGACTAAAATTCAGTGCCAAAGCTGGAATTATCAAAGAAACCTCAACATTTTGGTTATGTTTCCTAGGCCCCAAGAACTTGAAGTGCAGTCATATTAAATGTTTGAGCATATTAATCTTGATAATATAGAAGAATGGATTACCAGTGTTGAAGATATCTTTTTAGTTCCCTACCTTGAGCTAGGAATCTCTGCACGGTAATGGGTAGAGCAGAACCTCTAAAATGCATTATACAAAACCTTTTTTTTAGAGGTCTCAGCTCATTTACATACTTGGTTGTTGGCATATTCTCAAGGATAATCAGGGAATCTTGGAAGGAGACAATCTTGGTGCTAGAATGACAAATAGCTTTAGTAAAACTTGAAGCTCTATGGATGTGAGCAGTCAACTTTTGGTAGAAAGGAGTTCTAAACAGCTACATTTTAGAGTATGTTGTAACTACCTATTCATTTCCTAAAGAAGCCAAGTTACAATTCCTTTAGAACCACATGATCATTATATTAGGATTTTTTCTTTTAAAATTAAGAAGCTATTTATTGATGTAGGACTTGAAAATATATAGATGGAGAGATACATCCTCTTTTACATGAGTTGTACATTTGAAAGGGGAGAATAGGAGTTGGTAGAAGATTGTGGGTTTAGAATGGTATCTAGCCATCATGAATTATGGAAATGGAAGTATGGTGAAGTTCAATAAATTATTATAGGAGTTAGCAGTGTGGGAAGAGACTAGGAGAACTCAAAGAGTGTTGTTAGGAGTTGCAGGGAAGCAGAAACACATGCAGACCCCATCACTTTTGATCCACATTCTATACCACTTATATCCTATAAGGGAGAAATAATCTAGATGATAAGAACTAAGGAGCCAAGTCTGAACCAACCAAGCTCCCCCACCATAGTGCATGCTCATGCTTTTGAGTCAAATGAAGTACACACATAATTGGGATATAGATAGTTTAGAATCAAATATTGAACCGCTAAGGGATATTGAAGCTAAGCCTTTTAATGCTCATTTAGACTTAAAAAACTATCTCCCTCTTCAATGGAATTCCATGGCACAACTTGGGATGCTTGGTGGACCAGGCCTATAAGGATAGAATACAAGCCACAATTTGAGTAATCAACTAGCTATTATGCCTCATATCAGAACCACTACTACTAGAGGTGGACTAGGAGGTGGTAGAAGAGGTAGCATACTTCCTCAAGAGACCAATATTGGAGGTTCTCAACAACCTCCCTTTCAATAACCTCCATCAACTATGGTGTATTATGAAATAACACTACACTCACCATAATATCAAGGTATGAGAATGTAGCTAAGTATATCCACAAATATGAACTGATTTGGAGGGTGTGAGGCATTAAATAAGGCCACATAGTTTAAAACTACGATTTTGTAGTGCACACATAAATGGTATCAAAATTTTAACCCTTAATAAGTGGTGGTTGACTATGATCAACTTAAGACAGTCTTCTTTCAAGAATTTGACATTCCTAAATTTGAGCAATAAAGCATAGCAGCACTGAAGGACATAAATCAAAGACTTATTGAGAGTGTGTGTGAGTATGACTTAAGTTTTAAGACCTTATTGTCTAAATTATCATTTGATATTAATGTTATTCAGCTTGCACAATGGTTTGTGGAAGGATTGTTACTACCCTTTCATCAAACCTTGTCATAGTGGACCTTACTAGTTCATGTGAGGCTTTAGAAGTTGTTCTCTATGTTGAGGTAGTTGAAAGAATTGATACTAGGATAAGTCCCTTTATTGAGGCCCAAATAGCCTCAATCAAATCATAACTTGAGAATTTTATATCCAATAATGTACATGAAATGCATAGTGGTTTTTGGTGTACAAATTGTGAATTTGAAGGGCATACACAGAGTAATTGTCTATGCAAGAACATCCATGCGATACTTAAACAAACATGTGAAATCTATCATGAATAAAATGATGTATACTCTTGTCTTATTTTTTGGTGATCTATGCACACTAAGGTGTCTAACTATTATAAGATCTGTGATGCCTATACTCATGACACTAAGATTGTCATTTGATTAGTGACATCTATGAAGCTCGAGCACGTAACATGCACCAAACCTCAATAGCGAATAATAAAGATAATGGTGGCTATCATGGATGAAGAAGAGGGTGAGGATGAGGAGGTGGTCATTTCCCACCTAGGACTTGTTACAAATGTGGATCTCTAGACCAATATTAAAGGGATTGCCCAGACTACCCAACATGTGCTTTCTTTAAAAAAACCACCTATTGAAAGAGTATCTTAACTTATATGTGGCTATCACAAAGGAAAAAATTAAAAAATTGCAAATATTATTTGAATTGATAAACCACTTTGGTGCACACATCCAACCATCCCTATAGTTCAACAAGTAAACATTACCACTCACAATGGGAGATAGACCCAGTCGACATCTAATCCCATCAAGAAAGTGTAACAAGAAGAACTAAGAGCAAGAAATTATCCTGATATTTAGTAATAGAAAGATGTCCTCCAAGATATGATGGCACTAGTATGATAACTTTAGGAATAGATTTAGTTCCTAAAATATAAAGACATAATGCAGCATGTTTCTCTATAAAGGGAAGCTAAACCTCAATATGTGGTGTATGATGACTTTTAGGAGCTATGAAAGTGCATGTTGTATGAGGAAATTATTCCACATCTAAGAGTTTGGATTAAGAATCAATCCTAAGTACTAAATGAGATTCACCTTCATGTCACTAGGCAGAGTGAAGATCATCATTTAAATCATGCTCAGTGATATGACACTCATGTTTCCTTTGCTCCCCCCGAAGATAAATAAATATTGGTTAATGTTGCCATCAATGGATGGGTAATATGGGAGATATTGGTAGACATTGGTAGACATTGGTGTATAATTCAATGTCCTTACCAAGGATTATTGGTGCAAAATGGCTAGTCCATCACAATAGCCTTCACCTCATGTCTTATTTATGGCAAATAAGACTCGCATGTTACCTATTGGGGTCCTCAAGAACATAATATTTGACATACTTGGAGTACCATTCAAAGCATATTTTTAGTTTTTGGAGCTAGTTGAAGCTGATGATTACCTATCTCTATTGGATAGACCTTAGTGCTATGATTATAATGTAGGCTTGAGCTTCAAGAAGTGCTAAATTAGTTTTGAAAACACTTATCAGCATGTTGTAATACCACTAGATCAAGCATAAAATCACCCTTACATAGATCCTATCAATGTTGATGGATATATAAACCATATCTATAATGTGATTGAAAAGTATGATGAGCAAGGAGATCCCACTCCAGATGGCATTCTTCGATGGCTAAATACTCATTCCCTTTCTAACACTACAAGTAATGCGTGTAATTTTTGGGCTCATGATGACTATGACCTCACTAGCAGAATATGTACTACCATCAATAGTCAGGTGAATGTGCTACACCATTTTAATAAATTACATAGGTTCATTTACCTTATCACTATCCAATTCATGAGGGGACCTATCATAAAGACATCACTTGAAAGACACAATAAGGCTTCAAGGTTCCATGGGCAGATGAACTGAGACTTCATTCAGCACCTTGAAGAGTTTTACCCAACTAATGAAGATTGTATTCAATATTTGGTTCATCTCTTTGATGACATAGATACACAATGGTGGCAAACCCATTATAAATGACTCCTCTAGTGGGATAAATTACACTCAACTTTACACCATCAATTCCATCATGATAACAAAGTAAATGGAACATTCAGTTATAGTGGAGTACAAGCACCTTAGCCTCACATCAAAGCTTGTGAAATAATGTGGTGGAATTATGAGTCCTACTTACCAAAATATTTATGGTTGCATGCATTGTATATAACTTTCATGAAGAGTGACACATGGGTACTAGGTTTTGGCATCTATTGAAGGAGAACATGAACTCAACACTCTCTTATTCTTCACCAAGGAATCCTTACCCTCCAAGCCATGTGAAGTGGTATTAGGTGACCCATGTCCCATGAAATAATGCTTGAGGATTATCCATTATGACCTTGAGGATCCCCTACACTTATTTTATGAACCATTGACATACCTAGTTCTTGCACCCATACCAGTCCTCGATCAGAACTAATGCGAAAAAATTCATCTAGGGAAACAAAAGCTCATGTTACAAGTAGAAGAAGGTTTCAAGATCCACTCCACTTAGCCTAATGTCCAATATTTAGATTTTCCTATAGACATTGACATAAGAACTATTCAAGACATAGGTGTCGATATGGACAACCCCTACCATGGACCTATTCAGACTGTTTAATACAACATCAACTTGGAATAAGAACCAAAGATGGATATAGTAAAAAACTATTGGATTGACACAAATATTTAAAAAAAATTGAATTATTGAAAGAATATTAGTATGTCTTCCCAAGAAACTATAGTTAAATCAAGGGAGTCAACCTGTCCTTGGCGAAGATGCATATCAAGATAGTTGACAATTCTCGACTAGTTAGAAAACACCCATATAAGATGAATTCTTATCTTCATGCATGCATCAAAGAAGAAATTGATAATAAGATGTGCACTAGAGTAATCACCCCCATTAATGAATCTAAGTGGGTCAGTCCCATGGTGATTAGTGTCAATAAGGATGGATGCATATGTATCTATTAGACTGCTGAGTGCTTAATGCATCCTATGTAATTGATCCATTTCTAACACCATTCATGAAGGAGATCCTTGAAGGTGTTGTTGTATGTGAGGTATATACCTTCATATATGGATTCTTAGGGTACCATCAAGTCTAAATAGCTAAAGAAGACCAACCCAAGACAACATTCATTATTAAATGAGGATCATTTGCATATATTGTGATTCCCTTTGGGTTGAAAAATAACCCAGAAGTGTTTTCATGAATATTAATTGAAGCCTTTAAGTACTTCATCCACAAATTCCTTCAAGTTTATTTGGATGATTGGATAGTATATGGTTTGGTCAAGGATCATTGTTCTAACCTTAGATTCATGATTGGGTGCTATTGGGTTCTCATTAAACTTAAAAAGGTGTATATTTGCGACACCTTTTGGTGTGTTCTTAGGACATATTATTTGTAAATAAGGACTTCTAGTAGACCCAATGAAGGTATCTATTTTTATTCACCTCCAAGCACCCAAGACTTAGTGCAAGGTCTGTGAATTTCTAGGCCATATTAGTTATTATAGAAAGTTCATCCATGGATATGCAAAAATTGCCATGCACCTAGAGGAACTTTTAAAGTAGAATGAGCATTTCATATGGACTTGCTCTTTTAAAGAGGAATTTGAAACATTGAAGGAAAAGCTAGTCACTGATCCTATCCTCCAGTTTCTTGATTGGACAAAACCATTTCATGTCCATGTTGATGCATCTAGCATGGTCATTGGTGTAATCCCTACACAACCAAGTGAAGGTCACCTAGATCACCCAATCTACTTTTCTAGTATGAAGCTCACACAATCTAAAAGAAATTATACCACTATAGAGTGTGAAACATTGTTGATGGTCTACACTTTGCAAAAGTTTAGATAGTACCTATTAGCCACTCCTATTATTTTCTATATAAATCATGAGGATTTGAATTACCTTGTCAATAAACCCATACTACATAGATAGATCTATCTCTAGATTTTGTTTTTCAAAGAGTTCCAATTTTTAGTTATGGTGAAACCCAGGAAGGCAAATTGTGGACTTGACCACCTGTCATGAATCAAAAATGAAGAACCACCACGTACCATAGAAGATAATCTTCCTAATGTATAATTTTTTTACATTATATGGGTACTTGAAGAGATAGAATATATTACAACATTCTTGACCACTAGCTTTTCACTTGATGGTCTCACCTCATAGGCTAAAAAATAACCCATAGTTTGCACCAAACCCTTTAAACTTATAGCAGACAATCTTTACAAAATGGGTCCTGATGAAGTTCTTTGAGATTGTGTAATGCAATATGAGCACTTTGAATTACTCCACAAAGTTTATGAGGGTATTTTAGGTGGACACTATGTTGGAGAGGATACTACATGAAAGGTTTTACTAGCTATATTATGGTGGCCAACTCTTTTCCAAGATGTTAAAGCATATGCTAGGCAATGTGACATATGTTAGTGCATAGGCAAACCTAAATGAAGAGATGTTATGCCTCTACGACTCATTCCTTCTTAAGAACCTTTTGAAAAGTGGGTTATTGATTTTGTTGTCCCCATCACTCCAATAATATGATGAATAGGTTCTTGATACATCATTACAGCTACTTTGATACATCATTGTAGCTATTAAATACCTAATGCATTGGATTGAAGCTACACCAATAAAGGATTGTATTGTTGCTAATATTACATGATTCATCTAGGAGAATACCATAACTTGGTTTAGATGTCCCTTGATTTTCATCAGTGATCATAGAAGCCACATTTTAAATGAAACAATTCACATCTTATTGGTTGAGTTCATGATCATGCACCACAAAATAACACCATATCATCCACAAGCCAATGGAACTACTGAGGATTTCAACAAGATCCTAAGTACCACACTGAGAAAGATCTATAATTTTGGCTAAATTGATTATGATCATAGCGTGTCTACAGTACTATGGGCTTACCACATAACCTATAAGCACCTAAATAAAATCACGCCATTCAACTTGGTGTATGGCAAAGAGGTAGTCTTACTAGTGGAGTTTTTGGTACCATCTCTGTGTATAGCTTGAGTAAGATAATTAGATGAAGAGTCATCCTTTAAAGCACACTTAGACACTTTACTACAATAGGATGAAGATCATTTCCTCATTCATTGGAGCTAGGATGTAGAAAACCACAAGCAAAAGGCATGGCATGATCTCCATATAAATAATAAAACATTTTATCCAAGGAGGTCTTGTTATACGATTCCAAGTTTGTGCACCACCCTGGAAAGCTTTGAATCCACTAAGATGGTCCTTTTATAATTCACAACATTTGACCTACCAAATCATGTTGGTTACAAATGGTGGATGGCTAGTTCCTCCCTAGGCACTATAATGGAAGCCAACTCTAGCCTTATTTCACTTTTGAATAGATAAAGTATTGTAATCAATAAGGCTTATGTCATTAGTTTAGGATTTCCTATTTTCAATAAAAGCATTGTCTTAGTTGTGTGTAAATTTTATTTATGTAATTTGCTTTCAAATTTTTGGTTTTCTTTTCATGGAGGGCCATGACTCATTTTAGTGTGGGGTAAGAAGTCATGTTTAGTAATTAAAGTGTGCAGGTTACCTAGGCGCGTAGGGTTAGATAGGTTCATAAGGTAAATGGTCAAGTAAGGTTCTTAGGGCATGTAAATGTCAAGTTTAAGCCTCATAAAATAGCTATTTGATGTTTCCAAGTGTCATCACCATAGGAGTTGTTATATAAATCAATGGCATGCATTTGACCCATATGAAAGTAGATCAATAGTCTACATTCGATCTGGCATAATCATATCAATGGTGCATGTTTAATCACAAGACACAATTGTCATCTACTTCAAAAAAAGGCATAAGATAAGACATGTCATTAATGTATAAATAATAGTTATGGCAAGGAATGGGCCAATGGCATGATGTGAAAAATACTATTAAATGCATTAATTGATAAAAGTGAGGATCCAAGCTCGGTGGTTGTTAAGGATATGCATTAATGACATGAAGTGATGGGTGATAGGAAGGTGTTAAATGACAAATAACCCCCCCTTGAGCTTATAAATAGGCAAGTTAAACTCTTTTTATACTTTACCTTTGTGATTACTTTGAAATTACTAGAGCCAAGTCAATCGAATCCAAAGCCAATCATAGCAAATTCATTTCCACAACAACCTATACAAGGCATTACAAAGTTAAGGATAGGTATTACAAGTATGGATCATTACAAAAACATTAGTACCAAAAATTGTAGGTTGAAGGTCCACCTTTGAAGAGTGATTAAGCTTGAAAAGCTAAAGCAGTAATATATAACCACATATTCTTTTGGAAACAATGGACTGATGTGCACCAACCTTCAATCTCTTTGAAGGGTGATGTGGCCTAATAAAAAGGCCAAATGGATTGAACCCTTGCCAATAATACCAAAGGAAAAAAGTGGTGAGTGGAGAAGACTAGGTTCCAATTAGGGAAGAGACACTAGAAGAAAAAGTTCATCATATATAAGAAGAAGAGGAAAGTATGGTGCACAAAGTGAAGTGGGCCTAATCATCCTCAGCACAAAAAACTAAAGCATCCCCACCTCCATCTCTATTGATTGAAAAAATGCAATATCTAGAATCAATATTGTGCATGGAGAATTGGGTCTCCAAGGTTTCTACTTTTACCATCTTCAACTACAATCATCACCAACCTAGGAATAAGGTTAAGCTCCAAAGTGACTATTAGGTTGAGACCACAAACACTAAGAACCAAGTGTTGTATGATCTCATGATCTTCAACTAGCTGGATGCTACAAGGTTGTTTCAGCTCTTCAATTTACCATACTTTGGTAAACAAATGGAGGTGATTTAATTTATTCTTTTGCACATCTATGAGGACTATATTTACTTTATTGGGCATAGTTTGAAGATCATGCCCAAGAAGATCAACAAGGTCATGGGACTACAGTGCTCAAGTTTGAGTATAATTGATGACTTGGTAGACATTGAGGATGTCTAAAAGATTTCCATGTCACTCATATATCATAAGTAAGGCCATGCCATGCACATAAAAAACCTACAATATCTCACCTTCTAGGTTATGGTGTAGATATTCATGACCAAGTTTAGAGGGATCGATCATTGGAAAGAGGTTGACATGGTGTATCTCTATATTGCCCATTAGGTCACACAAGGGTTAAAGTATAATTAGGATATGTAATTCACCTAAAATATTACTGAAGATGTAGAGAGGATCTATTGTATGCCTAAGTATAGGTTTCCATTATTAGTTTTTGACTAAATCAATGTGCTAGATTATAACTCAGGAGCACTGAAGTGGCTATACCCTCCCACACACAAGGCCCTCGTTGAACACTCCAAGGTGTTCACATGTCTCGGTCACATCTACCCCTCATAAAATATCAAGATGAGGTATTGGTTTGATAAAATGAAGGTGGTATTTGGGGATAATTGGTGCATCCCCAAGGACTTACCCCCTTTAGCTACGGAGTAAGCACAATTTATCATGAAGCATCACTTCTCCCTCGTGTGTATCTAAATGGACCCATTCGAAGAGATCTATGCATGGCTCAAGTTACTATATGCCTTATCATTGTGGTAATTCATAGAATTTATGAATCATATTTATGATGTGAAACCTATCATCCTAAAGGCTAAGAGAATAGACTGAGATTCACACTCTCTATAAAATGTTTGTCTATCCAGGCAAAAAGGTGTATACAAAGAAGAGGGAGATAGACCTAACTGACATCAAGGTCAAGCAGATGATGGTGGGGGAGTAAATTCAAAACTTATTTTATATGTTTTACCCCCAAAAGGATCCATAAAGTGGGGACCCCAAGGAGAAACTTCCATCAGTACCACCCCTATAGAATAAAAATCCACCGGATGTGGGTGATAGCACAAGTGGGCATCAAGCACCATAAAAATTATAGAATATTTCAAAAGCACCATGACCTACCCATCCACCATCTAGAACCATGCCATCCCATCCATCTAAACCACCTCCACCTTTACCTTCACCTTATCCACCTCATCTATCTCCATCCCCTCCCCACACTTCACCATCTCCACTGCACTCTTCACCATCATGCCCTTCATCTCCCCAGCCTACTCCTCTTTCTCCTCCACCTCCACATCCACCTTATCCACCTCTAACTTCTCCCCCTCAAGTAACTCCACCACCATATCCCCTAAGTTCTTCTAATTCAAGAGCTACCCAAAAAAAACTCCCGAGAAAATCACCCCAATAGGAAATTCTTTAGGTACAAGTTCATATCTCAAGTTTTGATTCCAAGAAAACTTCTTCCTCGGTGTGGGAGGAGAAAGCCACCTCTGATGATTTGTTTCTTGATATTGAACCACTATATGGAGAGGAGGGGGATGGTGAAGGATAATTAAGTGATATCGTCATTGATATCCATGAGGAGGCCAAACTTGAGTGTGACCCTAGTAAAGGGAAGCGATCAGTTAAGACTACATAAGAGTATAGCGATGGTGCAAATAGCAATGCACATGAGTGATATCAGTTTGGCATCCAAGACAAGATTCTCTATCTATGGCCACACTTTATTTCCAATGAAGCAACTTTGTAAATAAAGAAGCAAGTGTCATTCCTATTAGATATGTACAATGAGGAGCACAAGTTCAAACTCTCCTAAGGCAGCCTTTCCTTGGGTCTATATGTTCTAGTGCTACCAAAATGACTATGGGTAGATCCACAAAAGATCTCCCCTCTTGTAGAAAGTGCATCTTTTTTGATGTTGTACATGGAGATCACGTGCCAAAATATTTTATCATATTTTGATGTGTGCACTACTGAGAGGAAACATGCCAAGTTGAGGGCATGTATAATAAAGAAGTTGTAGAGAAACAAGCGCTCATTGAGGAAGTGGCCACATTAAAGCAGCAGATCTAAGAGGCCACAAAGGTAAAATTAAGGATTTTGAACCTATGTAAAATAATTTTAAATGAATAACTAATGCTATTAGATGATGTACCTCTTGATGGGGATGCCATAGAAAATCTAGAGACCTTGGTAAAATTTCTACTCAAGTGATGCAACGAGCAACCTACACCAAAAGACAAGGGATTAAAGTTAGTTGAATAGTTCATCATGGCCATAAAAATTTATAAGTGTGATATAGAGATTTTTGGGGAGGTTATCCCCATTTTGGATGGAATTTTTGCATGGCTAGCACACCCAAATAAAGTCTTGGAGGCTCGGCACCAAACTAAAAAAGCCCAGAGGCAGTAGCTAGCTGATGCTACACTCTTAATAAAAGACTGTGCCAAGTGTGCTAAAGCATTCATGGATGTAGAGATGATAGAGGATGCAATCAATAAACATCATCAATAATTGAATGTGAATTTTTTATCCCTCTAAGGATAGGTAGACAAGGAGGTCTCCACACTTGAAGACATCTAGAAGGATGCCACTACATCCCTAGATGAACTAGTCAAAAAGGCCAATGAGACCTCCATCAAACTTGAGGAGATAAGGAAATCAAAGGGGGACATAGAAGAGATAAATACAAAAGTTTTTGAGGCATTATCATATTGGGATAATTTGAAGAAGGAGATCAAGTAGTTGGGGCACAAATTTTTGATGGAGGACACTAGTGCAACTTAGTCCATAACAGACTAAGAGCATAGTGTGGGGTGATGTTAGCCCCAACATTTTGGCTAAGTGTTGTCTAATTTTGGCATAGAAATAACATGATGCTAATGACCATGGTGTGGAAGGACCATGGTGCATAGTTGATAGGCATACAAGCAATGTGGTGCAGAACCTATAGGGTATAAGAGGACAATGGTGTGGAGGAACTAGTGTGAGAGGACTTAGTCAGAGGGGAATGATTCATGAAGAACTCAAGGATATAGGACTCAAAACAAAAGCAAAATACTAGAGGAGCACATGAGAAGGTAGAGTAGTTAAAATAATAGTTCATACGGGTCACCCTGACCCTATTTATAGTAAGTTTTACACTAGCCTACAAAGAGAGGAATAAATGGTAGCAAAGATACAGCATAGAGAGAGGATATAGAGGATGTAGAGGCCTAGGTCTTTAGGGAAAAACTATTTGTTGAGCCCCATGAGTCTCAGTCTGTTGAGATTTCATTGGTCAATTCTTCATGCCATTAATGATTCTAAACACTTAGTCAGGGTAAAACAAGTATAAATACCCCTATTGAAATTACTATAAGGATAGATGATTAGGATAGATTTTGGGATGAATTTGTGACAAAATTTTACCTTTCTGATGATTAAGCTTAATATATGAGATGGCAGGTTTTATCAACTTCTTGTGTTTTATGATGGATGATGGTGTATGAGTTAAGTGATTAGACTTTAATATGAGTTCTTCCCTATATTTATTTTTTTCTAAGTAACTAATGCTAATATAAGATGATAATATTCTACATAATGATATTTATTAAACATAAAACTCAAAGGATTAAGGTAGTTTATCTTTGCATTTATATAATCCCTATTTAATTTACATAAAGGGAATGATGTGAACAAGTTATTAACACTATACAACAAAATCTATGGGAAATGGTCTTTCACCTAAATCTTACAAGAAAGGGCTAATATATAAGCTTGTTGAGTTAGACTTCAGCACCAAAGCTAGAATTATCAAAGAGACCCCAACATTTTGGTTATCCCCATTTTAGATGGAATTTTTACATGGCTATCATGCTCAAATAAAGTCTTAGAGGCTGGTTCCAAAATAAATAATCCTAGAGGTAGTCGCTGGATAATCTTGCACTTTTAATAAAAGACCAAATTTAGCACGTAAAAGCATTCAAGGATGTAGAGATGATGGAGGACACAATCAATAAACATTGTCAATAGTTGACTGTGAATTTTGTAGCCCTTTGAGAACATGTCGACAAGGAGGTCTCCACACTTGAAGATGTTCAGAAAGATTCCATCACGTCCCTAGATGAATTGGTCAAAAAGGTCAATGAGACCTCCATCAACCTGATGAGATAAATAAATCAAAGGGGGCCATAGAACAAATAACTATAAAAGTTCTTGAGGCATTGTCATATTGAGACAATCTAAATAATGAAATCAAGCATTCAAGGCCTAAATTTTTGATGGAGGATGCTAGCATGACTTAGTTCAAAATGGAATATGAGCATAGTGTGAGGTGATGTCGACCCTAAAATTTTGGCTAAGTGTTGTCCAATTTTGGTGCAAAATCAGCAAAATATTGAAGGACCATGGCATGAAAGGACCATGATGCTTAGTTTATAGGCGCATAAGCACCATGGCATATAACCTATGAGGCATAAGAGGATAATGGTGTAAAACAACCAGTGTGAGAGGATGCAGTTAGAAGGGAATGAGTCATGAGGAACTCAAGGACATATGACTCAGAATAGAAGTGGAATACTAGGGGAGCATTTAAGAAGTGGGAGTAATTAAAATAATGGTTCATACAGGTCACCCCAACCCTATTAATAGGAAGTTTTGCACCATCCCACAAGGAGAGGAACACATGGTAACAAATATATAGCATAGAATAATGATATAATGGGCACAGAGGCTTGGATCTTAGGGAAAAACTATTTGTTGAGTGCCATGACTCTCAGTCTATTGAGAGTTCATTGGCCATTCTTCATGTCATTAATGATTGTGAACACTTGGTTAGGGAAAAACAAGTATAAATACCCTTATTGTAAATTACTATGAGGATAGATGATTATGATGGATTTTGGGATGAATTTGTGATGAACTTTTACCTTTCTAATGATTAAGCTTAATGTATGAGATAACATGTTTTATCAACTTCTTGTGTTTTATGATGAACAATGGTGTGTGAGTTAAGTGATTAAACTTAAATATGAGTTTTCCCCTATCTTTATTTTATTTTCTAAGTAACTGATGCTAATAATAAATGACAATATTTTGCATAGTGATATTAATCAAACCTAAAACTCAAAGGATCAAGGTAGTCTATATTTGCATTTACATAATCCCTATTTAATTTGCATAAAGAGAAGGATATAAACAAGTTATTAACACTATGCAAAAAAACCTATTGGAATCAATCTTTCACTATGCATGTTTGGTGTACATAAGACCTAAATTTTACATGAAAGGGCTAGTGCACTAGCTCATTGGGCTAGACTTCAACACCAAAGCTAGAATTATCAAAGAAACCCCAATATATAAATATCATTAAGGATCTACCCACACCAAAGAAGTAGAAAGATGTTAGAAGCTTTTTAGGACATGTTGATTATTATAGATGATTCATTAAGAACTTTAGTAAAATTATCACCCCATTGTTTGGATTGATTACTAAGGATGTTGAATTTACTTGGACTAATGATTATCAAACTACCTTTCAGTAACTCAAGGATCTTCTCATAACAACTCTTGTTCTAAGAGGGCCTAATTGGAAGAAGCCTTTTCACATCCACACAGATGCATCTGACATCACTTTAGGAGTTTTCCTTGACCAAAAAGATGAATCTTTGAGTTATACAACATATTTTATCATCAAGAATCTTCAAGGAGCTGAACTCAACTACACTATAATAGAGAAGGAATTTCTTGTAGTTGTATATATCATCAATAAATTTTGACACTACATTACAAGTTACCAAGTATTCATCCACACATATCATGCAACAATTAGCTATTTGATGAACAAACCTACTATAACAGGCAGGATAATTTGATGGTTTATTTTGTTCTAAGAATTTAATATTACCATCATGGACAGACTAGGATCACTACCACAACATTTTTCACTTAGAAAAAGACAACATCTTATCCAAAAGAGTAGACATTATTCTTGGATTGCAGGATATCTCTTTGTTACTGGACCAAATATAGTTAGGAAAAGATGTATCCAAGAAGATGAAGCCTATGACATTCTTAGATCCTACCATAATGAACCTTATGGGGGTCATTTTGCTACCAAATAGACTGTTATGAAAATACTTACTACTAGATATCATTAGCCTTATTTGTATAAAGATGCCATGATTGATACCCATAGATGTGATCAATGTCAGCATATGGGGAAACCCACCCACTCTGATGAAATGCCATTACAACCATAACTAGTTCTAGAACCTTTTGATAAATGGAGACTTGATTTTGTAGGTCCCATAGATCCCAAATCCAACAATAAAGAATATATACTGATATGCACTAATTATGTCACAAAATGGGCTGAGGTCAAGGACTTAACCCATGCTCAAGATGAAAAAGTAGCTGAGTTCTTGTATGAATAAATATTCACCTGCTCTGGAGTGCTAAGAGAACTAGTCACAAGCCAAAGACCACAGTTTGCATCAGATCTCACAACTACCTTGGTAAAAGAATACGAAATTAGACACAAAAATTTCACCCCTTACCATCCTCAATTGAATGGTCAGGTAGAAGTTACAAACAAAGAATTAGAAAATATACTCACTATGACTATCAACCTACATAGACAAGATTGGTCAACTCATATTTTAGAAGCAGTCTAAGCTTACATAATCACCTAAAAAACCACAATTGGATTCACTCTATATAAACTAGTTTCTGGTAAAAATTTTATTCTACCCATTGAGTTTGAGCATAAAACATTAAGGGCAACACTTGATTTGGGCTTGGACCTTTTCCAAGCTCAATAAGATAAGATCATGCAGTTGAATGTACTTGATGAACTTAGAAGGGAATCACTTCACCACATGGAAGTAGTGCAAAGACAACAAGTGGTTTAGTATGATAGGAACATCAAGACTAATAATTTCCAACTTGGTGATTGGCCACTCATTTTTTACTCTAAATACAAGGATCATAAGGGAAAGCTTTAGTATAGATAGCTTGGGCCCTATGAGATTGAGAAAGTTTTTGACAATGGAATTGTAAAGCTCATGACCATTGACTCTATTCAGTTTTGATTGCTTATTAATGGACATAGACTCAAGCTATACAAGAAACAATTTTCCAAGGAGACTCTCATTTGCCAACTTCTTGAAGAACAACATATGTCTCTTCTTCATGAAGCAAATCAACATGTTCCTGCAGTCGAAGGGTATTTTTGTCAACCCTTCCCCAATATTTTCTAAGAACAATAAAGCTTCTTGCAGCCAAGAACAAGCCATTCATAATGGTTTGGTTTAGGCTAAATAAAATCCTAACTCCTGGGCTTCTACAATTCTAGTTGAGTTGGGACCACAAAATCTACCAAAAAAATAAAAAAAATTCAGCAATGAAAACCTTTGGGCATTGTTGATGACTGTTGCATCAGAAAACTAGGTCACTCACTGATCAACATTCATTAAAAAAACTACGTCAATAAAAAATTCCATATATTTTTGCTTGCATATTCATTCTTTGAGAACAAAAAAACACGTTTCTTTTGCTACAAGATGAAATTCTTGTTGTTGTAGGATAATTATTGTTTCTACAAGAGACTTCTTGTTACCATAGAAAGCATTTCTCACTACCAGATAAATTTTTATCACTCATCATACATTTCATTTCTCACAAAACATTTTTGCTTTCGATCAAATGCTAACACATGCCAATAAACTTCACATCCACCACTTTGATTCATCATTCATGCATTAATGGAAAGGTACTCCTAAAAATATTAAGGTAACTATTTTTTACTTATTTAATTTCATAAGTTTTAATTATTCTCTAAGATGATGGATCCTAATGCTATTAAATTCCACCATATCTCCACTTTCTCATGCCATCCTGAGAAATCTTATTTATCACCGATTGACATGACCATTAAATGTTATTGTTGTTGCCTCTTGTCATTTCCACAAGTCCTTCATGCATGTCAATTGTGTCCCTTGAAGACAAGTGACCATTTTAAGTTGGGGGGCTTTTTCATAATTCAAACCAATTATCTCTCTTCCAAAGCAAATCTCAAACATTTTTCCCAAAGTTATAGAACCCTTGTGGTAAGAGCACAAACCCTACAACCAAAATTCCATCTCATAGTATGGGAGGGGACTTACTCAAGCATAAGCCACTTGATATCTCTCCCTTGACCAGTAACCCATATATCTTGGTCCTATTTCAAAATGTAGGGTGGGCTCAATATTTTGAGAGGATAAATGCTCTTGACCAAGGAATTGTAAAAGAATTTATCGATTCATTATACAATAATCTATAAATAGTGAAAGGAATGGAGATAAAGCTAACTAAAATTGTCATCAGCAAAGTAATTAGATTACCCTGAATATGAGAATTATAGTAAGAGAAGTTTGATGTTGAAGTAGAGAGGTAGAAATTCATTAGAGGAGATGAAATCTTAGAGACTTCAAAATAGGGAACTACATGTTTATCATTGCCAGGAAGATAGGCAAGCATTACTATATTCATCTTTATATATTTCATCTGTGAAGGAAGATACTCCATGCTGCATGGTGTTCATTTCAAATTCATGAACCATTTACGACATGGTTTTGAGATAAACATTCCCAATTTCTTGTTTAACATGATCACAAGAATGGTAGAGGCATTTCAAAAAGGTAATCTCAAAGTTCTCTCCCATCATTATTTAATTTAGTTAATTGTTCAAGATTGCCTACAAAGTACTCAGCCCAATATAAGTTGGAAAGATTTTCTTCAAATACCTAGAGATGCAGAAAGGAATAGTTAAGAAGATGAAGAAGAAGAGATAGAGGTAGAAGAGTAAATAGAAGTAAAAGAATAGATGGAGATAGAAGAAGACCTTCCTATAGCTACATAAGGACTTAAAGAAGAAGACCTTATTATAACTACATAATAACCTATAGAAAAGGACCTTCCTACAGCCACATAAGAATTTGTAGCAAGGACAAACCTTACAAAGGAGGATTCAACAAGTAAAGAACCTAGAAGAAGGAAGAGGAAACTCATCCTCCAACCTAACTCTGAGGAATATAAAGAAGAGCTTCTGCCTTCCCCTAAAAATTTCAAGGTCACATCTACTCCTCGAAGGTCCCACAGACTAATAGTAAATATGAAAGGAAAACCAATAACTAAACCTTCTTCTATTATAAAAATCAGTGAGGAGTCTGAAGAAGAACAAACTGCCAGTAGTCATGACACACTTGAGACATATAGTTTTGATGGAATAAAGACTGATAAGGAAGAGTGTTCTCAAGAAGTCAATAAGGAAATAGAGTAAGCAAGACACAACCCAAAAAAATTGCAAGAAGAACCAATGCAGAGACATACAGAGGCAGAACAAATGGAGCAAATATCTATACAAGTGGATTTTCCTACTTTGGATCAAGCCCTATAGGAAATATAATGATTAAGAAATTAGTTACAGGACTAGGCAGGAGGTGGACTAGATGCACTTGTTGCAGTAGCATCTCAAGTAGAATGCCATATTGCAGCTATTATTTCACAACTTCTTGTAGTAGAAAAGTAGCAGGCAAAACCCATAACTACCCAAGCAGTCAGGCATAATTCCTCATCTACTATGTCTTCTAAATTGATGAGATGGATAGATAAGTAGTGTGAAATTTTTAGAGAATTAAAAAGGAAAAACAAGAAATTAAATAAAGAGGTCAAGATTAAAGAATAAAATATCTTCAAATTATAACAGAATTTTGAAGATTTGGCTAATCTTACTCAAGCAATCCTTGACTACAGGCCTTCTACAAGGGTATATTCAGTTTATCTTGAATAATAGTGGTATAAGTTTAAATTCATGAGAATTTATTGTGATATACCATGTGAAGTAATCGATCCTCTCTCTTTATTTCAATCATATAAAGAAATCTCACAAGAATAACAAGCACAACTATGTGAGTTCTATCTTCATAACTATGTTGTGCCACATGACAGGGAATGGAATCCTAACATGTATGTTGGAGATATCCTTTTAGAGGCATTTTCAATATATCTTTTGAATTAGCATAGGAGAGGATTAGAAATGATTGAATATAGGAAAAAGAAAATAAAAATCAATTGGTTATCATAGGAGAGTCAACAACACCAGAGATTGTGTTGACAGCATGGGATAGCATTATGTTGTAGAAGAAAGTAAGGGCTTGATTTACCAAAATAGTGATGAAGCTCAGGATTTCTATTTAGGGTTGAGAACTTATGTTGGACCTTCAACAAGAGAATCCTACATAGAAATATGGAATAAGCTCACTCCTGAGCTAAAGAGGAAATATCCATACTCCCCTTTCAATTTAAAAGTAGCATTTGATAGAGTAACAAGATATTTCTGCTTGCAGGAGACCTAGGAGCATAGTTGTTGAGCATAAGATTCTAGCCTCCTCTATTTTGGTACCCTATTCTAGATTGGCAAGATAAAACTCCATTAGATGTAGCCAAGAAAGTCAAAAATTTTAGTTGTATGAACAAAGGCATGGATTTTATGCTCATCTATCCAGTGGTGTCATTGAGCCTACATACTTCAAATCCATTTATGAGTTTGAAATGAACAAGCTTATTGCTCGAGGACGAGCAAAGTCTTAAGTTGGGGGGTGTGATGAGCCCCAGAATTGTCATGTTATTTTCCTCATTTTCCATATTCACCCTTCTTGTTTATCATGTTTATGAACTATTTTCCCATAAGTTTTCATTCTCAACCAACCATGTTTTGCAAATTGCACTATGATCTCATACATCTTTGAATAGTTAGAATTTTGTCTTGGAATTAAGTAAATAATATTTATCTTTTATTATAGGATGATTTTCTCTATAATGTGTTTTAAAGATATTTTGAAGCAATAGATATATATCACGGACCATCCTACAGCAAAGGTATTTCATCATGCGAAAACATCCTATAGCCACTACATGACTAAAATGGTGAATAAACAGAATCTGATTCCTAATTCAACTGACTCACATAAATTATAACAACTTTCATGAGGAATAATAAATATTCAATTGAAGACTAAAACAACTTGGTTTATCCTAAAGTAGTGTTGCAAGATATGTATGAATGATAGCCTTAGTAGAAAGAACTAATTTATGTTATTCGACAGTCAAATGTTTCTTAGTTTGGAATGTATTTTGTTTTATATAAGATAATCTCCCATGTTGTGTGTGTGTGTGTGTGTGTGTGTGTGTGTGTGTGTGTGTGTGTGTGTGTGTGTGTAGCAACAAGGTTTAGAGAGTAGTAGAGATCAATTAAATAAATCTAGGAGAAGACATTTTTTAAGACAAATATTATTGTAGTTTTCCTATAGCAATTCTTTGTTGCATTTGATTAATATGAGAAATTATTTTTGAGTCCATTTCATTGTTGTAAGAGGAAGGATTGAAGTTGGAGTAAAAAGGAGGAAGGGCCCCCTTTGGAAGCCTTGCAGCAACAATCCAACCCATTAATTAACAAAGTACGTTATTTAATTCATTTATGTATTGTATGTTTTATTTTTGAATCATGTGATTTTCATCTTTTCATATAATTATTTTAAGGAAGATTCTGAATATAAAATATTTTAATCATTTAATTCATGGTTTTGTATGAGTGTTTACTTTCAACATTTTATTTCTTACATAATTTCTAGCATCCCAGATTACAATCAACATTATATCAAATTAAAAGATTAAGTGTACACATATAGTGATGTCATCCTATCAAGTTTACAATCTCAAGTTGACATTTAAATGAAGTAGAAGATACAAGTCTTTGGTAACTCTCCTTGTTCATTTAGATCAAGACAAGTATATTAGATTGTGAATCTACTGCTAGTCAATAGTGATCTAGGTTTCATTCATTCTGAGTTCTGACTACGGTTAACCACTTGGCACTTGTGTCCAAGTTAGACACCTATGTCAAAGATAATGTATTGATGTTGATGATAATGTCTAGACCACAATATATCTCTATTTTCAAATCTTTTAGTTGGGGTTTTCTAGGTTTTTTTGTTTCCTTTCAACTAATCTCTTTAGATCTTGTGCATAGATTGTTATTCTTAATTTAGTGATCAAAACTCTAGGTTTACTACTATTTTCCCTTGAATGATGTCTTGAGAAAAATGGGTTAGTGGGCATATAGTGTCAAGATGACCCCAAAGATCCCTCTATCAATAAGCATTGCCTACATACCCAATAATTTAAATAGGCCTTAGACTGATGTAGTTCTCCCTTATATGTTGTTTTATGTGTGAATCATGTAATATGTGGAAAAAAATTTAAAACATGTAACTATAAAAATATAGCTCTTGGGCTAATCCTTCATTACTTCAAACCTATGTATGTGATATCCCTATGACTGATATGGAAATAAGAGAAAATAGGAAAGCTTTTCTCACTTGAGTGCTTGATTGAATGCCTTTTATAAGTTTCTTGGTAAGTAAGAAGTTTATAGGTTTTGTAGGTGAGGAATGAATGAGGGTTGATATTAAATTTATATCAATCCCTTTGGAGAAATAACTCATATTAAAGCACTTAGGCCAACCATTAAGATTTTTTTCATTTGAAAATTAGATGACTTTAGGGCACTATACACTAGCATCATAATAAGACACCTGCATCGATGAAGGTATCTGTCTGGGACACCAGTGTCTAAAGAATAGGAAACTAGGTACATGATCATAACTTGAAAAGGTGGAAGATACATAGGTTTTAAGCATTTCAGAGAAGATAACAGGTCTAGGTCATCAATATAAGACTAGTCAAACTAAGAGATATACCAAAGGGCACAAGATAAAGTAAATGTAAGACTTATGAAAGTGGAAAAGGTTTATAACTGAGAGGAACAACCAAGGTCTGAGTTTTCTAAGTGTACAAGACTAAGGTGTTATATAATCCATAAATATCATATACAATAGTGATTCAATTATTTTCTCAAATTAGACTGAGGTGATTTATAGATTGAGGTTCATATTAGGACTTGATTTGATCACATACTTCATGTTTCAAATTTATATCTACTTAGACATGTTACAGTTATATGTTACTTATCCATACACATATAATATCTTATCATTTTGGGGTAAGGTAACTACCATATTATACTTCCCCTCACCTCAAAAGGGGGGCATATCAGTGGGAGAATGTCATAGAGTCATGGTTTCCACACTTCCACAATTTTAGGTTTCAGTAGGAGTATGTCAAAAGTGCATGACCTCGTGTGGTCATTTAAAATGTCACTTGAGTGCAATAAGTGTTACTTGAGACCACCCATTCATAGTTGATCCCTATAACTATCTTAAGGTCTATTTAGACGCTTATCCAACATTCATGTAGGACTTATGCATCCTTAGAACTCTCAAAATCAGTCTTAGACCATCCCTTAGGCATCCAAGTCCCTAGTGCCTCAGGTTTTTCCACCTAGATATTAGTTCCATATTTGGACATTAGAGCCCTAAACTAGTGTCCCAATTGGGTGTTATCATCCTTTTCCTTCTTTTTAGCTCTAAAAGATATCTTTTCAATCCCAAAGACACCTAGGGTTGACCTAAACCTATTTCAGACCCTGTACAAACACCATATCAGTATATATACATGACTTTTATCCCTTTATTCACTAATCAAAAATCAAATGCAAATACACACAAACAAGCTCAGAACAAGTTGTGCACAAGCAAGGTTATTAAACCCTATTCTACCCTAATTCTACATACAATCATCTATAACCCTCCTAAGTTAATAATACATAGATTTCTAGTCTCAAGCCTCACTCAAAGAACTCAAACCAACATTCATACTAGTTTCACTTGCACTTGCACCAACACCTAGGTGTGAATAACTACATTAGGATTGATCCCTCCTAAGAATATTGGTATGTATCAAACTCTCATCAAAGTGAAGTTTTGAGGATGTCCAACCTACCTACCTAGCATCACATTTTTGCTACTTATGTCAATTAAATACCTTAATCACATGGAGATTTAGGTTTTGCATACATAATCAGTCAAACATGTCATAGATAGTGAATCAAGGTTTGTCCACATAAGAACAGACTTAACAGACTTAGACACAGGTGCTCATAGATTACATATCACTTATTGCATAAAGAACATTAGCACCAACATATGACTCTAGCACCACAACACTACTATCCAAGGTACAGTGATATTATCTAAGATGGTTTTTAATAGATAGATCTTGTTTGCAATACTCAGACTAGCTTCTATACCAGTTTTTAGCTTCTAGATCGTTTGTCTTAGGTAGTTTTCAACTAAGTACTCATTTGTGTCATTCATTTCTATTATTAGAAATATTAGATTAGATCAATTCTTTTACAAATCAATGGTTGTATTTATTGCATATTTCTAACTTGATTTATTATACTCAAACCCTTTAGCAACCTAGGGCTTAAACTCTATAAACCCTAAAATTTTAAATCACCTCCACTTTTATTCAGTACTCAGCATCTCTAGATTATAGTGGGGGCATGTTATGAAAATATGTTCTCCATATTTACACTAGTTCTTAAATTCTATAGATTATAGTGGAAGCATGTTATGTAAATTGTTCTCCATATTTACACCAGCTATCAAATTCTCTAGATTAAAATGGGAGCATGTTATGGAGACATGTTCTCCACACTTGCACCGATTTTAAATTCACCAAATTTCATAGTATGTGATTTAGATACATAGTTGTAGTAGCATTTTATACATTGACATTTTTATTATACCTATATTCCAGCTTGAGACATATATAAGGTGTATATTCCATGTAAAGGGCACCTAAAATTACAAAATCAAATCATTTATAGATTTTAAATATTGTTATAAACTATTATTATACCTAGGTTAGAATTTTATGGACTATTATTGATCCAATCTACTACAGTAGTTGGTTCACTTTTAGAAGGTTGAGTTGATTAAATCACTCAATCTTACCAATATTATAAGTTAGACTTGATTAAGTCATTTAATTTTATCAAACTTATAGGTTATATTTTATTTAATCATCCACCCTCATTAGATATATATTATGAGTTGATTAAATTGCCCACACTGACCAAATCATGCACATACTTGGGTTGCACAATTGAGATGAAATAAGGTCAATGGATGTGTTGTAACTCACCTTTACATCAAGGTTGGGGGCATGTGTTCTCCAATCTCTCTATATATATGCACTTACAAGTTTAGATTTGTCCTAATCTCATATTTAATGTTGTATAATGAGGCATCCCTTCAAATCAAATTGCCAAAAGGCAAGATGGTTGCATCAACACACAAGTGTACTTCTAACCTTAATCTTTATACTTTCAAGTATTTCAAATTATTTCAATTTTAGATTTCATACATTGATTATATATTGTAACATCATCTTGGTTGCAGGGCAATCATCAGAAAGGCACTTAAGTTGGGCTCACATAAAGACAATGTGTGTTATACACACCCAGTATGAATTTCTTTCATTTAAACTATCAATTTTTTTACTAAACTAAAGGGGGAAATGTAGATACTAAACTCTAATTTAATTATAAATCTAGTCTTGTACACTTAGCAAATATTCATCATGGTTTTACCTTTCAGTTATAGACCTTCTTATTGTCAAAAAGCTTGCCTTCACTATCTTTTGTGTTTAAATTAGTTATCTCTTAGTCTGAACACTATTATTCTAATGACCAAGTCTTATATATTATGTAAAAATCTCTAAACTTGATCATTATCCTTCACTTCCAATTTGGGACCTATAGCTATTTTCTAATTTCCTGGATAATTGCATTCTAGACAAACACCTGCATTGATGCAAGTGTCTACTTTCATTACAAAGTGTCTAGTGCCCAAAAATCATCTAATTTTTAAATGAAATGTATCCTAAAGGTCAGTCTAAGTGATTTTATGCAAGACATTTCCAAAGGGGATTGGTATATATACAACATCAACCCTCGTTCACTCCTCACCTAGCAAATATTGAGAATTCAAAAGGTAACTTACCAAGAAGCATTAAATCAATCATACAAGTGAACAAACCTACCCTATTCATCCTTGTTTCTATATCAGTCATAGAAGCAGTATTCCCACTCGTTTGAAGCATTTGAAGAGCAGTTCATGAGCCATATTTTCTAAGTTACAAAGTTAGGTCATTGCATATCATTGCTTATCACACATTACACCTTTGTACACACACAAGCCAACACATAGGAGAGAACTACATAAGTTTGAGGCTCTCTTAGAAGTATTGACTATGTAGGCAATGCCCATTAACAAAGGGGTCCTTGGGGAAGTTTAACATCGTGAGCTCCCTAACCCATTTTTTCCATAGTCACTCTAAAGGTGATAAATCTAGGGTTTGATAATTTGACAAAGAGAAATAGCATGTGTATGCGATCTAAAGTTATGAGAAGAAAGATGGCAAAAGACCCATAAGGCTCCAATTAATCATATCTAAGTCTAGTCATTATTCCATACATGACAACTGCATTGTTCAGTTAGACACCTACATCAACGCAACTATCCAAATCTAATGCAAGCATCCAAAGATATAGAAAGAATATTCCCAAAATCTAACAATTGTTTTAGGATCATCTTATAGTCCACTCAACCTACTCCAGATCAACCCTGCATGAGCATAATAAACTAGCTAAGTATCATTGTTCTCTATTCATTGTAATATCTATCAATAGTTGTACTTTACTATTTTTAACAATCTCAGTTGTATAACTTCATAATATTATGTATCTAAGTTTCTATTAATTGTCTTACTCATTAGATTAGTTCACTATCATTATGTAAAATCTAATCTATTACCCCTCAACCCTAGATACCCCATTATATAAATTTAGGATTAAACAAGTTGGGTTGAATTATTTTAATGTAAATTAGGCCCTTAGCCCAACTAGGACTTAAGGGGCACCACTACCCCTTCCCCTATAGTGGTTGGATTTAAAAACTTGATTGCACCTTAAGGGGCCTTCATAGTGCCTATCCCTTTGTAGTCAAGGATTAATCCCCAACTAGATAAATAGGGGGACATGACTATGGTAGTCGGGCCCAAAGATCTGACTAGGCATGTAGGGTCCATTCAACCCCTGACCTATGGCCATCAAGTTTCAAAACTAGACTAGGCCATGGGGTTGGGGGGATGGGGGCCGAGGCAATTTAATCTCTTTATGTTTAATCTGAATTGTTGATTTTCCAGGAAATTTTATTCACACTTGTGTGCCTAAAACCCATATCAACAACCTTACATTATTTCTTAGGGTTTAAAGCTTAGATCTAGAATTTATTCCAACATGCTCCTTGAAATTGAACATTTTCATATCAGAGAGCTAGGTTATCCAACAAGCCAATTTCTACCTAAGAATATAGACCTTAGGGAGATTATGTCTCTTTTCACATGAAGTAGAGGAAATTTCTACCTTGCGTAAGCTGGTGTACCAAACATCTCATCAACACTCTCTATAGTTGCACACATCCACTTTTGTTGCACATTTAACACAAACATATACCCATGATCATAACTCAAGTTAAATACTATACACAACTTTTAATAAAACTTATGATATAAAAAACAAACATGCGACAATCATACCATAATCATGGAGTTACTTAGGTCTCAAAACTTTGAAGTATAAATTGACCTTTGTGGATATGCTGACATATACATTTGAATCATGAACGGTAATAGGGTCCATTTGTCGCAAACAATTATGAATGCATGTTATAAGGTGGGTCTTGACTTGGAATATCTATTTATGGGCCACCAGACATTTTAGGGTTGCATTAACGTGTTCAATTGTTAAATTCACTATGTTTTAAAAACATGTGCAATGTGTTCTTCCCAAGCTTGAAGTTTTCGTTGACTTTCATATTTAGCGTGTTCACGTGTCTATTTTCTCCTACACACAACACAAAAAACACAATGATCATATCTTAACAAATTAAATAATATCCTCATAATACTTAAATAAAATCTACAATATAAAAGAAGACATTGTAGAGTCATGGAGTTCTCAAACACAACTTAGACTTTAAGCTAAAAGGGGTCTCTACAAATACATTAACATATGTATTTTATTTAAATTATAAATAAGTTTATTTGTTACGAAGATGTGTACATGGCATAAACAATAAAATGTGCCCAATGACAAATATAAAATTTTGCAAAGATTATTTAATATTGAAATTATTAAATTAAAACCCAAACTAAGTTTACATTAAAAAAAAGTACAAACAAATATTTTTTCACATTGTTAAGTTTTACATTAACTTTACAATATATATTGTATTTTGAATTTTACCAAATTTACAAATCAAAACTATTTTTTTTTAATACAACTTTAAACATATTTCAAAACTCTCTTTAAATATTTTTCACTTTGTCTATAACTATTTTTAACTGTCTTTAACCCACTGCCATACATTCCTTTCAAGAGTGTGTACTAAAACCGCCTGAGAGCGCTTGTTTGTTGAAGTATCATGTTGAATCCTGAGTGGATTACGAGTAGATTACCATAATATGGATAAGAAGAAGATTGGTGTTTTCCATTCCCTCGATTAAGAAAAGTTTTATAAACTATGGAAGTATTGTCCATGTAGATGATGCTTCCGGTGCCTTCACGTCTATTTTGATGGCCTTCAATGGGTGCTTTTTAAGGAATGGAAATATCAGACACCACCTTAAAGCTTTGTTTTATAAACTCTTGCTGCAGCAGGTGCAACTTATGATCTGACTCCCCAAAGCGGCATCTCTTTCCGAGCACCCATATTCCTTGAAATTAACAGACACATCTGTAACACCATCTATGAACAGACTGCAACCTACTGTTAAAAAAATCATCCTAAACAAACCAAAATCATCGCAGAGGACATAACAACTTACTAAGCTATAGCATACTCCTAAATCTGTTCCACCACCCAACATCCACTGTTTGAACCTGCCATTCTGATGCAGTGAGTAAAAGTACTGGAGAGATTTTTTATTTATTTATTTTTAATGCATTATACAGTTACAGATCATGCAATTCACTATTTAAAATTAACAAAGAATCCCATATCCAGAAATAAGCTCTTCATATCTTGTACTTTTATTTTATTTTATTGGTTATCATATAGTTACAGTCTATATAATCATGACAAATCACGTAATCTTCTGAGTCAAATTTAACAAGGGAGCCCAATTCCCAATAGAAAAAGTGTTGCAATGCATCAGCTAAAAGTTCCTCAACTAACTTCAATTTCAACCAGTAAGTGAAGAAAAAAACAACTGTATGTTGGAGCATCCATAACTATGAAAGAACCATTGAACTTAATATCAAATTGGATTCCAATTAAGAGAATCAGTCCAAGGAAGCAAAATATTATAAGGTGCTGCCAGAGTCCAACTTCGGTAACAATGTAAATAAAATATTCTTTTGGTACTACAAAGAATTTCAAAATTGTGCATAATGTAATTCATATTCAAATCCAACTTAAAACAAAAACAAAAAACGTTTTAAACTAACAAGAGGAAGAACTGCATTCATAAATTAGATTTTCCATCTCATCAATAGCTGAAACCCCTCAAATCAAGTTTTTTATTCTTAGATCTGGAATTTGAATTTTCCAACAACATAAATTATAACTTCTCTGTTCATAAATGCCACACTAGTCGTGATATTCTTGAAAACCTCTACGATGCATTTCTTAACCTTCAAGTCAATGCAGTAAGACTGAGTGAAATGAGGTTTTCCTGTATCTAGATATATCCTCAATGCACAGAAATCGCCAAGGAACCAAATGTATTGGATGCAAGTGGGGTTCACCCCCTGTGATTCCAAGAAACAAGAAATGTCCTCTAGCATGCCATAGCACAAAGGATGAGATAGTCGAAAAGTACTTATCTATAAGCTTTTCTCCCACCCCAGCTCAGTAAGAAACGGTCTGATTCAATACTGAGGTCTCTGGAAAAACTAGTAGGCTTCTCTGATTTTAATGGTCCCAAACACGATTTCATATTAGGTTGCCCTGATTTCGTTTGTCCTGAAATATGTCTCCTACTAATAGACTCCCCTGGATTGAATGGTTCTGAATGAAGTTTCGCACTAATAGGCTCCCCTGATTTCAATGGTCCTGCACGCAGTTTGATAGTGGGACTCAGACTTCTATGTGGAAGCATATATTCTTTGGTGAAGTAGTTTGGACCTAAATTAGTTTCTTTTGGAGGAGCAAAGGGCCTCTGCTTCGGAGTGCTATGCGATCTGACCTTTGCTTTGGTAGACTTTATGGAGGCCATATAGTTAGGAGTTCGGAAAGAGCTAGTCCGGCTTTCATCATCTTTTATAACAGAACCAGAAGCTAAACTGTTATGAAAGCTGTTTCCAACTCTTCCGGATCTCAACATACTATGATTGTTCTTTATATCATCCTCCAACGAATACATATTGCTCAACATGGATGGCTGTGAAAATGTAAAACCATTGGCCACTTCTGAATTACGCTTTTTTAAACCAATATGCGAAGTTTGCTGACTGTTCTGTCCTATAAATTGCATTTTTCTGAACGAATATGCCTTCTCATTATTCAGCATGTAGGGATTTGAAGAGGTAGCCCCATGGCCCATTTCTAAATTAAACTTTTTCAACCTTAAGGACATATTACTCAGCATGGATGTATTTGAAGAGGTAAAATCACTGCCCTCTTCTGAATTAGATTTTTTTAACCATGACGACATATTACTCAACATGGACCGATTTGAAGAGATACCCCCATTGGCAACTTCTAAATCATGTTTTTTCAAATCTGAGGACATATAACTCAACATGAATGGCTTTGAAGAGGTACCAACATCGGCTGCTTCTGAATTAAGCTTTTTCAACCCTATATGTGAAGTTTGCTGTCCAATCTGTCCTACATATTGCAGTTTCATGACCGAGTGTGCCTCCTCGATTGTGTGGTAGTTGTCCCATGGCCTGGTTGCCATCCAGCGTTCTAACAAGCTCCATCCCCAGTGAGGCTTGTCTAGATCAATTTCCATCAACATAGTCTGGCCTGCTTTTGGAGTATTTCTACACAGCTGCAATACGGACAAACAACAACCAAACTTGTGTAGCAGACGGTAGAGATACAAATTTGTAATAATAGGATGGTTCCACACATTCCAAATATTCAGAAACTAATCAAACTAAATGTATCCATATACATTAAAATCACCATTACCTCCTACAAACATCTTAGTGTAAATCACCAGATACTTCAAGAAATAGGAAATATGCATGGATTTCAGTCAAACTTACTTTGAATTATATTAACAGATTTGTTTCATAGGCTTCTTTGTGAAATTTTCCAGTAATAGTATTCAGAAAAAATGGCCCTTACTCAGTTTTGGGCAATTCGACATATACCTGGTGACAAAATGCATATGCCAGTGTCCTCTCTCGTTTAACAGAAGCCTCTGTTTTGTTCTGCACCCTAGTGTTAATTTCTTCCTTGGAGAACACGCTGTTATCCCATTCCGCTTGATGCTCAGCTTCATTCTGAAGAAAAAGCTATATTTCAGTGGGTGGGAATACATGTGAAGAATTAAACCGGAAAGCAGGATACATGTAAAACAATACTCCTTTTTTGACTTGATAAAATTATATCAAACAAGCCCAGCAATTACAATACCCCTTTGTAGGATTAAGATAAGATCCTTCTTTAGAATTTTAAATATATTTTGTAAAGTCTTTCAAATAAGATCTGTTTCTTTAGCTAAGCAAGCTCTTCCTATGTAACAAGACTGGATTTTATTAATGTATCAGAATGCTTGTTCCCAAAGATTCAAAAGAGAGGGATCAAAAAGGTTGAAACATAGCCCTAGTCAATAAAATCTGGAACTTCCTCTATATATGGAGATGTACAAAGTCAGCTAGTTTAGATGTCAAGGTAAATGTTTCGGCAATTTTCCACTTTTCTCAGTCCTTCCATGCAGGATGCTATGGTGGAAGGCAGAATTCCAATCCTTCTATCCATCAATCATATGTTTCTTTGAAATGCATATTAGCTATTCAATTAATATTAGGTTCAATAGGCTTTAATTGCGATAATCTTTTATTCAGTAGTCTGCAGTCTTCTAGCTGTATGGTATTTCTGCAAAGCTTGACATTCGGTCCAGTAACTATCCATGACATAAGAAATCTCAAAATGAATCATAAATATAAATGATTTAGATGGTCCTTCTATTTAGCTGAGGCTCGCTAATATCTTATATCATTTCAATAATTTAATTTCTCAAAAATAAGTGATGTTATAACATTTAGAAAATACTTCAAAATTCAGATAGGATCACTTAATACTGAAAACATCTTTGTAGTTAGATTTACACGTTCCTGTTGAATGAATTAGGTTATTTTAATTTTTCAAACAGCAACCAACAATATCTATTAACATTATTCATGAAGAACAAAAGAACTTAACCACATTGTATCAGGGCTTAAAGGGAGGCATGAAGTGGGCTCCAAACGTCCCAGTCACCAATAAGAGGATAAGCATAAGGTTGGTATACGTAGGAGATTGAGTAAAGAATGTACCACAATGGACTTCAATGCATCATGGGGTTGTGATTTGTTTATGACAGTAGATAATTATCCTCCCTCACCACATATATGATATGTCAGTCTATGATATAATACATGTATCAAGTATAAACAGGTATTAGTTCATACACATATGATATAGATCGGTGTTTTATGTTTTTCCAGATTTAAGGTTCTAATGAATGCCTTGGCGATATGCTTCAAAGACCCATCAGACGACTCTGACTTCATTTACTATTCCTTTTTGTGATCTTCAGTTATAAGAATTTTTAAAATGAAACAGCCTCACAAACGGGACAAAAAAATATAGCATGACTTTTACTCAAAAGTAGCCATTGCCTGAGGACTAAGAAATTCATAAGATGGAAACAGAGAGCTTGTACAAATGCATGGGCATATGACTCACATTGAACGTCCTATTCTTGAGGCTTTTTTGATGTTTCTGCTCAAGATAGCGTTGATGGACCTGATTTTGCTCAGCCATTCGAAGCCTCCTAGAATGAATTTGTGAATGGATTCTAACAAACTCTTGCCCACTGAGCAATGTGCTTGTTGCTTGGCGTCTTACACTCTGCATATTAACCAATATATGCAGCCTCATGAGACCCCTCAGAGAACGAAAGCTTCTCCTGGCCTGCAAACAATAATTGAAAATGTTATTCAAGCAAATGATTTATACACTCCATTGACATGAAAAGTACTATATCGGACAGGAGGATTGTACCAGATATCCCCGAAACACACTCTGAATTCTGATGGCTGCACTTTCTTGTAGGAGAGTAGAGTAACCAGACCCTGTGAGACGTGCAATCATGGCAACAGCTTGAGCAGCCGTCACAGCAGCCTTAGCTGCAGCAGCTGCCGCAGCTTCCACCACCAATGTCTGCTTATTTTGTTTATCCTCAAACTCAACGAAAATTTTCTCAAATTCATCCCCTTCAGATTCCCTCAATGTTTTCTTTACCACATCTGCCACTGCTGATGCGTTGTTATTTTGTCCATCCTTGCCAAACAGTTCTTTATCATGCTCATTTTGCTCATATTCAGATTCCCCAAGTGGTGTCTTTACCCTAGTGTCTTCTTTCGAAAATGAAAAGGCTGGATTATGGATTTCATGACGTTTGGACTCGCCAAAACCCCACCTCCATTTTTCCTTCCCCTGCTTTTTATGAGACAAGTAAGACATCATGCTCAGATTCAGGAACGAAAATCACAAAAATGATTAATGAGATAAAATTTGGAAATTGAAAATGCAGAGACTTACTTTGTGGGATTTTGGCTTAATGTGTAGTGCACGCTTTAAGATGTTGAACCAAAATCCCTTCTTAAGAAAGCACAAACCATGATGTTTAACTTTCATCACATCTACAAGAAAACAGAAAACAGCAATCCAATTAAGGGCATGCAGTTGACACGGGACTTTTTAAACACCATCTTGGACTCTGCATACCATGAAACTGAAAACTTGAATAGCCTTCCCATTTATGAGATCTATAAGTAACATCAGTCAAATTCAGGGCATGCAAATGAGATGGGACTTTCCAAGTACCGTTTTGGATTTTGATACATTTAATCAGAAACTGAAACCACTGTTTTTACTTATAACAAATCTACAGGAAACATCAGACCAATTCATGGCATGCACTGGGACTTTTCAAGCACTATCTTGGGCTTTCTAGACCATGAAGCCAATAGCAAAACCACTGTTTTCAATTACTTACATTCATGGACTTCGTATACCATGAAACCAACCAAAAAAAACCTTGCTTTGCATTCTATCAAATCTACAAGAAATATTAGCCCAACTAGTAAATTGAGATGGGAATATTCAAGAACTACCTTGGACTCTGCAAGCCATGCAACCGAACACGGTAAAATCGCTGTTATTACTTTTATCAAATCTAAAAAGAAACAATAGTCCAATTTAGGGGATGCGGTTGACATGGGTATTTTCAGGCACCCATTTAGGGTTTTGTTGTCTTGAAACGGAGAGGAGATCAAATCACCCTCCCATTGTTTAAATAAAAAACTAGAAAGACCACATCATATAAATCTTTGTGCGACTCAAAAACTCTATACATGGCACCAAATGGGGAAACGACACTGCATAATTCAGCGTCGATAAACTCTTCGGAAATGTGAAAACTGAATAATTCAGTATCTATAGAGCCTTACAGAACTGCATTATCCATACAACCACTTAGCCTCTTCTACAAGCAAACACAAGGTCTCTACAAATAGAACTCATACAGAACTGACAAGAACGGCCACTAAAAAGCCCCACCGCCTTGTGTTTATGATGTACATATATACAGTAGCAGAATCTGAGCAGTCCAAGATAAGATTTCATGCAATGCCCATATGACAAAAGAACTATGAACAAATGCATTACATGTATACAATCATGAAACATAGTGGTTTAAGCTGATCAGGGAATGTATATTCAGGATGCTTACACTTTATCAGCACATTACTTCAAGAATATGTTTGAAGTAATACATTCCCACATGACAAGAAATTATGATAATGAATCAAAGTAGAAATTATGAACAAATGCAAGAAATTATGATAATGAATCAAAGTAGAAATTATGAACAAATGCATTGCAAGCATACAACCATGAATCAAAGCGTTCTAGTTACGCAACTGGATAGCAAACTTCATTTTTGTATTGAATTTCCCTGCCGCCATTGATTATTTGTATAAAAAACCTTCCCCATGCTTTAATTATAATGATTCAGATGTAAAAATTGTTCCTAACAGACCACCCAAGGCGAAAAAAAATAGTACTTTTCGTAGATTCGTATACAGTACTTATTTATACCTGTGATGTGGGTGTATCTAAAAGAAGCCACACAGCCCTTGGGTGCACACATAAGTCCAGCACCTCCACTTTTGCCCCTGCTGTTCATTCTCTTCTGTATTCCCTTGCAATGTCTTCGTCTACTCAATGAATTGTATATAAAATGAGACCTTACAGTCCACATTTCACACCAATTTATTTATCTTATGATAGCTCAATTCATGTCAATCAACCAACTTCCTTTTTCTTGTGGGTCACACTCAAATTCTTTCATGGATTACAATCATTTATTTCCTTCAGTGGTATCATCATTACGTGGATGCAGTCAAAACGGAGGGAAATAGTTCCATGGCTCTTCCTTTCATGGTGGCTACATAGAAGCAATAGCAACTTACTCGGTCTAATAGGCGCAACATAAGGACATACGGCAAACTAAATTCCGCGTTCTCAATCAAATGAAGACAACAAAGAGCGTATGATCTACTTTTGTATAACACCAGCAATTGTACCTCTGGTTGCCCACAGATAGGAGCGATTCTCGTTGTAGGAAGTTGGAAGGCATTACAAGCTTTTATGCGCAAATTAAATTACAACTTTTATTCTTTTTTATGGATGCATTAAAAGCTTTGATAATTTGAGAGTAGATTTTAGTTTGTATTTTTGATTTAATATAAAAAATTGAGGGATATATTTGACCTGAAATTTGTACTTATTTTTTATTATTCAATTATTTTATATATATTTTAAAATTATTTTTTGATTGAAATATTGTTTTTTATTTAGCTTCGTTTTTTTTATATTTTATGAGATTTGTACTTTGGTGAATGATTAGATATCATCTTTTATACTATCATCCTCATTATTAAACTACAATCCACTTAATACATTTTAAAATTTAAATTTATTCATTTTTAAAATATTTCATAAATTCTTCTATTTAAATATTATATTTAAAAATCTAATCAACTTGATGTATGTTAATTCTTATAAAAATTTAATTAGAAAGAAGAAGTACAATTTATATTAATATACAATAATTTAGAAAATATTTAATAATTTTTTTTATAATTTATATTAATTTTGATATCTATTTATAAAAAAAATTAATACAAAATTATATAATTTATATATTTTTTAGATTGGTATCAAGGTTATATGGGTCCCTTTCTCATAGACATATAGACTAATAGAGAACTATATGCCCTGGTTTAATAATATAATTTTCAAAGCATATGACCAGTTAAAAAACCAAACTTTTAAAACCAAAAGTTTTTTACAACATGATCAAACTTTATACAGTTAACCAGCGACAAATCGAAGAGAACAAAACAGAGGAAACCAACATCCATAACAAAAAGAAAGTATTGTTTTACATTCCTACTTTTACTAAAAAATTATTAATTTGATTTCTTTCCCAACATTTTCAACCTCCAAACTTGATTCTAGCACCCTTGCTTTCTTCAGCGGCTTAGGATAATGGACCTTTTGGACTTGAGCGTTCTTCATTGTAACAGGATGGACCACTTCCAAACCTTTAACAGACCTTAGAACCACATAATTTGTTGTCTTTAAAAATTTTAGACTTCTTTTGTAGCTTCCTTGCACTTTCTTCTCTTTCCTCTGCTCTTGCCACCATAGGGGCTCCTAAAAAAAGCCTCTCGCAACACCCCGCGGTAACCACTTTATCGCTTTCAATCTACCCAAAGCCCTCCATTGAGCTCGCCACACCTCTAAATGCAGAATGGGAAGCAACAAATCCTACACAAAGGGCATGGCTATACCTCTAGAAACCTCCTTCCCAATCTCCCCTAAACAAGGTTCTTCAACCTCTTGAGTGAAATTGATTAAAAAAACAAACCTTTCTTCCAAAATATGAAACATTGATAAAGGAACATACCCCAGACCATTGTTACCTGAAAACAGTAATTCTGGAAATGGTCCTAAAAGCAAATAATCTAAAGCCAACATCAAACTTACCCTGTGCTTAGGGCAAATAAAAAACTCCACCATTTGCTTTATCTATTCCTACTCAGAAACAACTAGACACAAGTTGCTAGTGAAAAGAGACACCAAATCAGAGTTAACTCGCACTCTTTTACTCTCAGATAACACTTCCATTCCCATAACAACGTCCAAAGCATCTGCCACTTCTAAAATAGGAACCCAAAAAAGTTCATTAGCGTTATTTTGGTAACATTCCCTATGAATCCCATCTCCCTAGCTCTGGGCCCTCCAAACCTTAACGGCTAACCCAACGATTCCACAAACTCATACTCCATACCAAGGAACAAACCTAGACCAACTTTCAAAAACCATAATCTGAAAGTGGCGTCCAACTCATTGATAATCATCCTCCCGATCTCTTCGCATGAAATGCCATTATGAACCCATCAATTCAACATATTGCCATAAATACTTTCATCATTGTTGTTGTTGTCACCCAAACTCATACATAAAGCTCATAGGAAAGAAAAAAAAACCAATCCATCAATTTTTTCTTAATTTTTTTTTTATTAAAATTTAATAAAATTAAAAATTAGAAGTCTACCAATTCCACCCCTAAATAATTGCTCCAAGCTTCCTTAATATTGTCTACCTTGGAAACCTCATTTTGAATAATTCTCACATTGGCTAGGAAATTTGCTACTCAATTGCTTTTCCGAAAGTAATGAGAATATCTCCACTCTTGAAATTGATTTAGTTTTGGCCAAATAATCAAAAGAATATTCTTCAATTTCCATGATTTGGTATTTTGATCTCTCAAACCCCGAATAACAACTTGAAAATTTTCTTCGATTTCTAAAAACGATATACCACAATCAAGAGCCAATGCAATTCTTATTACAAGAGCATGAGCTTCCGCTTCATTATTAGTTCATAGATAACTCTTATAAAAGAGCCACTACAATTTTTTATAACAAACATAACCCCTGAAGTTCATAGATTCCATCTACAAATCCCATCAAAATTAAGTTTAAACCAACTTAATTATGAAAAATCCTAGAGTCTTTCATTTCTTTCCCCTTTTTTCTTCTTATCTACTATTGATCCTTTAACAAAAATATATAATTTATATTAATACACATTTAAATCTGCAAAATATTTAATCGAAAATTTATCACATTGTTTATATGTTATAATTTTTACGCAAGGAGAGAGAGACTTAAAAAAATTAAGTCAATCTAAACGTATTTGATTGATTCGCACAACTTTAACCGCTCAACTAAAAGGTGAAATTATCTTGGTGAAGTCCTAACCATAAGTTTTGGAATACGTTCAAAAACAAAGGTATTTAAAAAAAAAAGAAATCTCACCAACAAGAATATAATAAGATTAGGTATTACATCAATTGGAATAAGTGGATAGAGTATGGAGGGGGAGATGGAATCAACGGAAGAAGGTATGATGGGAAATGAAATAAAAAAATTGTTGCTAAATCGCATGGAATCAAAACATTAGATTATATGTACCATCAATTTTGAGATAGGTAAATGTCAACTCACGTAAATGAAAGCCACATGAAATCGAACTCTAACTTATAGGTGGATTGAATGATGTGAAATTAAATCATGATCAAGGAAGATGGAACTTGATTTAAAACATTAGTTTGGTTTAGTGGCGTATTTATTTTAAAATGGTTTTAAAGATTTATTAATCGTTAAATTGTATAATTTTAATATATTTATGTATTTATTGTTAAAGTAAGTATTATATAAGATGTGTTTTTATCAATTTTTAATAGTTTTTAATTCTTATTTCAATATTTTTTGACTCTTTTTTCTTTCATTTATTTTTTTCATAATTAAATATGGACAGGACCTTTTTGTCTAAATTGTTTGTATGCTATAGACACTCTTTTGAGCAGCGTTTTTTAGCTTAAGTGTTTTTATCCTTTATTCCCTTCTTTTCCATATTTTGACCATTTGAGGTTTGTTTGGGTGCCAACTGGGTCCTAATTTGAATTCAACATGTCTACAAATACACATGCATTATAGTTCATTCAAACATCCATCATCTATGTAAGGTTTTCAAGAAAAATCTAACACAAATCAAGATAATTAATTATTCACATGCATTCATTAAGAAATATGGCTGAAATGATCTTTTTCATCGATGAAAATCCTCAACATAGAGGTAAGGATCCTACAATCATCTATAACCTCATGATGGGACCTCATATAAGATAACCCCATTCACCTTCCCCTAGCTTTTACTTAGGATTTGGGGCAAGTCATTTCTTTTTATCTACACCTTTTCCCTCTATCACATCTCCTCATCACACTATGACATCATCCTCTATGTCTTCTTTTACCTCCATGCCAAGCATTTCCACAAATATGGTAGGTTCCATCTTTAGTGGGGCTCTTCAAAATACCCACACCCATACCCATGCTACTAGTGCATCTCATGCTACTAAAGCTTCTTATGCTACTAGTACATCTCATGCTACTAATGCTTCTTATGATACTAGCATATCTCATGCTACTAGTTGTTCTCATGCCATTAGTGCAGTGATGCCACTACTTCATCTCACACTCATAGTGCATCTCAATCTCTTAATACCTCACACAACAAATGCTACTTATACTAGCCAAAACACTGCTCAAACCAATTAACTTTTATTATAAACTCTTAACCAAATGCATACATTTCAAACTAATAATGTAAATCAAATGATGCAAATTTAAAATCACCAATTACATCTCCAAAACCAACCCCACCATGCTCAATGGGGAGCGCAAAATCCTAATGCCCCCTCCCCACAACCCCCTTAGGGATTCACATGGTAACCTCATATCTCAACCCCCACTTATCAACAAAACTATCAAACATTTATAAAAT
This sequence comes from Torreya grandis, assembly GCA_037957365.1. Lineage (NCBI taxonomy): Eukaryota > Viridiplantae > Streptophyta > Pinopsida > Cupressales > Taxaceae > Torreya > Torreya grandis. Next base: position 1,032,695 of record JARHVA010001803.1, read on the forward strand.
GAACCTCTAGTACCTCAAATTGCCAACATTGACATATGAGGTATCACTCTCACCATCACTTATAATAGATCTATGGATCCTACCTTACATTTAAAAACATTTGGAAAACTTTAAAAATATTGGGTTAAGCTTAATACTTTCGCTACCACTAAACTCTTAACTAAAACACTTTCAAGAGATGTTTTAGATTGGTATAATTAATTAAAAAACCACTCCATTACTAGCTTAGAATACTTGGTCTATTCATTGGTTCAAGAATTCCAAACTAGTGACCTTACTGAAAACAGTTCTGCTCATTTCATCAATTGTAAATAATTAGAACTGAAACGCCACAAGTTTTCATCAAATGATGGAAAGCTTTGTCTAACAAAGCTGAGCATAATATGGTTGATGAGATCCTCTTCCACATATTTACTAATGCTCTCCACCCTAAATTATAATATCACATTAGGACTCTTTCTTCAAAAACTTTGGAAGAAGTTCTTGACCAAGACACACACCAAGATTTCCTCATACATCAATTTGAACCTCCCCAACCTACAATGGGAACTCACATGTTGGTCAAGGCTAAAAATTGCCACGCAACCAATGATGGTGTTACAGACATATATTGTTAGGAACCCCTTATCCAATGGAAGCACAATTGATTACTTTCTTATAAGCAATTAAACACGGAATTATACCAGAATGATTAAGTAACTAGAAACTTGAGACAACAAAGAATTTGAGAGACAATACACACTCTTGTATTAAATATTACTAGAAGAAAATACAATAAGGAAGATGCCACTTCTTCCTCCACCTCAAAGGCTTGCCACACCTCAAGACCTTCTTCCCTCTCTCTCTTGCTCAACCAAACCCAACTCAACAACCTGAGTTGTTATCCCCTCCTTGAATGCTTCAGTTGATCTCCTTGACCTTACACCTGTAGATCTCCTTGACCTTGCTTCAATGCTTCAATGCTTTACTTGCCTTCTTGATGATTATAATACATGCCTCATGGGTCTTTAAATAGAATTCCATGCATACAAAAATAAAACTCCAATTACAATAATTAGACACGCAGCTCGTGACTATAATTAGTCCCTAAACATGAAAACACTCGCTTCACTTAACTGACTGTTCGTCAACAGCAGTTCTGGAACACACAGGCGACCGACGTCGGTCCCTGCTTGCCTGGTGCTGTCGACGTCAGCCGACTCCCTACCGTCGCCGGTTGCCTTCTGCACTGGTAGTGACCGACATCGGTCATGCTGCCGACGCCGGTACTTCTGGATCTTCAGCAACCCCCTGTTTCTTTGTGTCTGCAACAAGTTAAAGCTTTTAGCTCCACACCCTAACAATCTCCCACTTGGAGATAAACAGTTGCAACTGTACCTGTACCTGTATTCCATCTATTTTGTTCCCTTGGCTCTGTATCCCTCTTCAAGCTCTCCCCTGAAGACCAACCACCACACAACCTGTGATGCTATATCTGTGACTTATGCCAAAATTTTTTTGCTACTCCCAAATTCTTCATGACATACTTCTGAACCAACTTTACCCTTAGCTCAGAAAAATCCATGTATATGAAACCCTGCAACAAGCAACACAATACAATAACAAGATAATGTAGCTAATATTATCCAACCTGGTAAAGATAAAAACAATGGTCAAACCTCCATTGTTCTGCAGCCTAATCAAGACCATATACCATAGCCTTCTGTCTCACGTGTCCATCCACTCTCTTCTCTAAAACGGAAATCCATCTCTCTATCCAGTGCTTTCTTCCAGCTGACAACTCTACCAACAAATCCCTGTTTGGTTCTTTTCCAAAGACTCACACTCCTCATCCATGCCAAGCTCCCACTGTTTTTGGACTCTACCTACATTGCTTCTTCCATCTTCCTAGTTCTGGACTCCTTGACAGCTTGCTGTCTGCCCAACATCCATTCCAGTGACCGATCTCGGCCATCTCCTAGTCTGTTCTCGACCGATGTTAGTTCCCTACACTGACCTGATTGTCGACGTCGTTACCCCTGGCCGACGCCGGTGTCCCCCCTGCCGATGTCAGTTCCTGCCTAACCGACGTCAGTCTTCTCCTGCCAACTCTATCGACCCTGCTAGTCTGCACATGACCGATGTCGGTATCTGTCTGGCCGACGTCGGTGCAATGTGACCGACGTCGATGTCTGTGTGTTCCTGTAAGTGATGAAACCTTCATCCGTGAGCTCATCTTGGATCAAACCTCTGTCCATACTGCCCTGCTCAGAATTATTCAGCCCCTGTAGCTGATCTCTGTCCCTCATCTCCTCCATAAACACCAAGGCTTCTTTGTTCCTGTCAAAAGCATCAAATTTCCTTTTCCTGCAATGAACTCTATCTATGCTTTCCGAATCTGAACACATACCTTTTGAATCATGAACATCCATTCCCTTCTTATTCATGTGACCCAGCCTATTAAGCCACATCTTCGAATCTACAGCTGAAGTAGATAAACCAGAAGTAGAATCAGTAATACAAGTAGATAGATAAAGAGTACCTACTTTCTTACCTCTTGCTAAAACAAGTGCACCCTTGGTAACCTTCCAAGAATCTACTGTGAGTGTTATTGTGCATCCCTCATCACCCAACCTTCCTATAGAAATCAAACTCTGCTTCAGAACTGGGACATGCATGACCTCCTTCAACACCCATGTGTTGTCTATCTGCAATTTCAGCTGCACTTTCCCTTTGCCAACTATCTGACAAGGCGTACCATCCCCTAAATAAAGCACTCCAAAGTCTCCCTGGACATACTCATGGAATAAATCTCTATTTGGGGATGCATGAAAAGATGAACCAGAATCTAAAATCCATGATCCTACCTGACTATCCAAAGAAAGTATGAGAGCATCCTGTACCATAATATTTGCATCCTTTGCTTCTTCTTTACCTTCAGGTTGATTCTCTTTATCTCGCAACCAACACTCCTTTGTGTGTCCTTTCTTTCCACAAAACCAACAGGTAATACCTTTGGATTCGGATCTCCTTCCCGACCTTGATTTCCCTTGCTCCACTTTCTCTCTTTGCCTTCCCCTGCTTTCTGCACTTAGAGCATTCCTTGATGATTCACCTGTGCTTTTCCTGTGTATTTCTTCATTCAAGATCACACTCACAACATCATCAACTTTTAATATTTTAGAAGCAGATGCATAATTACTTATTGCCATAACCAAACTATCTCAACTTTCAGGTAAAGAGCATAATATCAAGAGAGCCTTTACTTCATCATCAAAAACAATATTGACTGAAGCTAACTGGTTTACCAAACCATGGAAATCACTAAGATGAGTATATACCGATCCACCTTCCTGCATTTGCAAAGTAAATAACTATTTCATAAGAAATACCTTATTTGACGCTGAGGGCTTTTCATATAAATTTGCCAAGGACTTTATCAACTCTTTCGTTGTCTTACACTGTGACAAGTTGGAAATCATAGACGATGCAAGGCTCAACCTTATGGAACCAAGAGCCTTCTGATCAAGAACGTTCCATTCTTCATCCTTCATATCTGTGGGCTTGCATGCAACCCCACCCAATGGTAAGTACAAATCCTTCTGATATAGATAATCCTCTATCTGCATCCTCCAATGTTGATAATTCTTGCCGTTAAACTTCTCCATTCGTAGCTTACTATCTTCTGCGATTGCTGAACTCCCACTCAATCAGAAAACCTTGTGAATGACCTGTAATCAAAAACAATAACCTGCTCCCTGCAAATTGTAGCTCTGATACCAACTGTTAGGAACCCCTTATCCAACAGAAGCACAATTGATTACTTTCTTATAAGCAATTAAACACGGAATTATACCAGAATGATTAAGTAACTAGAAACTTGAGACAACAAAGAATTTGAGAGACAATACACACTCTTGTATTAAATATTACTAGAAGAAAATACAATAAGAAAGATGCCACTTCTTCCTCCACCTCAAAGGCTTGCCACACCTCAAGACCTTCTTCCCTCTCTCTCTTGCTCAACCAAACCCAAATCAACAACCTGAGTTGTTATCCCCTCCTTGAATGCTTCAGCTGATCTCCTTGACCTTACACCTGTAGATCTCCTTGACCTTGCTTCAATGCTTCAATGCTTTACTTGCCTTTTTGATGATTATAATACATGCCTCATGGGTCTTTAAATAGAATCCCATGCATACAAAAATAGAACTCTAATTACAATAATTAGACACGCAGCTCGTGACTATAATTAGTCCCTAAACATGCAAACACTCGCTTCACTTAACTGACTGTTCGTCAACAACAGTTCTAGAACACACAAGCGACCGACGTCGGTCCCTGCTTGCCTGGTGCTGTCGATGTAGGTTGACTCCTTGCCATCGCCGGTTGCCTTCTGCACTGGTAGTGACCGACATCGGTCATGCTGCCGATGCCAGTACTTTTGGATCTTCAGCAACCCCCTGTTTCTTCGTGTCTGCAACAAGTTAAAGCTTTTAGCTCCACACCTTAACATATATGACACCATACACACTATCCAAGTCATTGCTGCAAATACTACCATGGAGCATGTTCATCCACCTAATAACAATTATAATCATAATCCCACATTTTCTCAAAATAATCATGCTAATGTGCACAAACCTCTGTCATTATTAGAAATTCAAAAATGTCTTCCAAGACATTTGCTATGAGATCTTCACCCACTCATCCTTTGAAAACATGGTATGATCCAAATAAATTTTGTTGGTTTCATGTAAGTTGGAGCCATTCTCATGAAACTTGTAGACAATTAAGGAATCTTGTTATAGACTTTCTCCTTGGTCCCAACTTTGACCATGAATCCCTTATACGCAAACATCAACAAGCTTATGACATAACACTTAAAGTTCATGAAATTCAAACTAAAAATTAAACTTTAAACTAAGCTAATGCTCATTTAGATATCTATAAGGATCCCCTTCCTAATCATCAAGACAACGTTGATTAACCTACCCCTACTAATAATAACATTGAAAGTCTTATAGATCTCAATGCTAGTTATGAAAATGTGGTTAACGTGACTAATATGAGGAGAGTGGTTGCTTATATGGATCCAACCCCAACACATACCCATCATACCTCTTCAACATTTTGCATTATTCAAGACACTTCCCCATCGCATCTCATAGAATTGGGGCACGTAGACCAACACACATACAAATAGGACCTCCAACATCATAAATTGACTATACCTCTCATACCATTGATATAATTTCTACTCCTTCCCTAACTTCCATACCTCAAGAAAACATCCCTCAAACTTCAAATATTTTTTCTTCTACTCAAACCACACGAAACACCTCAACAAACAACCACATTACCTAAGGTCACTCGACCTACCTTAAACTAACCTAAACCAATAGTACCTTATTGACATAAGTTTCACTACATATCCAACTGCCCTTTAACAGATCTATTACAACACTACAGAACTTTATCCAATAATCCTCTCATAGGTTATGATGAATGGGATCCCATAGTAGAACTTTTCCATCTCCCATCTCAAATTACCTTTTTAGAGATTATGAGAACTTCTCCCTGTCATTGTAATCATCTAATGCAATTATTATTTGAGATGAACATCCCTCATCCTCATCCCATAGGGCAAGAAGCTATCTTATCCAGATCTAAAGATAACATTCTTCAACAATGTGAAGAAATGCCCATCTATGTTCACAAAAAGTAGACACTTCTCCCTCACTTAAGTTTCATATCTCTTTTATGATCCCCGATGAGATATTGCTTTGTATGAATGATCCTCCTTTATTCATTAGCGTATAAATAGGTGATATCCAAGTTAAGTGTTATGCCCCTAAATTATCACATGTATCAGGATAAGAATATCCAACTCGTGGCTTACTTATCCCTCTTTTATGTTATATCACATTTCTCTATGCTTTCATTAGGTTAGTAGGTCAGCCTATGGAGTAACCATGGCCTAGGTAGACTATATATAGGAGGTTATGAGTAGTTGTTTATCATCATATTAGAGTATTCATTTCTTATTACAAGCATTTAGGAGGTTTCCCCCTTAAAGTGGCTTATCTATTATTCATATTTTCTAATATATTTCCATATCATTGTGATATCTTGCTATTATTCTAATTATTGGGTGAAGTAATATCATTACAATTGGTATCAAAGCATCGATTTGGGCCATAATCAGGACAAAAATCTTAGATCTTATAATTTCACTATATCTCTCAAACAGTTGAAAATTTATCTTTTTTTTTAATTGAAGCTAATAAATCATTCAAGTAATCTTCCATTCAAATTTTAGCTCAATTGGATCTATTTTGCAAAAGTTATCCCCATTTTAGGGTTTTTCATAAATTCACTCTATAGTGCACAATTCAAAGAATTTTTTAGATTTATTTACATTATTGAAAATATTAGAAAAATATGTCTTGGGTATGTTCTTTGTATTTTATAATTTGATTCTTACATAAGTACAAAATCATTTGGTCAAAGTTAGGTCAAAAGTTCCAATCAAGATTGACATTGTCAAGCCCTTTTATGACAGGACCACAAACTAGGGGCCAAGGAAAGGGTGATGAAACCTTAGGTAAAAATCCTAATAAGGAATATATGGAATCATAAGGGGGAGTTACTAGATCCTTTATAACAGGGTTCTTTAAGATATATCACAAAGTGAGCCATCTTGACTTCAATGTGTAAGGCATTCAAAGTGAGATGCAAGGCATACAATATGATATGAAATCCATACAATCTAGTTTGGAAATTATAATTATGGATTTAAAAAACAATCAGTTAAATCATCCAGCTATCACTATTACATAACCCCACCAAGGTGGATCTCCCAACCAGCCTAATATAAATTTAATTACCTTGCCACAACGAACCCTATTACCAAAGGTAGATATGTGTAAATTTGATGGAAAAGATCCACTCAATTGGATCAACCAAATGGAGATTTTTTTATCTTCATCAAATACCATGTGGATAGAAGGTTACCATGTCATCCTTGTATCTAGAACCTAAACAATTCATTTGGTATCGATGGTTGTGTGCTCAAAAGAAAAAGATGACTCTCGGTGTCACCTAGTCAAGTTTTATAGAGGAGTTATAATTACACTATAGCAATAGTGTAACAGAGAATTACTTCAGCCAACTGGAAAAATTATGACATATTGGTTTAGTCAAGGATTATATTCATAATTTTCAAAACCTATCTTTACGTACAGAGAAAATTTCTGATGAGAACCTAAATAACCTATTTTTAGGTGGCCTCAAGGACCACATTCAACATGAGGTACACATGTTTAATCCACTTAAGGTTTTTGATTCTATTATCATGGCATACAAGGCTGAGGAAAATTCATAGCTAACAAAAATCATCCATTCAGTCACTTTAGAGATTGTAGCATATCAAAAACACCATTTCCTCCACCTGCCAGATTGACCCCTCAACAAATTGAAGAGAAGCGTGTAAAAGGATTATGTTTGAGCTATGACAACAAGTGGAGCAAAGGACATAGATGTGTTGAGAAGAAGTTATTATACATTGAGGGATCCAAAGAAGATGATGAAAAGGATGATGCCTCCAATGATGATGAGGTAGATATAGAGGATGTACTTGAAGATTCTAAACCTACAATCTCTTGTCATGTACTTTTGGGTATTAACACTCCTCAAACACTTAAGGTGGTAGGTTTTCTCAAGAAATAAAAGGTGACAATGTTGATTGACTCATGGAGAACACATAATTTCATCAAGCATAAGTTGGTCACTTGATTGAATTATTTCATTTACCCAACACCAAAATTTTAGGTCATGATTGCAGATGGTGGCACAATCAATTGTTCAAGGAAATGCCATAGTATTAAGCTTGTTATGTGTGAGTATAATCTATATTATCCTATGTTTTTTATTCTCATAGGTGGTATAGACATTGTTTTTGGAGTCTAATGGCTCAAAACCTTGGGTACAATTGAGATGAACTTCCAATAACTATTCATGTTCTTTCATTCTGAAGGTAGAAAAATTGAAGTACAGGGATTGTGGGTAATATCTCCACAATTGGCTAGTTCACATCAAATGAAAAAAAATATAAAATGGGGGTAGAAGGATTTATAGCACAATTATTTTACATATAAGTTCAACCCATAAAGGCATCTCCACATCTTGATCTACAGATGATTCTTGATGACTACCCATCTATTTTTGAGGCCATGCCAAAAGGACTACCACCAAAAAGAGAACATGATCATGCCATTTAAATCCTTATAGGGAGTCATCCAACAAATATTAGAACATATAGATATCCATATGCACAAAAGAGTGAAATCAAAAAGATTCTCCATGAGATGCTAGAGGCATAGATCATTAGGCATAACCAGAGTGCATATTCATCACCAGTGGTCATGGTGCATAAGAAGGATGACACATGGAGGATGTGCCCAAATTATAGGAACTCAACAAGTATACCATCAAAGATAAGTTTCCTATTCCACTAATTGATGATTTACTTGATGAGTTTCATGGTGTTGTTTATTTCACAAAATTAGATCTTCATTCGGGGTACCATCAAATTAGCATCCGAGATGAAGATGTTCATAAAACTACTTTTAGAATTCATGAGGGCCATTATGAGTTTTTGGTAATTCCCTTTGGTCTTATAAATGCACCATATACTTTTTATAGATTAATGAAGACTATTTTTAGGCCTTTTTCAGGAAGTTTGTGTTGGTTTTCTTTGACGACATATTGATTTATAATAAGACATGGGAAGAACACTTGCAACATGTGATGCAGGTGTTGATAGTTTTAGATCAACATCAGATTTATAAAAATCCATCCAAATGTGTTTTTGGAGTATAGGAGGTAGAGTACTTGGGTCACATTGTATCCCATGAAGGTGTTAAATTTCATCCTCACAATATCAAAACTATGGTGGATTGGCCAATGCCCAAAACTCTCAAAAACCTCTGAGGGTTCCTAGGACTAATAGGTTACTACCAAAGATTTGTGAAAGGTTATGGTAGCATAGCATATCCACTCACTACATTTATAAATAAGGATGCCTTTCACTTGAATGATGAAACCACTAAAGCATTTGAGCAATTGAAAGCAGCGATGTGCACCACCCCAATTTTGGCTACTCCAAACTTCTCTAAGACATTCATTGTTGAATGTGATGATTCTAGATCAGGTTTGGGAGTAGTAATAATGAAATAAGGAATACCCCTTGCATTTGAGAGTCATCGATACAAAAACCTATCTATGAGAAAAAAATGATGGCTATTCTTCATGCAGTAAAATAATGGAGGCCCTATTTGATGGGTAGACATTTTAAGGTGAAAACGAGTCATGATAGTCTCAAATACTTTTTAGATAAAATATTATCATCTAAAGAACAACAAAAGTGGGTAAAAAAAATGTTGGGTTATTATTTTTAAATCATATACAAGAAGGTTAAATATAATGTAGTAGCAGATGCACTATCCAAACATGATACATCTACATAAGCATTACTTTGTACAATGTCCATGTTGCAAGTATATTAGGTAGATGAAGTTAGGCTAGAGTGGGGACATGATAAGGATACACAAGTTCTGATTTAGAATATCTATCAAGGTTATATAGCCTTTGACAAAATTTAATGGAAAGGTAATGCCCTATGGTATAAGGATAGGTTATACTTGTGTAAAGATTCAGAGTTGAAGCATAAGATTACTACAAAATTTCATGCATCTTCAATTGGGGGACACTTTGAGTTCTTAAAAAATTATTGTAAACTAAAGCAAAAATTATTTTGGAAAGGACTCAAGGGATATGTATAATATTTTGTGGTAGAATACTTGATATGCCAACAAAATAAAGGTGAGATAGTTAAGACCCTAGGTATGTTACACACTTCAACAATTCCTAGTCAAAGGTGGGAGGAGGTTTCTATGGATTTAATCATTGGGTTACCTTGTTCTGAAGGTAATAATGTTATCTTGGTAATTATGGATATGATTAAAAAATATGCCCATTTTTGTGCCCTCTCAGACCCATTTAAAACAAGTATAACAATAACTATTTTTTTGGAGGTAGTTCTAAAATTACACGGAACCCCAAAAATAATTGTAAGTGATTGTGATCCTATTTTCACTAGTAATTTTTGGATTGAACTATTTTCCTATTTGGGTACTCATCTATCTCATATCTCATCTTACCACCCCCAATTTGGTAGACAAATATAAGTGGTCAACAAATGTTTAGAGGGGTATCTTCATTATTTTGTCTTCGATAAGCAAATGGCTACCACTTATAGAATGATGGTATAACACATCTTTCCATACCTCTTCTAAAATATCTCCATTTATAACACTATATGGTTACCATCTACCTTCCATCACTTCTTCCTTAAGGGTGCAAACCAAGCTTTGAGATGTAGAGGAGCACATTCAACATCAACAAGAGGTTTTGATTGGTTTGAGAGAGAATTTGACATTGGCACAAAATAGGATGAAGCAACAAGCAGATCAACACCGTAGTGAATGACATTTTGATGTGGGTGATTAGGTTTTTATACATTTTCATACTTACAAGCATATGTCATTGAAGTAACAAAAAAGGACAACAAACTTGCTCCTAAGTATTATGGCCCTTATCAGGTTCTGTAATTGCCTCACTCATCTCGCATACACCCAATATTTCATGTTTTCTGCTTGAAAAAGGTAATTGGACAAAAAATTTCAGCCTAGATAGAGCTAGCAAAACTAGATGAAGAAGACCAAGTCATTTTGGATCCAGATAAGATCATACAAACACGTCTTAAGAGGTTAAAAACCATAGTGATTAATGAATATCTGATCAAGTGGAAGAACCTAAGTAGTGAGGATGTAACTTGGGAGGGTGAAGATTTTCTACAACATCATCCAGAGTTGTTCAATGTTGAGGACAACGTTGGTTCAAAGGGGAAGGCCATGCTATTCCCCTAAGTTATCATATGTATCAAGGTATAAATAACCAACTTGTGGCTTATTTATCCCTCTTTGATGTTATATCACATTTATCTATGATTTCATTAGGTTAGTAGGTTAGCTTATAGAGTAACCATGGCCTAGGTAGACTATATATAGGAGGTTGTGGGTGGTTATTTATCATCATATCAAAGTATTCATTTCTTATTGAAAGCATTTGGGAGGTTTCTCCCTCGATGTGGCTTATATATTACTCATATTTTTTGATATATTTCCATATAATTGTGATATCTTGTTGTTATTATACTTATTTGGTGAAGTAATATCATTAAATTAAGAATATTTTAATTGATGAAGGATTAGGAACTTGCGTTGCTTCCCTTGAATTCATTAAAACACTTAGATGCTTTGAATGTAACCTTAAATCTACATGTTGTACATTCAAGGCTATGGTAGAAGACACATGCCTCTTTTAGGTTATGTTTGGCTTACCATCACCATTCCTCCCATCATCCTTCATGTGAAAGTCATGATATTTAACTTTTCACTATCCTATAATATCTTACTAACTCAACCTTAGACACATCACATGAGATCAGTTGCTTCATCCGCCTATCAATGTGTCAAAATTACTTACAATAGTGCTATATACAAGATTCAAGGAGAGACGAATCCTTGAAATTTTGAACAATTCCAAGAATGAGGTGTTTTTAAAATACCCAACCTTGAACCCTTAACTAGTGTTCCATTTCAAGAATCTCAAAGCTTTAACTACCCTGTCAATTCTACCATAGGTTATAATGGTCATCCAGAAAAAATCATAAATATTCCACCTATCCTCTTAGACTCAGATGATGATGAACTAGATGAGATAAGCTTAAAGATCAAAACTTATGATCTCTTCCCTAACATCATCACTCAACTTTCTCTTTTTCTTCAACCTCGATCTTATCAATAACCTTTTGATGAAATACCAGTTACTTTAACAAAAATAAACATTCCATTCACCATTCTTCCTTGATTGATGAAATAGTTCATGCATGTAATATCGACTTACATACACCCAATTATGATGATGGTTATTCTTTAGATGACCCATTTTTAGCTAGATTCGTTCAATCTAAAAATGTCAAGATTCTTAGATATCATTCTTATATATTATAGTCTTTTAGTTATTTTTCTATCGTTCCTTCTCTTATAGCATCTCATAATAGTTTTTCTACTATTGTTCATAGATTAGAGATAGAGCACACATGTATTACACATCTAGTCACAACATAACCTCTCAGGAGTATGCTTATGGACCATGCCATGACAAGACCTTACCATTTTTATAGATATCATGATCTTTCTAGTTTTCTTCTTTCATAGATGTTAGCCACTCTACTTAGACCTATTGCACAACTAACCTTACCTAAAAATGAGCCTAGTAAAATTTTCTCCCCATATTATCCCTTCTTTGGTGATTATCTTCTACGATTACCTAAGCTTGATCCCTTACTTGCAAAATGGGCAGATGAGTCCTATTGTGATATTCATAGAGTTGTTGGTCATTGGACCAAAGATTGTCATCTATATCAGCTGTATCAAGATTTTTCCTCAACTAGTAGACCTCCATAGTCTACTAATAGATCATTTGTTTCTTCCATAGAAAAAATAACCATTCCTCTACTCATTACCAAAAGATTAGGTAGTACATTGACACATTGCATCTAGTCATTGCATAACCCAAAGACAAGACTATACCTCCTCCCAAGCTAATTCCAGAGTACATCCCTAAATATGGGGAAGTATATTGTCTTTGGCTTTAGTATTCTACCCCTCATACTGATAAGTATCGAGTGCTTCAATGACATCTTCAAGATTTCCCATAGTCTACACTGGCACCAATTATTCCTCCTACTACAGGTCACCCAAAAACAAAGGCTCATTCTTCTCTATCAGTTGCACCTCCTCATAGATCTATAGATACCATTCATATTGAGATACCTATTCCTCACATTAAGCATCCCACACAAGAGGTACCACATTATCATCACTCTTCTTTTACTACACCTAATTTTTTAGTAGAGATGATACAAAATGAATTATTTTCACAACTTTCCACAAAGATTAATGAGACTTTGACTAACATCAAAATTTAACTGCATAGGAATGTGTCAGATCTTATGGATAACATTTGTAGTTAGATTTATTAGTATTTGTGATCATGAAATGGTGTTATCTCACATTATTTATGATTCTATCACATGATTTGCATTAGATTTATAATTCATTTATATATCTTATATTTTTTACTATTTATCAAACATAATTTCACTTATCTCTTTTACATTAACCATTATATTATGCTTTATGTGTTTTACATGATTTTATGCTCTTTAGGTTTCTCCTATGGCTTATTCATATTTTTCATGGCTTCAAACTTATGCTTATGTTTTCAATTCTTTCACATGGATTCCTTTATTTTCTCTTTGATGATTGTTTGCTATATTTCAACTCAAATAAATATAATTATTATTGTGACATGGTTATAAAACCCTAATTCCCTTAGTATTTTATCTTTATCATATGATCAGTTATCAAACATGACATCTTAATGTATTAATTATATACATTGATTTATTCAATCTCCCTTTTCCCCTTATTTCTCTTTCACATACTGAGCATACATATGATTGAAACTTGAGATTACATATTGGTTCACATGTAAGCCTAAGTTGTTTAGTCAGTCATATCTCTAGTTATTTAGTCTCTTATAACCAAAGTCTAAAGCTCAATCATGTGTATCAATTTTATCACTCATGTTGGCTATTCTAAATATGTATGGAGTAGGAATCGTAAAAGTGATAATTTTTTAAAAAGCCAAATCATTTAAATAAAAGGAGATGATCTAAAAGGAAAATATAAAATATAAAAACCTAATCACACCAAAAGACATGATTTTTTATTCTTATCACATCTCATATTCATAATCAAAGCTCAAACTCCATAGTTGGCCTCATGATAAAGCTAAGGTCTATTGGGGTACAGTAGGCTAGTATATTGGGATAGGAGAATAAAAAATCTATAGTTCTACCTACTTTATCACACAAGTACCCAATATTCACAATAGAATAATGGATCTATAATAGGTCCTGAGGAATGGGGAGCATGTTATGGGAAGGTATGTCTATTTTAATTTCCTTGTTCATATAACCTTCATGAGTTGATCTTAGTATTACACCTAATTTACTATACAAATTTGTGTGTATTGCGAGCAAGTATCCTTGTATTTTGATGGTCACTATCCTCTTAGTGCCTTACTTCTTACCTAGTATGCCTCATGTTTACTAAGGTTTTCTTATAAACACCTATGTGCTATTTTACACTCCATATTTCATTACAATAATTCCAATATTTCCCCTTAATGAATTTTTTTTAACTGATCATACCCATAGGTTTTCCTTTTGCGAGTTGCATTATAAGACTTTGGATAGGACCAAACATTCCTCACAATTTTTATTTTTATTTTTTTCCTTTATTACCATTCACCTCATTAGTGTTCACCTTGTGAGTTGTAGTGTAAAACATTTGATATGGCCAAATATTCCTCACAAATGAGTGCATTAAATCCCATGAATTTGTTCCAACTTTTGTATCCATCTCATTGGTGTTCACTTTATGAGTTGCAGTAAAAGACCTTGGATAGGACCAAACATTCCTCATAAAATATTCCAATAAAATTTTATACTATGACCAAGTCACAATAATATTACATGATTAAAATTTGAGATAATGTGTGTTAGATTATAATTTACATACTCCCCATCTTGATTTACTATGTTCTATGCTTACTTCATAATCATTTCACTTTATCTTCTTATTTTTCAATTGCATGTATTTTTACAACCATTTTATTAACTTGATTTAGTATATTTAACTTGATTTATGCTTACATTTGTTTTTATTTTCATAATTCCCATCTTGATTTAGTATGAATAATTTGATTTATACTTACATTTGTTTTTATTTTCCTACTTTCTATCTTGATTTAGTATGATTGATTAACTTTACTTACAATTTTTTTTCATACTTTGCATCTTGATTTAGTATGATTGATTAACTTGATTATACGTTTATTTTCATACCATTTTTTATAACATGTTTTCCAATTTATTACAATATTTTCCATACTTCCCAACTTGATTTAGTATGACTTATATTTGTTTTAATTTAGTGTAATTTACTTATACATGGTTTGAAACATTTGTTACTTTTACTTTACCATTTTGGGATACTATATTTTTTCATATTTTGTTCTTACACATTTTCTATCATGATATAATGTGTATTACATTTAATGATTATTTATAATTTTCTAAATTCTACGCTTTTATTTTTAACCATGCATGTGTGTCACATTATGATAGAAAAGAAAATAAACACCATCATCTATTTCCCATAGCATATACAACAAAAGTAAAATACATGTTCTAGAAAGGAAATACATCTATACATACATAAATAACATCATTACAACTCATAGATCAAGAAAATGTAAATATCAATATATATATATATATATATATATATATATATATATATATATATATATATATATATATATATATATATATATGAAACATGAATCCGATACAACATAATACAAATACAAATACAATATCTACAACTTTATGTCCATGCTCCATCATGTCTATCAAGTGGATGAGCCACACTACCCATAGATGCCTATGAATGACCCCTCTAAATAGTACATTGTAATGAGGTAGTCTGGGATCTCAAACCATCAACTTGTCCCTATAGATTAGCCACCTGGGCTTGCATATTTCCAAGTTCTATCATAGTCACTATATGGGTAGCTCATTCCTAGGACAATGCCTACCAGGCTCATGCCTCCCCTATCTCTAACTCCTATAAGTCGCTGTAAGCCATCCCCTGTGTCTCTAGATACCTAGATTCCTCTCCCACCAATCAAAACTAGGGAGCATATGCTGGGGAATATGGTACCATAGTTTTCTTCATGTCAAATATTTCACCAAGATCAAAGATGGAATTTTGAATGTGTTGGAATAATTATCATTGATGTCAAAGGAATTGTAACAGATATGAATATAAATGTCAAACAAAATTATTGCTAGAAGTGAATGGAAGTGTTTTCAGAAGTGAACAACATTATTGCCTAAAGTGAATGAAAATGTCGACAAAATTGTTAACATAAATTTTGATGAAAATGTCGATGGAAATGTCAATAGAAATGTTGATGGAAATGTCAATGGTCACATATTTTGGTGAATAGGTGCCTATTGGATGGGACACATCCTTTAATAGATATATAAGGAAGAAGAGATGTGGAAGTATTACAAACATTCGATTTGAATGAAGATCATATAAGTGTGAGAGAAATGGAAGAGTAGAAAATGAAATAGAATAACTCTTAAGAAAACAAGTGTGAAGGGTAGATTTATTTTAATGAAGAATATTATTTTGAATTGTGAAAGAGAGAAGATCAGAAAGTATATAAGAAAATTACTGAGAGAGAAAGTGTAAGAGAAATAAAGCCATCATTTGATTGAATAATCAATCACAGATGATGGAATTGATTTATCTTGGGGTCAGTGCCTCATAGTCTAGGGGTTGGTACTCCTATGGGTCGATGCTAATGAATTGGCTGCGTTGGTGCTTGGTGTCTCCAGTGGGTGGGTACTCATAATTTGATTGAGTTGGTGCTTGGTTTGGGGATTGGTGTCTCTAATAGTTTGGTGCCTATAAATATTGTAAAAAAGTTATATATATATATAATTAATTAATTAATTAAAATTTTGTCATGGTTTTCTCCCAAAAGGGTTCCCATGTAAATCATGTGTTCTTTTGTGTTATTAATTTATAGATCTTGAATGTTTATGGTTATTGTGGTTGATTAAATTTGAAAAGATTAAAAGATTACGTTAAACTGATTCACCCCCAATCTCAGTATAAGCCTATGCTTAATAATTAGTATTAGAGTGGTTCCTTTAGAACTAGTCTAATTGCTAGAAGGTAGATCCTGGACTTACAAGATGGCAAAGTAGCTAAGGAAAGGGAATCAAGAGTTGAAATTTATGGTCAAGGATCTTAAGGAACATGTATGTATCTTGGAGTCTAAGTTTGTTTTTGAAGCAAAAGAAGATAAGATGTATATTTAGTATTTTAAGAATCAGATAGAGGTTGCATATTCAAGCTTAAAATAAAGAGAAAAGTGTGATTAGTTGAAGGCTGAGTTAGGTTATTTGAAGGATAAGAGTGATAGGATCATAATAAAGGTTGAGAAATATCATGAGATATTAATCCAAGGTGAGAATGATGCAAGTTTTAAGGGTAAATTAAATAATCTAATTAGGAAACCCAATGCTTTTAGGTTTTACAATTATTTTCATAGCCATTATTTTATTTTTCATCATGTTGGTCTAAGGAAAGAGACTATTTAAGGAGAAACAATAAGTCAAAGAGAGATCTCAGTCACCTTCAAGAAAAAGGTATGAGAAATGTTACTTGCTTTTGTTGTCATAAGGTTGGCCATATTGCTAAATTATGTCCAAGTGGAGTAAAGAGATCCTCAAGATAAGTCAAAGGCTATGAAGCCCCTAAAAGATATGAGAAGGGCCAAACTCAGGTTTGGAGACTTAATATAGTAATGGTCAATCAGATTGAGTCTAAGACTAAGAATGGATTAATTTCTACAATAGAAAAAGAATCAGATAGGAGGGACTGTGTGAAACTTTTGTTATCAAGAATTGTAGAAAATATAGTGAATACTAGTCCTAAGCAGCCTACAGATCAAAGAGAATCTTTGGTTATAATTGAGCATGAGCCTTGTCAAGATTCCTTATTATTAGTTTCTAATGATAGTGTGTTGGAAGGTAAGATAGTTACAAGAGTTGAGAAAATGAAGAACATCATGGATGTTGAGGTTAGTGAGTCAAAGAAGTTAGACATGCCCAAATAGATTCTAAGAGAAAGAAATTAGTCTCATAGATGCAAGAGGATCAAAGAAGTAATAGAGGAGATGTGGGCA
The DNA here is from genome assembly GCA_037957365.1 of Torreya grandis. NCBI lineage: Eukaryota > Viridiplantae > Streptophyta > Pinopsida > Cupressales > Taxaceae > Torreya > Torreya grandis. The sequence goes on from JARHVA010001803.1 coordinate 1,050,701, forward strand.
TCTCCTGGGTTTAATTTGTTCTAAGACCCTTTGTGTGGGGTCTCTTCTAGGATTCAAAGAGACACTTTATAGAAAAAGGAAGTATGGTGGATGCATATTCGGTCTTGGATGTGTTGCATGACAAAAATGTCATGAAGGTGAGTTGATAGATTAGTTTTTATATCATTTTGAGGTAGATTGATATTATGTCGTGTCTTGAGAGCTCTTGTGAGCATGGATTGAGGTAAGTCTAGTTGCTTTGAGCATGTTCTTGATGTTCAAATTAGTAGTAGGTTAATGTTATGAGGAGTTTGCTTTGCCATGTTGTGAAGTTTTTTATAACTATCTAAGGTGGTCGTATTGATTCAAGGGGTCATTAATAAGCAAGAAGGAGTGGATCCATGTTGATCAGGTCTCCATGAGACCTATTGGTAGCATGAGGGCTAATGGTACCTTCATAATGAAATCAAATGATTTGAAATTATCTAAAGCATAGGGGAGGTTTATGGAGGTTGGCAATGAAGTGTTTGACATGATTTGGATCATTGGTAAGGTCACATGGGCCATAAAGTCTTATTGGTGGTTCATTGAGGAGATAGACTTATTTGATTTAGGTGTCTACTAGAGCTAATGAAGATGTGAGACATATTGGTGTTCCCATGAGGGTATTGACTGTATGTGGATAGTGTTTAAAGAGTTGTTGTTAGACCTAGTTCGTTGAGGAGACATGTTAAATATGTCATGATCTATATGGAGCATGGAGTTAGGGGGAGCTAACTCAGTTTGTTTAAAAAGTTTGATGAGAAGCATGCATGAAAAAAGGGGGAACATGAGTTTTAAGTGAGGCAAGATTGAGCTTAGATTGACTAAAAGAGATATTTTAGCAAGAAATTATCAAGGTTGGGTCCAAGGATCAAGTGGCAAGGTATGAATGGGTTTAGGTAAGATCAAGAGCTGATGGAGATTTATAAAGTCATGTGTCAAGATAATGAGAAACATGTCAAGTTGAAAGACAACATATCAATCACTATAAAGGTAAGTATTTGGTCAAGTTTTCTTAAGTAGTATTAATTAAAATTAGAGTGAAGAGACAAGGTGGCAGTGGTAGAGACCCTTTGCCATTGATGTTAAAGGGGGAGAATTGAAGACATGGGGAGCAAAGGAGGAGAACTACAACAAGGGGGAGTTCATACACTAATTCATGGGGATTGCCATCAATGACAAAGGGGGAGATTGTTTGAATAATTGTCATTGATGTCAAAGGAATTGTAATGGATATGTCAAATGGAATTGTATCTAGAAGTGAATGATATTGTTGCCAAAAGTGAGCAGAAATGTTGATGGAAATGTTAATAGATTTTTTGATGAAATGTCAATGAAAATGTCAACGGTCACATCTTTTGGTGAAGAGGTGCCTATTTGATGGGACACATCCTTTAAAGGATATATAAGGAAGAAGAGATTTGGAAGTATTACAAGTTTTCTATTTGAATGAAGATCATATAAGTGTGAGAGAGAAGGAAGAACAAAAAATGCAATAGAATATCTCTTAAGAAAAGAAGTTTGAAGGGTAGATTTATTTTAATGAAGAATATTATTTGAGAATTATGAAAGAGAGGAGAGCAAAAAGTATATAAGAAAATTATTGAGAGAGAAGGTGAAAGATAAGAAAAGCCATCATTCAATTGAAGAAGCAATCACAGATGATGGAATCCATTTGGCTTGGGGTTGGTGCCTCATAATCTAGGGGTTGGTGCTCATATGGGTCGATGCTCACGAATTTATTGGGTTGGTGCTTGGCAAAGGGGATTGATGTATTTAGTGGGTGGGTGCTCATAATTTGACCGAGTTTGTGCTTAGTCTAGGGATTGGTGTCTCCATTAGGTTGGTGCTTGTAAAAATTGTAACAGAGTTATATATATATATATATATACATATATTGTTGTGGTTTTCTCCTAAAAGGGTTTCCATATAAATCTTGTGTTCTCTTATGTTAAATTGATAGATCATGAATGTTTATGATTTTTATGGTTGATTAAATTTGAAAATATTAAAAGATTATGTTATACTAATTCACCCCCATCTCAATATAAGCTTGTGCTTAACAATTGGTATTAGAGTGGTTCCTTCAAAATTAGTCTAACCATTAGAAGGTAGATCCCAAAATTACAAGATGACCAAGTACCTAAGGAAGGAGAATCAAGAGTTGAAAATTATGGTCAAGGCTCTTAAGGAATAGGTATGTATCTTGGAGTCTAAGTTGGTTTTAGAAGAAAAATAAGATAACATGTCTATTCAGGATCTTAAGAATCAGTTAGAGGTTGCATATTCAAGTTTGAAATCAAGAGAAGAAGAGTGTGATCAGTTGAAGGTTGAGTTAGGTTCTTTGAAGGATAAGCATGAGAGGCTCATAATCAAGGTTGAGAAAGATCATGAGATATCAGTTTAAGGTGAGAAAGATGCAAGTTTAAAGGTAAATTATAGAAGCCAATCATGCAACCCAATGCCTTCAGGTTTTCCAATTATTTTCATGGCCATTTTTTAATTTGTCATCATGTTGGTAATAGGAAAAGAGACTATTTAAGGAGAATCAATCAGCCAAAGAGAGATCTCAGTCACCTTGAATCAAAAGGTATGAGAAATGTTTCTTGATTTTATTGTCATAAGGTTGGCCATATTGCTAAATTATGTCCAAGTGGAGTAAATAGATCCTGAAGGTATGTGAAAGGTTATAGAGCCCCTAGAAGATATGAGAAGGGCCAAACTCAAGTTTGGAGACCTAAGAAAATAAAGGTTGATCAGATTGAGTCTAAGAGTGAGAATGGATTACTTTTTACAATAGATAAATAATGAAATAGGAAGGACTCTGTGATGTTATCAAGAGTTGTATAAAAGATAATGAATACTAGTCCTAAGTATCTTGCAGATCAAAAATAATCTCTTATTACAATTGAGCATGAGCCTGGTCAAGATTCCCTATTATTATTTTCTAATGATAGCATGTTGGAAGGTAAGATAGTTTTAAGATTTGAGAAAATGAATAACATCATGGATGTTGAGGTTAGTGAGTCAAAGAATTTAGACATGCCTAAAGGGATTCTAAGAGAGAAATTAGTCTCATAGATGCAAGAGGATCAAAGAAGTAATAGAGGAGATTTGGGCATCTCTTGGGTTTACTTTTTTCTAGGACTGTTTGTGTGAGGTGTCTCTTCTAGGCTTCAAAGAGACACTTTATAGAAAAAGTAATTATGGTGGATGCATGTTGGGTCTTGGCTATGTTGCATGACAAGAAAGTTATGAAGGTGAGTTGATAGACTAGTTTCTATATCAGTTTGAGGTAGCTTGATATGATGTAGTGTCTTGAGATATCTTGTGAGCATGGATTGAGGTAAGTCTAGTTGCTTTGAGCATGTTCTTGATGTTTAGATCAGTAGTAGGTTGACGTTATGAGGATTTTTCTTTGCCATGTTATGAAGTTGTTTATACCTATATGAGGTGGTCATATTGACTCAAGGGGTTAGTAATAAGTGAGAAAGAGTGGATCCATGTTGATTAGGTCTCCATGAGACCTATTGGTAGCATGAGGGATAATAGTGCCTTCATAATTAAAGAAAATGATTTGAAATTATCTAAAGCATGGAGGAGGTTTATGGAGGTTGGCAATGAAGTGTTTAATAGGAATTAGATCATTGGTAAGGATAGAAGGGCCATAAAGTCTCATTGGTGGTTATTGAGGAGATATAATTATTTGCATTAGGTCTCTACTAGACCTAATGAAGATGTGAGACCTATTGGTATTCCCATGAGGGTATTGACTATATGTGTATAGTGTTTAAAGAATTGTTTGCAGACCTGGTTAGTTGAGGAAACTTGTTAAAGATGTCATGATCTAGATGGAGCATCGAGTTAGGGGGAGATAACTCAATTTATTTAAGAATCTTGATGAGAAGCATGCATGAACAAATGGGGATCATGAGTCTAAAGTGAGGCAATCTTTAACTTAAATTGACCAAAACAAGATCTTTTAACAAGCAATCATCAAGGTCAGGTCCAAGGATAAGGTGGTAAGGTATGAATAGGTTTGGGTAAGATCAAAAGCTGATGGAGATATGTGGAGTCATGTGTCAAGCTAATGAGAAACATGTCAAGTTGAAAGACAATAGATCAATCACTCTAAAGGTAAGAATTTGTTCAAGTTTTCTTCAGTAGCACTAACTAAAATTGGAGTGAAGAGACAAGGTAGTAGCTGTAGAGACCCTTTACCATTGATGTCAAAGGGGGAGAATTGAAGACAGGCAAAGCAAAGGAGGAGAACCATAGCAAGGGGGAGTTCATCTACTAATTCATGGGGATTTCCATCAATAAAAAAGGGGAAGATTATTGGAATAATTATCATTGATGTCAAAGGAATTATAATGGATATGAACAAAAATGTCAAACAAAATTGTTGTTGAAAGTGAATGGAAGTGTTGTTGGAAGTCAACAAAATTATTTCCAAAATTGAATGGAAATGTCAAAGATTGTTAACATAATTTTTGATGAAAATGTCACTAGAAATGTCAACAAAAATGTCAATGGTCACATCTTTTGGTGAAGATGTGCCTCTTGGATGGGACACATCCTTTAATGACTATATAAGGAAGAAGAGATGTGGAATTATTAGAAACATTTGATTTGATTGAAGATCATATAAGTGTGAGAGAGAAGGAAGAGAAGAAGAGCATAAAATGAAATAGAATATCTCTTAAGAAAAGGAAGTGTGAAGGGTAGATTTATTTTAATGAAGAATATTATTTGAGAATTGTGAAAGAGAGGAATGCAAAAAGTATATAAGAAAATTATTGAGAGAGAAAGTGAAAGAGAAGCAAAACCATCATTTGATTGAATAAGTAATACAAAATGATGGAATCAATTTGGCTTGGGGTCAGTACATTATAGTCTAGGTGTTGGTGCTCCTATGGGTCAATGCTCACAAATTAGCTGGGTTGGTGCTTGGTGAAGGGGATCGATGTCTCCAGTGGGTGGGTGCTCATAATTTGATCGAGTTGGTTCTTGGTTTGGGGATTGGTGTCTCTAGTAGGTTGGTACCTACAAACATTTTAAAAGAGTTATATATATATATATATATATATATATATATATATGTATATATATTATCAAGGTTTTCTCTTGAAAGGGTTTCCACATAAATCCTATGTTCTCTTTTGTTATTAATTACTAGATCTTGAATGTTTATGGTTGTTGTGGTTGATTAAATTTGAAAAGATTAAAAGATTATGTTATACTAATTCACCACCCCCTCCTAGTATAATCCTATGCTTAATAAAATACACTGTAGCTTGAACAAAAAATTAATGGTGAATGAACAAGTAACTGTGTGAGAGAAATCAAGAGTGAAAAATGTGAAAATCATCTATGTATTCAACTTTACAAAAGGAGTAAAAATAGGACATATGATAAGTAACCACCCATAGAATAGTGGAAAGAGAACCTAAAATAGGCCTCTAACTCCTATGATGGAATGACTGGTTAAAGAGTGACTCATAACAACTAGACAAAAATGATAGTCAAGTAACTTCCTATGATAAATGACACCTAAACAAGCTAAACCACATGTGTAGGAATAATTTGAATAAATCAAATAAACAAAAAATAAATTCCTACACTAACACCCCCCTCAAGCACAACTTAGGTGGGTAAAGGAAGTGGGTCCTAAAAACAAGGCTTGATGAGTAACTCATGTACAAAAAAACTCTCATAAAGTGGAGAAAGGGGAAAACCCATAGGAAAAAAATCCCCGCCCCACCCACAAAAAAGAAAAAAAAAAGAAAAGAACTAGTGAATTCTCTAAGGATGTTGGGTACAACCAAAAATGCATCCACAACTGAGAGCAATAAATCACATAGAGAGAAGGGAGGGATAAGAATCCCCACTAAAGATGATGCTGAAGTCATCTATTCTCCAAGTATGGATCACAAGATGACCAATGTTGATAATGAGATCCTTTGCCTGAAGACTAAAGAAGTTCCATTCACATTGAATAATGTTTCTTCCTTTTTTCAAAGGAAGAACATGAGGTGTGTACTAAAAGTCTTATCATTCCACAATAGAAGATGAAGGCAACAGTATGAAGATATCTAAAAGAGGTCCAAGAATAAGGTGTGGCATAGGTCTGGAAAGATTGTGCACAAGAACTAAATGTAATGCCACTAAAGTGAACCTATTAGAAGAAGGACATGAAACATTTTATGGAACAATTTCAATATGAAGAGGAGATCTTGACTCAATAACTATTGAAGCTGAAGAAGATATTGTAGATTAAACACATAGATCTAAAATATGAATATCAACATGAACATATGAGTCATCAGAGCTCTCAATGGGTGTACTCACATTGGAAACATTAGACTCTTGTGAAGTACAAAACTATGAAGGCTCTAGAAGAGAAACATCTTGAATAGGGGCAGAAGTAGAATCTATAATGGGACAATTGAGGCCAGGCAAAATATCATCCTATATTGGTGGCTCAATAGAAAAAAGAGCACAATCCACCATGAATGTGTTATCAAAATAAATTGGAATAGGAGGAAGGAGTGAAATAGTCTCTGATGAGATAATAGGAAGAGGAGGAGGAGTGATATAAATCTGAATAGGATATCCAAAAAGAGAATGTAGGATGCTCCAAACAGTGTAGGGACACATTGTATGCTCCACATGGCAATGGAAATCCATGAAACCATCTAATAATAGGGTACCAAGAACCTTGTCACAAGTATTAGCTCACTTATCAAACTAAATAGGATCAGTGGGAGCAAGAATTTGTCCATATAGAAATGGAAGATGATTCTTATGTGTTACAAGTGTTCCATATACACACACATTAAGAAGCATAGTTGGTCTTCTCAAGAAGAACCATAGGTGTAGAATCAAATCTCCTCATCAATTGGTATCTCTCAAGTGGAGTTGACATGACTAAGAGAAGACACAAAATAAGTGCAATGAGAAAAAACACTACACAATTGACAATGCACACTCAATGAATGGACATTAGGCTCAGTGGACAATGCATCTAAGAATGAAAGATAAATCAATGTAAATGACACCAAAGTGGCACACAAGTCATGGAAACTGAGTGTGCACACAAGATAAAAATTAGGACCCATAATAACCCCTCCAAGACAATTAATAATGACCCCCAAAGGATGTCAGACTCAACCAATAATGTGTCTAGATAGGTAAGAGAAAATAGTGTACAAGTGCCAATATACATCTCAATGAATGGACATCAGACGTAATTGATGATATGTTGAAATGTGAATGAGACATTAGTGTAATGATCACCAAATGAGTACATGTGAAAATGCAAATAAGTGAAATAGGAGGACATCGAGCTTTACCAATAATGCATCCAAGAAGAGTAAAAGGGAATTACTAAACAAAGGGCCATAATGTGGGGATCTAGGGGACACATCCCTTGGCAGGGTTAAGGGATAGTGCCCCTTAATGGGCCAGGGTTAGTGCCCTAGTAATGATCCCTAAATGCAATTTGGAGCTTGTGTGACCCTTGGAATTGCCCAAAATTCACCAATTTTATCTAAAAAATGGCCCCAAAATGGACATCAGTTACCATCGATAATACATCCAAATGAGGACAAGAGTTGAATTGCAAGCAAGGAGAAAGAAATAGGAGAATCAAAAAATAAGGTTTGATTGTGAGGGGGTTTATCCACCTACTAAATTAGGCCTCACCCTACATCTTTGATAAGTGAAAAAGAGGTATATGACCAAGCAAAATCAATACAATCTCCTTATATCTCCCATATACAATATATTACTTTTATATAAAAAATAATAAAAGAATATTGTCTACTGGTATACATAAAGTTATTCCCATTCATCTACTCCACTTTTAGGCAATGAGTCCCATACACATAATTAGGCCTCCACCTAATATTAACCTTACAATAATGGTTTATATAAAAACATTAAAAAACTATCACTACCCCCTCCCTAAGAAAACCACCTTCACAAAACATAATAAATATGTTATGATAGTTTTTAAAGAGAAGGTGATTTCATTTGGTTCAAAAAATGTTTCCCACCATAATACAGACCAAAAAGTAGGTTCTTCAAAAAACATGATAGAATTTGGTGCATGTACAGTTGAAAATGCTTAGAACATGGGTTTGGGGAGACAAAAAGGTGAGCAATGATGGAAGGCAAGGGATAGCAATGGTAACAAGAAAGTTACCCAATAACGATAGAAGCTTAGAGGTCATGTGAATGGTTGGGGTTGTGTGGGTGACAAGAAGGATTGGAGAAGGGAGATGAATATTACCTTAGATGAAAGGTAGTTGGTGGTATGGGTAGGATCTTAAGGGTCCCAAATAGTTTCAAAAAAACATCTAGAATTCAATATTTGGAAGTTGCATTTCATTCAACAATCCAACTTAGATATTGACTTGATCTCCATCTTGCCTATTATGTAGATGATCTAGAATTCAATGAAAATTCCTATATCCAAATGTGTATTAGAACATAAAATAGGATGCAAATAGTGGTGGATGTTCTTGATCAGTATTCCCTAGGCTGAGGTAGATAATGTATGCAAAGAAAATTAAATCATAAAATAACTGGAAGACTGGTGGAGATGGGATAAAAATGGTGACAAATAATATACCTAAACTATTGAAATGGATGGATATGAATAATGTAACAAAAACCACACTTCCATAATAGATTTCCTAGTTGCCAAAGATAATGATGAGGTAATCATGATTGTTCAAAACCTAAACAATCACTAGATACATAAAAGAAGATGTTGAATAGTCATTGTGAAGCAGCTACCATGAAGCAAAAAACCTTCTCTATAGAAAAGTTTTTATGGAATGGGATTTGAAACACTCATGATCTCATAATAAAGCCAAACAACATAAAAAATGGACATTTGATTTACCAAACCCAATGCAATATACCATGTTAGAGATCTTGCCTAGATCAAAGATACAATTATGAATGCAATGTAGCTCAAACAAAGCAATAATGGTGAATGAACAAGCATTTGTGTGAGAGAAAGCAAGAGTGAAAACCATGCAAATCCTTTATGTATTTAGATTTACAAAAGGAGTAAAAATAGGAGAGGTAACTACCCCTAGAATAGTGGAAAGTGAACCTATAATAGGCATGTAACTCCTATGACATAATGATTGATCAAGGAGTAACTCCTACTAACTAGCTAAAAATGACAGTCAAGTAACTCCCTATGACAAATGACACCTAAGTAAGTTAAACCACCTGTAGGAATAATCTAAATAAAGTAAATAAATAGAAAATAAAGTTCTACACTAACACTCCATTGTAGTAGTATCAGGATGCCCTAGCACTACATCCAAAATATCTCAATGGGCACTTCAGACTATGGCACCCCATCTGAACTCCTCTTTGGACATATCTATAAAACATAAAAACCAAATATACATTAGATCACACACACACACACACACACACACACACACACACACACACACACACACACACACACACACACACACACACACACACACACACACACACACACACACACACATCAAAATCATCTATCTATACCAAGTATATCAAACAATTATGCATCTAGTATTATATCCAAAAATAAAAACATAAATCATTTATTACCAACATCAATGTCACCAACCATAGTCTCCCCATTAGCCTAACCATTAAGCACCTCCTTTATAGGTTGCCTCTTTGAAAGTACAAAACCTAGAGATACCTCTTGTGTGCATTGTGGTCCTCTCCTCATCAGCATCTCTATGGACCAGCTATGTCTAGCCTCCACTTTGGGATCTCCATGCATGACCATTAGCTCTTGTGTCTTCTCCCTCTGATTGTGCATTCATCTCCTATGTGTTTATGGTGGCCATTGTAGTCACCCTCTATATATAATACTATGACATCTTTTGACTCAAGTCTCACTACCTCTTATTGTTTCACCTGATCCACCTAAGGTCTCATTCGATGAGGCCTAATGATAGTTATCTTAGCAAGTACTCCTACACCCTCTCTACCTATAGGCTCTCTAGCATGCCATGCCTAATAAGTAGACATGACTAGCAGAGCCCCCAGATGTGGTAATCCCAATTATATAGGTACATGAGCTATAGGATGTGGCTCCACCCATGAGGTATAATGTCTAGTAATATGCATGCATGTCAATCTAGTAGCCCAAGTTGGCCAACTGGCCACAATATTAGTATAGGGATGCCATACAATCTACCCACAAGTAATGGTTTGAAAAGTTGGGGCATGAGGCACTACATGTATAATATGTTCCTATCACCATCTCACCACCCAAGGTAGCTTATCATCCACTACATGGGGAAACCCAGTTGGCCAGTATATAGGAAACCTCTTATATATCTAAGCACTCAAAAATATCATGGTCTCATAGTCTTCTACCACTGGGTCAACATACCATACATGTAATGCATGAGATGCACCCAAATGATAAAACTTAAATCATATAGAACACCTTGCTCTAGGATTGACTGACATAAGGATACCACATATAATGGTGCCTTCCCATCTAAATTTTGACACAACACACACATTATCACAATTCCTATCATGACCTTTTATATATATGGAATGATTGATATATATACATCAAATAAGCACACCCTAATCTAGGGTAAATATTATCTAAGATAGTCACCCAATAGACTATAAATCACCTCTCCTCCTTATCCTTTAGTACATCACAAATCATAAGAGTCCCAATAATGGGCAATCCAAGCAAAGCATGGACATCCTCCAAGGCGATGCCCACCTCTATTGTATCCCCATCCACTTCCTATTAAAAAGTGTTGATCAATCACTCCCATGCTCCTAAGAACATGATGACTAGATCAACACTGAGAGGTATCCTATGCATCTCCATGATGCCTCAAAATACTAGGAAATATATCCATGCTCGATCAACATTTGATAATCACTGTAATAAATCTAGTAGCCAATATGCATCCACTAGGTGCCAAAACCTCTGCTACCTCTGTAAAATGTCAAAAACCATATAATGTATTAGATCTTGGTATAAAAATGATAAACATACATTCTTAAAATTATTAAATTATTAAAAATTTAACTTTATCGATCTGTGCTTCCTATATTTTTTTTTTCACCCTTTTCCTACATAATCGACCCTTTTATACTAAATCAGCCATATTACCCCTCTTTATCAACTATGCCAAACCTCTACTATATAGTTGATCCATTCTTACAAACATAGTCAGCCCTTTTATACTAAATCAACCCTTTCCTATCTTTGCCAACTAGATTAGGCTTTTACTATGTAGTCGACCCCATTCAAAAAACTATATCAGTCCACCACTACATACTACATCAGCCAACATGCACTAAGTTGGCTCTGTTCATCTTTCTAAACTAAGTCATCCCTCTACTATTCAGTTGACCACCCCAATAATACTAAGTCAAACTTATGCTATGCAGTTGACCACTTTCTTACCTAGATCACCTTTTCCAACTGAGTCAGCAGGGCCCACTCTATTCAAAATTAATGATGACTTTTCAACCATTTACCATTAATACCTTATGTATTTATTGGTCCAACCCTTTCCTACCCAATATCCCACTTTATTCTTATTGTAGACATAGATTGCACCCTAGCTAAGCAAAGGATTGTTTAGGCCTTCTACTCAAATCTAGTCCAACATGGGAACAACCCTAGGCTATGGGTCACCTATGGTGGGGTTGGACCTCTTTTATTTTTAATGAGGCTAGCTCCTCTAATGCATCATTTAGCTCATTTCCACTAAAACCTATTGATTTCTAGGAAAATGAAGATAAAAATAACTAAAAGGGAAATCTAATCTAAGTTGGTGATGCACCTAAATTGATTTTTCATCCACTCTATTTGAACTTCTGAAAACACTAATGACACAAGTGAAAGACTAGATCTACAAATCTAAATGTCTAATATACATCAATATTTCATGTAGAGGTTCATCAATTGATCAAAACCTAAGGGAAGTGATGGAGAGGGTTGATTTGAGGCACTAACCAGTCAATGTATCCACATGCTAGCTGCATTAAAATGACATTAAACACTAAACATGACTTGCATAACAAACTAACTAGTAGCTAGGTGAGATCAGGACTTGACAAGGGAGAGATTTATACCACATGCAAATCAAACTAACATGAACACATTATACTAGAATAATGAAATCTGAAATAGTCTTCTATTTATCTCAAAAGGCTACAAAGCTCAATCTTGGTAGAGTCTAGTCATGCCCAAGAGAGGGATCTATTTGAAGGCTTAGAAGCCTCTATATATAGTAGAATGAGAATGAGAGAGATGGGGAACATGTGTGGGAGAATAGAGAAGGAGTCATTAATTATCAAGACATGTGGTGGTAGTTCATTTATTGTTTCCTTTATGCATGCCTTCTTCTAATCAAGACTAATCCTTTTCAACAAGTTAACCTGCATTTGGCTCTAATAATTTTCAAGATTTCTCATTAGCTAAGAGACCCACTAGAAGAAAAGGGTTTGTTTTGCATGATGAGTCATCACTAATCCTGTTGGAAAAAATATCTTTGAGATATGAATATAATCAACACTCTAACTACTTCTCCAATACCCCAATCTACTCTATGAACTTCACCACATCTTCCACTTGGATTTATTATGAAGACCAGGTACTCATATCCTTAGACTTGATAAAACCATGAGTAAGTCTACTTAGGTGGATGATCTAACTATCACATTTATTCCTTAATGTGCTCTTTATTACAAATCCTGGACATAGATTAACTATAGATTGAAAACCAATCTTATTTATTAGTTTTCCCATAGTTTCAATATATAGATGCAAAGCTTACTTGTTGTCTGGTCCTTTTTGTGAAACTTAGTCTCCAACCTTTGGTCTACACTAGGCCTTTAAGGTAACTGTTTTACCTATATAGATCTTCAATGGTGATACCCAATCCTACAATGTCCATTTTGGTTTATCTTAGGTCACGCTTGAACTCTGGTCCCATGTATTTACTTTTCCCCATAAAAATTACTTCAATTCCCAATATAAAAGTTCCTAGGTCAAATTCGCTTATTGGCTATAGATATTGACTTGACCTATTGAATTTTGGACCTTTTTTGCACCATTAGATCCCCATGGTATGATTGAATGCATGCCCTTGAATCTAGCTCCTTTTAAACTCAAATGACTAATTTATGAGGCCCATATTTGATACTCACATGGCTATCTTTGATGTTTACATAACCATCTTTGATGTCCACATGACCATCACAATTTGAGACCCATTGGTTATTTTTCATGTCTTAAATTTGACATCTGAGAGCCCATCATTGATGTTTGTGAGCCCATCACTGACATACATGATCCTGTCATAATTTAAACCCCAATGATTTAATCAATAATCTTTATTTTGACATCCATGCACCTATCATTTGATGTCTACATGACCATCATTCAATTCCATGCACTCATCATAATTTGAGCCCCAATGGTTAATTATCGAGACTTGAACTTGATGCTCACGTGAATTTCTTCATCTGCTTGCTCTATTTTGAAGGCTTATATCTTGAGATAGAGAACTCATCGAGACATGAAATTTGTATAGGATGATCCTGGCATTAAGTGCATCATTTCCATGTGACTCGTTTGGATTGAGATTATTTCTAAGAAAACTTATAAAATTTACAAGTAAGATGGCCCATCCATTTTTGCATGAAGTCCTGGCGACGGTCTAGCTCTTTAAAACTTGTGTAATTCATCTTTTGATCCTTCAAAGCTCTGAAAATATGCTTATGTATTCAATATAGGCAAAATCTTGGTATGTGGGCCAAAATTGGCCAACATCTTTGGTGACTCAATTAGGAAGAATGCCTACTATGCTTAAAAACCCAAACCATGTTGCTTTGTGGGCATGGAGTCTCCTCTCTGGTTCAACAATCTGATCTAAATATAAAATTGACTACCCCTCTGGATAACCTCTCTTTAAACAAATAGGGACAAAAGGAACAAAATAACACAAAGTGCCCAAGGCACTTATTGAAGGGAAACACAAAACATAAGGGAAACTAATCTAGCAAATCAAGGACTACTAACTTAATGTACTAGGGCATCACTTGGAGAAAAGAAACAAACAACTAATTATGTAAAAGGAATCTAACTATTTAAGAGAAATCATGATCCACCTAGGTCAAAATGAAAATTCACAAACTCGTTTAGTCCAAGAGATGGCACAAGTTGTTTATAAGGATGTTTGCTAAACATGACCCTTGATGAGGTTTTATTCCTACCTACCAACTCTCTTAGCATCCCCTAGAGTGATCCATCAATAACAAACCAATCATCAACAAAGACAAACTAGTCTTGTTCTTCAGGATCTTTCTCATACTGCTTCTTAGCTATAATCTCTATAAGTGACACCTTATCTAAGCATCATCCTTGAGTCCTTTTGGCACCAAATGTAAACTCATCAAAATATTCAAGAATTTTAGAATGTCTAACCCCATCTACATAATGAGGTTTGATGAGTGCATCTAGATCAAATTTCTCATGATCATGCTCTGCAATGAGTAATATATATTTTCAAATTCCCTCAACCCCTTATAGAGATTCAATATACAACTTCCAAGTTACCATATTTTTGTTCCTTACTTTGATTAAATTGAATAGGATCAATTTGAAGGGTATCTTGATCCTTTTAAATAAGAGATATGTCAAATTCATCCATGAATTCCATTTGTACTAATCCCTCATGGAGTTATTCCACATCAAGATCAACCTTGTCATTCTACCTTGGCATCCCTAAAGTAACACTGCCTTCCTAAAGATCCAAAACATTAATGAAATCCTCAGATGAAGATTCAAACTACTATACTATCTCATCATCCAAATCTACCATCTTAAGTTAATCAATCTCACTCATGAAATCATGATACAACTATTGCTAATGGTATTCTTCTTTAGGAATGCTCTATGTCTCAGCAATAGTTCTATATGAGTTGTCTTCATGGCTACCTTACAAAGAAATATGATCTTGCACTTGATCCATATCAACCACTACAATATCTTGATAAAAATCTTGATTTTAGACAATTCATATGTGATCAAGAGGTTATTGAGAAATAACCTCTTGATGCACATCTGAGACTTCTTCTTGTTGGACTTCATCTGCAACTTGCACTTGTTCCTGCAACTCATCTTCTTTGGCATTATGAAATATTAAAACATGCTCACTTTTGATAAGTGGTGTTCCAATAATGATTTCCTCTTTTTGATCCCTAAAGTCATCATGATTTTTTGTCTCCGTAGATCCATCTTCTTGATTTGTCTCACAAAGAAGAGGCTCTTTCTCAAAGAGTGGCATAGTAAACCCTTGAAAATATTCAACAAGATGAGAGAGGTCTAAGGAAGTTACCATAGGTACCTAATTTTGTTCATGGAGATGCTCTTCTTGGATCACCTTCACCTCCTCTCTCTATTTCTTTGCTTCTTGAAAGACTCTTCATGAAGAAAAGGCTCAGGGATTTTGAGGGGAAAGGAGTGGAGGCAAAATGGTCTCTTGTTTGACTTCCATAATCACCACTTCTTCTTTTGTAGACTGCTTTAGATGGATTTCCAAGAGGGAAAAGACTTAGATTATTGAGGGGGGAGTGGTGGGGATTGAGTAACTTTGGGTCTACTTGACTGCATGAATTGAATCCAAAATAGAAACTTGGGCTTATGATTTTCTTACATAGTGTGCATTGTGGCTTAAGGGTTGAAAGGAGGTACATTTAGTTGAGGTGGTGTTTCATTTACAACTACTATTTAATGCTAGAGTTGATGGTTGGCAAACTCAATTTTATTGGTTAAATGAGCCATGAAATCATGAACTAGATCATTAGAGATCTATTCCAGTAAATTTGAAGATGTAGGCTCCTGTATGGTCTATCAAAAAACATGGAGATTAGTCTCTTCAAAGCATGCTTGTCCAACCTTTTAAGGCCTTTCTTGGATAGAATTCTAGGTAGGAAAGTTAGGCAAGCCCTGAATGGACTCTTGAGGGCTATGGTAAATATTGGTTTGTTGATCATAAGGAGGAAAGGGGGGATCTATGGGAACATATTAATGTAAATGATAACCCTAAGGTTTCTCATAAACCACCAACCTCTCTTCAATGGCTACTATTAGACCACTAATGTCTAAAACATCAGAACTAAACTTTGAGTGGCATTGCCTTATGAAATATGAACATACCTCTTTATCTTGCTATAAATTAGCTCTCATGCTTGTAAACATCCTCTTTATATCCCTTCTTAGTGTCTACACTTATCATCTCTTTCTCATAGCCAATCAAAATTTTCTTGAAGCTTGAGATGGATTAATTTGAAGCTTGATAGGTTTGATCAGGAAGACAACTAGATTCATGAGGGATATTATAGGATTGATAAGGGTCATAAGTAAGGTAAGATCCATGCCATTGATAATAAGGAGCATAAAAACTTGATAAAGCTCATCATAGCTTTGATAAAACTCTTGTTAGGGTTTATTAGGCTCATATGGATCATGAGGATCTTATTGGAATTGTTGATAAGGAGGCAAATGATAAGGTTATTCACCATAGCTATTTATATTAACCTCATATGTCAAAAGAGATGCCAAACTAATTAAAATATTTAATGAGACATACTTGAGCTGCTTATAAATAGAAGCTTTTATTCAGAGTCACCCTTGGTGCTAACTTTCTTGCTTCCAATAGATTATTAGAGGAAAGACACACCAACAATATTTCCACTCTTTTGGATCTTTGTTCCACTGGGTGTGCTATAATTGTTGTAGACATAGATTGTACCCTAGCTGAGAAAAGGATTGTTCAAGCCTTCTACTCAAATCTAGTCCAACAAGGGAACAACATTAGGATATGGGTCACCTATGGTAGGGTTGGATATCTAGGATTTTTAATGAGGATAGCTCCTCTAATGCATCATTTAGCTAATTTCCACTAAAACATATCAATTTCTGGGAAAATGGAGAGAAAGACAACTAAAATGGAAATCTAGGCTAATGTTGGTGATTCACCTAAATTGATTGTTCATCCACTTTATTTGAACTTCTAAAAATAGTAATGACACAAGCAAAAGACTAGATCTGCAACTTCAAATGTCTGTTATGCATCAATATTTCATGCAGAGGTTCATCAATTGATAAAGCTTGAGGGAGGTGATGGAGAGGCTTCATTCAAGGCACTAACCAATCAAAGTATCCACATGCTAACTTCAATAAAATGACATTAAACACTAAACATGACTTACATAAAAAGATAACTAGTAGCTAGGTGAGAACAGGACTTGACAAGGGAGAGATTTCTACCATATTCAAATCAAACTGACATGAACACACTATACTAGAATAATGAAATCTAAAATAATATTCTATTCATCTCAAGAGGTTACATAGCTCAATCTTGGTAGAGTCTAGTCATGCCCAAGAGATAGATCTATTTTAAGGATTATAAGCCTCTATATATAGCATAATGGGAATGAGAGAGATGGGGAACATGTATGGGAGAATGGAGAAAGAGTCATTGATTATCAAGACATGTGGTGGTAGTTCATTGATTGTTTCCTATACACATGCTTTCTTCTAATTAGGACTAATCCTTTTCAATAAGTTAACCTGTATTTGGCTCTAATAATCTTCAAGCTTTCTCATTAGCTGAGAGATCCATTAGAAGATAAGGGTTTATTTTGCATGATGAGTCATGATTAATCCTATTAGAGAAAAATATTTGAGATATGAATATAATCAATGCTCCAACTACTTCTCCAATCCCCCAATCTGCTCTATAACTTCAACACATCTTCCACTTGGCTTCATTATAAGGACTAGGTCCTCATATCCTTAGACCTGATAGAGCCATGAGTAAGTCTGCTTAGGTGACTAATTTTATTGTCACATTTATTCCTTAGCATGTTCTTTACTATAATTCCTAGACCTAGATTAAATATAGATTGAAAACCAATCTTATTTGTTAGTTTTCCCATAGTTTCAATATATAGATGCAAAGCCTATTCAATGCTTGGTCCTTTTTTTGACACCTAATCACCAACCTTTGGTCTAAAATAGGCCTTTAAGGGACATATTTTACCTCTAGAGAGCTTTAATGGTGATACTTGATCATGTAATGTCCATTCTAGTTTATCCCAAGTCATGCTTGAACTCTAGTCCTGTGTATTTACTTTTCCCCATCAAAAATTACTTCTTTCGATTCCCAATAGAAAAGATCCTGGTTTGACTTCACTAATTTGACAGGTACCCCTAAAACAACAAACATGCTCTGATACCAGTTGATGGGGAATCCAAGAACAAACACACCTGTTCTGATCCCACTTGTTAGGATCTTGCTCCTCAGAAAGAACACAATATGATTACCAAATACAAGCAATTAAACATGCAAAATTATCCAGAAGTACAAGTAACTAGAATTCACACATAGCATAGAATATGAGAGACAATATACAATCTTATATTAATACTTGTACAGAAAAGAATACAATAAAGAGTCACCATACTCTTCCACCTTACAGAGGCTTCCCACACCTCAAGTGTACAGTAATTCTTCTTCAAAACACTCTCCTACCAAAAATGGTCCCAACACACAACTCACACACATAATTGGTGTTCACCTCTCCAACTAGTCAGTAATAACCCTGCCATTACACCAAGCACTCAAAAGTACTTCAAGTAGATCTTCTCATGAACCTGCACCCTGCAATTCAACAGACCATACTTACATGTAGATCTCCTATGAGCTTGCAACAACCTGCAACTCAATGATCTTACAATGGAAGGATCTTCCTTGCCTTCCTTTTTAGCTCATCTATACAATACATGCCAATGGGTCTATAAATATATCCCAAACTTAAAAAATAACTTAGACTCTTAATTTACTAATAATAGACACGCAGCTCAAGACTCAAAATAGCGTTTAACATGCAAACAACCCATTCAACTAACTAACTGTTCATGCAACGAACAGTTTTGGAACACACAGGCAATCGACGTCAGTCCCTATCTAACTGGTACTGACCGATGTCGGCTAACTACTTGCTGATGTCGATTTCCTTCTGCACTGTCTGTGACCGACGTCGGTTACATTGCCGATGCTGGTACTTTTGAAACTCAGCAACCTCCTCCATGTCTGCAACAATTGAAGCTTTTAGCTCCACAACCTAACATCATTGGCTACCCATATTGACTTAGCATATTGACTTTTTTACCTTTTTACACCATTATATCCCCATGGTATGATCGAATGCATGCCCTTAGATCTAGATCTGTTTGAACTCAAACAACTAATTTAGGAGACCCATATTTGATGTTCATGTGTCCATATTTGATGTTCACACAACTATCTTTGACATCCACATGACCATCATAATTTGAGCCCCAATGGTTATTTTCCATGTCTAAAATTTGACATCTGAGAGCCCATCATTAATGTTCATGAGCCTATCACTGACGTCCATGAGCATGTCATAATTTAAAACCTAGTGATTTAATTACCAAGATTTATTTTGACATCCACATGCCTATCATTTGACATATGTATGACTATCACTAATGTCCACATGCCCATTATAATTTGAACCCCAATGGTTAGACTTAAACTTGATGCTCATGCGATCATCTTCATCTGCTTGTTCTACTTTGAAATCTCAAGATAGAGAACTCATAGAGATATGAAATTTGTAGAGGATGATCTTGGCATTAATGGCATCATTCCCATGTAACTCTTTTGGCTTGATATTATTTCTAAGAAAACTTATAAAATTCATAAGTAAGCTGACCCATCCATTTCTACATGATGTCCTGGTGATGGTCTGACTCTTCATATCTTGTGTAAGTCATCTTTTGATCCTTCAAAGCTCTGTAACTCTACTTATCTATTCAAACTAAGAAAAAGCTTGGTATGTGGGCCAAAATTGGACAACATCTTTGGTGACTCAATTGGGAAGCATGCCTACTATGCTTGATAACCCAGACCATGCTACTTTGTCTAGTCCATTAGGCATGGAGTCTCCTCTTTGGTTTAATAATCTGATTTGAATATAAAACTAACTACCCCTTTAGATAACCTCTCTTGAAAAAAATAGGGACAAAATGAATAAAACTACACAAAGTGCCCAAGGAACTTATTGAAGGGAAACATAGAATTCAATGGAAACTAACCTAACAAATCAAGAACTACTAATATAATGTGCTAGGGTAGAACTTAGAGAAAAGAAACAAATAACTAATTATGTACAAGGAATCTAACTATTGAAGACAAAGCATGATCCACCTGGGTCAAAAGGAAAATTAATAAATTCACTTAGGCCAAGAAATGGTATAGGTTGTAGAGAAGGATATTTACTAAACATGACCCTTGATGAGGCTCTCTTACTACCTACCAACTCTCTTATCATCCCCTAGAGTGAGTCATCAATAAAAAACTAATCACCAATAAAGATAAACTAGTCTTATTCTTTAGGATCTTTCTCATACTGCTTATCAGCTACAATCTTTGTAAGTGACACCTTATCTAATAATTATCCTTTAGTCCTTTTGGCACCAGTTATAAACTCATCAAGATATTTGAGGAGTTTATAATGGCCAACCCCATTTTCATAATGACCTTTAATGAGTGCCTCTAGATCAAATTGCTCATGATCATTCTCTCCAATGAGCAACATATCTTTGCAAATTACCTCAAACCCTTGCATAGATTTAATATATAGCTCCCAAGTTACCATATTTTTATTCCTTACTTTGATTAACTTGAATAAGATAAATTTGAAGGGTATCTTGATCCTTTTAAATAAGAGATATCTCAAATTCATCCATGACTTCCATTTGTACCAATCCCTCATGGAGTTCTTCCACATCAAGATCAACCTTCTCATTCTACCTTGGCATCCCCATAGTATAACTGGCTTCCTAAGGCTCCATAACATTAATGGAATCCTTAGATGAAGATTCAACCTACTATACTATCTCATCATCCAAATCTACCATCTTAATTTCTTCAATCTCACTCATGAAATCATGATACAACTATTGCTAATGGTATCCTTCTTTAGGAATGTTCTATGTCTCAACAATAGTTTTGTGTGAGTTGTCTTTATGGATACCTTCCAAAGAAAGATGCGCTTTCACTTGATCCATATCAACCACTACAAGATCTTGAGAAAAATCTTGATTTTGGATAGCTGATATGTGATCAAGAGGTTATTGATAAATAACCTCTTGATGCACATCTAAGACTTCTCCCTGTTGGACCTCATCTCCAACTTTCACTTATTCCTGTAACTCATCTTCTTTTGCATTATGAAAGACTGAAGCATGTTCCCTTTTGCTAAGTGGTGTTCCAATAATGATTTACTCTTCTTGATCACTGAAGTCATTATTATTTTTTGTCTCCTTAGCTACATCTTCTTGATTTTCCTCACAAAGAAGAGGATCTTTCTCAAAGAGTGGCATAGTAGACCCTTGAAAATATTTAGTAATATGAGAGAGGTCTAAAGAAGTTACCATAGGTACTTGATTTTTTTCATGTAGCTAAGGAGACAAAAAAATATTTAGTAATATGAGAGAGGTCTAAAGAAGTTACCATAGGTACTTGATTTTTTTCATAGAGCTACTCTTCTTGGATTACCTTCACCTCCTCTCTCTGTTGCTTTACTTCTTGAATGACTCTCCATGAAGGAAAGGCTCTGGGATTTTAACGAGAAAGGAGTGGAGGTTGAATGGTCTCTTGTTTGACTTCCATAATCACCACTTCCTCCTCCTTCTACATACCACTTTGGATGGATTTCCAAGAGGGAAAAGACTTATATTCTTGAGGAGGGAGTGGTGGGGATTGAGTAGCTTTGGGTCTATTTGACTGCATGACTTGAATCTAAGATAGAAAATTGGGTTTATGATTTTCTTAAATAATGTGCATTATGTCTTGAGTGTTGAAAAGAGGTACATGCAGTTAATGCAGTGTTGATTTTGTAGTTTCTATTGAATGCTAGAGATGCTAGTTGGAAAACTCAATTTACTTGGCTAAATTAGCCATGAAATCATAAATTATATCACTAGAGATCACTTCCTATAAATTTGAAGATGTAGGCTCTTATATGGTCTATCGAGAAACATGGAGATTAGTCTCTTCAAAGAATGCTTATCCAACCTTCTGAGGCCTTTCTTGGATATACTTCCACATAGGAAAGTTAGGTAAAGCCTAAATGGGCTCTTGAGGGATATGGTAAATGTTGGTTTTTTGATCATAAGGAGGAAATGGGGATTCTATGGGAATATACTGCTGTAAATGATGACCCTGAGGTTTCTCATAGACCACTAGCCTCTCTTCAATGGCTACTATTAGACCACCATTGTCTAAACCATCAAAACTAAACTTTGAGTGGTCATGCCTTATGAAATATGAACATACATCTTTATCTTTCTACAAATTATATCTCATGCCTTGAATTTCATGCTTGGAAATTTCCTCTCTATAGCCCTTCCTAATGCCTATGCTTATAATCTCTTTCTCATAGCCAATCAGAGTTTTCTTGAAGCTTGAGATGGATTGATTTGGGGCTTGATAGGTTTGATCAGGAAGACAACTAGATTCATGAGGGGTATTATAGGATTAATAAGGTTCATGATTAAGGTAAGATCCATGCCCTTGATAATAAGGATCATAAAAAATTTGATAAGGTTCATCATTGCTTTGATAGAACTCTTGGTAGGGCTGATTAGGCTCATATGAATCATGATGATCTTGTTGAAATTTTTTGATAAAGAGGTGAGTGATAGGGTTATTAACCACAACTATTCATATTAACCTCATATGTCAAAATAGATTCCAAATTGATTAAAATATTCAATGAGACATACCTTGCTTGCTTATAAATAAAAAATTTGATTCAGAGTCACCCTTGGTGCTAACTTGCTTGCTTCTAAAAGGTGATTAGAGGAAAGACACACCAACAATATTTCAAATATTTTAGATCTTTGTCCCATCAGGCATGCCAAAACTATTGTAGACATAAATTGCACCTTAGCTGAGCAAAGGATTGCTCAAGCCTTCTACTCAAATCTAGTCCAACATGGGAACAACTCTATGCTATGGGTCACCTATGGTGGGGTTGGACCTCTTTGATTTTTAATGAGTTTAGATCCTATAATGCATTATTGAGTTCATTTCCACTAAAATGTACCAATTTCTAGGAAAATGGAGAGAAAGATAACTGAAATGGAAATCTAAGCTAATGATGGTGATCACCTAAATTGATTGTTCATCTACTCTATTTGAACTTGTAAAAACACTAATGACAAAAGTGAAAGACTAGATATACAACTCCAAATGTATGTTATGCATCAATATTTCATGTAGAGGTTCATCAATTTATCAAAACCTAAGGGAAGTGATGGAAAGGCCTGATTCAAGGCATTAACCAATCAATGTATCCACATGATAGCTTTAAAAAATGACATTAAACACTAAACATGACTTGCATAACAAGATAATTAGTAGCTAGGTGAGATAAGGAAATGATAAGGGAGAGATTTATACCACATATGCAAATCAAATTGACAGGAACACACTATACTAGAATAATGAAATTTGAAATAGTCTTCTATTCATCTCAAGAGATTACAAAGCTCAATCTTGGCAGAGTCTAGTCATGCCCAAGAGAGGGATCTATTTTAAGGCTTAAAAGCCTCTATATATAGAAGAATGGGAATGAAAGAGATGGGGAACATGCATGGGATAATGGTGAAGGAGTCATAATTATCAAGACATGTGGTGGTAGTTCATTGATTATTTCCTGTACGCATGCCTTCTTGCAATCATGAATAATCCTTTTTAACAAGTTAACCCACATTTAGACCTAATAATCTTCAAGCTTTCTCATTGGATAAGAGATCCACTTGAAGAAAAGGGATTATTTTGCATGATGAGTCATGACTAAGCCTATTAGAGAAATATCTTTGAGAACTAAACATATTCAATACTCCAATTGCTTCTCCAATCCCCCAATCTACTCTGTGAACTTTGCCACATCTTCCACTTGGCTTCATTATGAGGACCAGGTCCTCATATCCTTAGAGCTGATAGATCCATGAGTAAGATTACTTCGGTGGCTAATAGAAATATCAAATTTATGCCTTAACGTGCTCTTTACTATGAATCTTGGACATTGATTAACTATAGATTGAAAACCAATCTTATTTATTGGTTTTTTCATAGTTTCAATATATATATGTAAAGCCTGCTTGATGTTTGGTCCTTTTTTTGACACTCAATCACCAACTTTTGGTACACACTAGGCCTTTAAGGGACCTATTTTACCTCTACAGAGTTTCAATGGTGATACCCGATCCTGTAATGTCCATTCTGGTTCATCCCAAGTCATGCTCAAACTCTTGTCCCATGTATTTACTTTGCCCCATCAAAAATATTTTCTTTGATTCCCAATAAAAAATCTCCTAGGTTGACTTTGGTCATTAGCTATAAATATTAACTTGGCCTATTGACTTTTTGAACTTTTTTTCACCATTATATCCCCATGGTATGACTAAATGCATGCCCTTGGATTTAGATCCTTTTGAACTCAAAAAACTAATTTACAAGGCCCATATTTGATGCTCACGTGGCCATTTTTGACATTCACACAACCGTCTTTAAATTCTACTGACCATCATTATTTTAACCCCAATGGTTATTTTCCATGTCTTAAATTTGATGTCTACAAGCCTATAATTAATGTCTATGAGCCTATCACTGATGTCTATGATCCTGTCATAATTTAAACCATAGTGATTTAATAATCAAGATTTATTTTGACATCCACATGCCTATCATTTAACATTTGCATGACTATCATTGAATTCCACTAGCCTATCATAATTTAAATCCCAATGGTTAATTTTAAAAACTTGAACTTGATGCTTTCATGACCATCTTCATCTACTTGTTCTACTTTGAAGGTTTATATCTTGAGATAGAGAACTCATCGAGACATGAAATTTATAGAGGATGATATTGGAATTAAGGGAATCATTTCCATACAACTCTTTTGGCCTAAGATTCTTTCTAAAAAACTTATAAAATGCACAAGTAAATTAACCTATCTATTTTTACATGACATCTTAGTGATGGTCTGGGTCTTCACAGCTTGTGTAAGTCATCTTTTGATCCTTCAAAGCTCTGGAACTCTACTTATCTGTTCAATCCATGAAAAATCTTAGTATGTGGGCCATAATTGGCCAATAGTTCCTAGTTTACCTAAAAAATTCCTAGGGTAATTTTCACTAGCTACATTCTCCTTAACATATATTTTATGTACCTAGCTTAGTTTCAATAAAAATTACTAAAAAATTTGAAATTAATGCACCACCTACTTGAGCTTCACTGGCTACAGTTGCTAGGTGTCCTCCATGTCATATCTATCATCTCCTATCTATGGCCACTCTCTAGGCTCCTCTAGGTCTCTCAAAGCTCTAGTTTCTTATAATAGTAAAAATTATAAATAAATTAATTTTCACCCTATTTATATTTACTATTCAAAATTATTTACCACTAGATTCTATTTTTTGCTCATAACTTTATTTCTCCTAGCTCTTTTTTCAAACCGAAAGATGTTCTAAAATCTTGATGTTGTAGAGAAATTTTCCACATATTAAATATATATTTTTCAAAAATTAAAAAAATTCTCTTATTTTATAGGTTCACTGAATATTACCTACATTAGACACCTTTGCATTTCTCTCACTTCATTTCTACTCTACAATAGTAAGGTAAGTAAAGGTATGTATTTATCAATTTTGTCCTTATATTTATCTTATTCATTTCTTACTATAGTTTATTGAGCTTAGCATTGTGTGTTGTTATATTCTTTTCCTAAATCACCATCCAGTGTTGTGACTGCATGACACATGATGAGCTTTGTGTGGGGTATATATACACACACAATATTTTTAAACTTGATCAATTACTAATCTTTCTTTCTTGAAAGAACTCATCGAGTCTCAATTTATCTGAGTGCATGTATTAAAGGGTACATTAGGAAAGGGATGGGCAAACTATTAGTGATTCACAAGATTATTATTCCCTATACCATTTCATAAAACCAACATAATTCCCTTATATACATTTCCATAAGATTTGACACCTCCCTTACACACTCCTCTAAATAATTCACCATCTCAAACAGCCCTTGCCTAAGCCAAGACCTATTTTTTATATTATCCAAACATAGTCAAATGGGTCAACCCTATTTTGGGAATTGAGCACATTACAAGACTAAGTCAGTCCAGCTGACTTAGTCTGGGACCTAACTATTTTTTTCCTAAATAACTAGGTTGACTGGGCCTACTGTGTCAAATAAAAATTCATAAGGATTTTAGGATTGGATCTAACTATATATACACATCCTTTACCCCATTTACAATTATAAATAGATATAATCATTCATTTGTGTATCTGATTATCCACTATTATACTTAAGGAGTCATTGCTTAGGGTTTCATAATTCCTTTGGAGAGAAAAAAGTCTTTTAGATGCATATGAGAAGTCTTGTAGCTTAGAGCTGACCTATATTTGTTATTCTTATGAACCAAAAAAACCTCTTGCAAAACACCATTGGCTAAGGGAGAGATTAAGGATCGGTGGGTTCATCTTCAAGGTAAGTATTCTTAACTCTTACTCCTCTTTTAGTAGTAGATAGAATTGTATGTATTGACTTATGAATGCATTTATCTCTCTATGCATTAAGATTACGTCTACATATACTTAAGTAGAGTTATTATTTACATGTTTATTATCCCTCATTTGTGCCACAAGCTTTAGTGAGCATTAGATTATAATAGATTTACTTTTAATTTGTTAGAAAACATAGGACTTAGTTAGGGTTATTGTGTGGTATTGATTGACTAGAGGATTTAGAACATTCTCTAGTGATATTTTATGGTAAGATACACCTTAGTTAGGTATAGTGGATCCATATTTGTCATGAACTCAGTTGTCTAAATGTACCAACAAATAAAAGGGCTAGTTTGATTTATCTTCTCCAAGCTAGGATTGATTTATAGATCGACTTCACTTTTCCTTGTATACAAAGATGATCTGTTAATATATAATTTTGACATCTAAAAATGGTATTTTTATAATCTAAAATTTTATTGTGTTGAGATTGACCATATTGGAGGATAATTTTATCTACTAAAACTTTACTAAGATCAATCTCCACACAAATTCATGCATAGGTGCATAAACCTACTACAATTATCTCTTTGTCATTTTAAATGAAAGTGCCTGAAACATTTCCTATCTCCTCAGACATATGCCAAAATGTAGGGGTATGTTAGGGATTCAAACCCACACTAGCATATTTGAAACTGAAAGAGAGAGAGTTTGGGTCAAACTCTAGAAACCAAGGAGTAATGAACAATCCCGCATTACCCAAAAACCAAGGACCATCTGATAGACATCTATGATAATCTAACTGATCATGAAAGATAATAAAAACAATATTTTAGAGTAAAGGGATATCTCAAATTTTTTTGTCCAAGTCTCAAACATCTATTGATACAATGCCTCTATTATAGGTCAAAACCATTAAATCTATAGATTACTGCATCTTCTAATAGATCAAGTGATATTCATCCACTTCTTAACTAGAAATATTCACAAAAGGAACCTCATTCACTTGTTCTACAATGTATCCATGAGAAAGAGGAAGAGACTTCTTACAGTTTGATTTGGAAGAAGCATTTTTAACTACTTCCTTAAAGGACACTGGTTTAGAGGAGGATGCTTTTTTTGACCCTTCAACCCATAATATTGAGTTCATAACAATGGTTGAATCCTTGCCTAAATTATAGCTTAATAGTAATGAAAATTCTTGGAGTTCTTTGCCCTGATACACCAAATATTGTGACTCAACTGAAACACTTATAAAAAGCTATGATTTCTACTTTAAATCCACTACTAAATTTGATAATTCCACCCAAATACACACCGTGTTCCTTGAGAGAGATCACAACAAAATTTGGAACCTTGCTATTTCTTCCTCTAAATTCTTTTTATTTTTGTTTAGCTTGTCTGAAATTAATTCTTCATACCAATTTCTAACCATCCCATTAATAAACTAATGTCCTATGTTTTTCACTTTTCTATCTATCCTAGAGTCTATTTTTTTTTTCAAACATTTTTTAAAATAGTTTGTGATCATCATCTAGATCCTTAGGTATGTAAATCATACTCCTTGATGATGTTGTTAAATGTGGCATTTTGTAAAAAAATTTCCAATCATCTTCTAACTTGACTCTCTTTTCCTTAGCCTCCATAGCCTAATCATTTTGGGTAAATAATGCAACCACCATTTTAGCAAATGATGTGCCCTTAAGTTTATTACCCATATCCAATCCATCACCTACTATGCCTAGAGTAGTCCCATTAAGGGTAGAAGAGAAGGAAAAGTCACCAATAACATTGTTGAAGTGACAAAACTTCCTTGGGGAGGAAACAATTGCCCTTGCCTATGGCAAAGTTTTCCCTAGGATGTTATATGATAGCCCACCAGATTCCACTATTTAATCCTTCATTGGAACAACCATAGTCTCTTGCCCATCAAGCTAAGATGACTGAGGATTTTCTAGAAGCTTCCACAAAAGGCCATACAGGCTACTACTATCAATCTTTCCAAATCACCCAACCGTCGCTCCAGACAAGCTTCCTATAAGTGAAACCCTGGCCTTATACACCAACCTAATTGCCACCATCCAACTAAGAAGTCTTCTCTTGATTTTTTTATTTTGAGGTTGAGCAATATTAACAAGAGGAGTTTCCTTATTAGCTATCTTATGTAGAAATTAGTAGTAGTTTTATGAAAACTAAAAACAAAGTTAAATTCAAATATTAAAATCTTAAGAAAAGATGATATTCAAATATACAGTGTTAATTAAGGAATATAGAGTGCAAGAGCAACTCCACAAAGCCCAAAGACTTGAAAGAACATGCAACCAAGAAAAAATGTTAAAAAAATCATGTCCTTTACTGAAAGACTTGAATGAACTTGTAACCAAGAAAATATGTGAAACAAATCATGTCCTTTGATGCCTCACTGATTTCACTATTTCTATAATCCTCTTAACATGCAACCAAGAAATTTATACAACTCTCTTAATGCATAACCAAAGAAATATGTGAAAGATGCAATTGAGACATGTCCTTTGATGCCTCACTAATTTCACCATTTCTACAACCTTCTTGACATGCAACCAAGAAAATATGTGAAAGATGCAACCAAGGAAATGTGTAAAATAAATTGTCTTTCTATGCTTTCTTGATTTCACCATATCTACAACCCTCTTAACATGCAATCAAGAAAATTGTTAAACAAATCATGTCTTTCAATGCCTCACTAATTTCACCATATCTACAACCATCTTACGTGAAGAAGAGATAAAGTGAAAAAAATAAGTAATCCTCTAGGTGCATATAATTATAGAAGTAAAGTATGTGGTTACATTTTAGCAAAGATGAAACATCTTTTGAAAGAATAGAGCCTAATATTTTAGATTAATTCATGGGAGAGAGTTATACAAGTCTCTAAATAGGTAGAAGAGTCTCCCCCAATCCCATAATAAGAAGAACATTGAAATGTGACTTGGGTATGGGGATGCATTTTAAGTATGGGGGAGGGGTATAAAGTCATCTCCCATGCTCAGAGACATCTTCCTATGTCTCTAACATGTTCCCATGTAAAAAATGCATCTCCAAAACCCTAAATGTGGGAAAATACTAAATGCATGAAAAACATGTTAAAAAGTAACAAATTTTTTTATAAAAATTACATAATGTTTCTTGTTTTACCATAGTTGTTGGATTCACTGAAGCAACAAAGGTCATTTGTAGTCTCAAAGGGCATTTGTAATCTCAAAGGTCGTTCATAGTCCCTAGATAGAAGAATATGTAGGTCATTTTAAACTTTAGTTTTATTTTTTTTAAATGCTTGAATTTTATTTTTTTTATTTTTTTAAGGTACTGCTAAACATTTTTTTCCTCCATTAAACATAACTCTTAAGGGATCCTAAGTTCATAATTCATAAACCTCCCCCAAACAAAGATTCAAGTTTGGGATTTTTTTAAAATTTATTTTATTAGTGGGATTTAATCTTAGCTAAATGAACATGTAAATGTATGTCCTCCCCAAAACACCAAACCACACCAAAGTGTTATATTGACAAGATACTTACAACTTATTGACTTACTGTAATTTAGATCTCAAGCTAAAGTTTTTAAACTTACTTAACATTGAACATGCGAGGTCAATAAACTTATAAATATAGATCTTCACCAAAAATACCAAGACCGAATACTTGACAAGACATTTATAACTTATTAAATTATTATAACCTCTCTTGAAGAGTTTTTTTTCAATTAACTTACTATAAAAATTAGGGTAGAGAAACCTGCGAACTGCTAAACTTACTTGTGATTAAAAAATTATCCACTTGTTCCATAGGCCTCATCAATAACTCTAGAAGATAATAAATATGTACATGTGATAATATATGAATGAAGAAGAAAACCTCAATAAATCAAGGCATATTAAATAATATATACCATAAATGAAGATGAATCTATGCATTAATGCCAATATAACACCCCTATTATAATAAAAATCTAATAGCTAAGTTAGATCATTCAGTTGTGTCATCAATTTTTGTAAATTAATGGCATAAATAAGATTTGTATGTAACATGGTTGCTCCTCCTGATTTAACTGAATTCAATGTGTTGCTCCTTTTATTTTCCACTTCATCTTCTAGTGAACCCTTGAAGCTTTGTGCATGTTTTCAAGCTAAGTTTCTCTCTTTTTGTCATACATCTATTGGTTATTTTTTTCCACATATTTTATATTCATAACATAAATTGTTGCATTCCTCTAGTTTTTTAATACAAAAAACTATTATACACCTACAATAATGGCCTAAATTAATGTAGGGTATACATTTTATTTTCTGTTCCCTACTTATGTCACATCCCATTTTTCTCTTCCAGGTTTTAGTTTAGTGATTTATTATCCCTTTCACATATGTGTCATTGTGACAAATTGGCTATAGTACATGTGCTTACATTTGTTTGTGGTACATGTGCTTACATTTGTTTATGGATTTAGTCTTGATATGCTTTTAATTGTCATGCTCTTCATGACTAAATCAAGGAAATATATATCTGATTCTATGAATAAACTATTGAAATAAGTGTGTTATTAATGTATTTTTCCAAAGGAAATTAAAATAGTAGTAATGTTATATTTAATTTTTCAAAATAAATATTTATGATAATTTTAAATTGTTTAATTATATTAGATAATTATTAATTTGTGATATTCAACATATTATTTATGTTAATTTAATAAGAGTATAAATCCTAATTAAACACTAGGATGAACGCATAGTTTAAAATACTTATATGGTATCTATCAAGTGGAGTTAATTATTAATTAGCAATGCAGGAAATCTTTCCATGACTTTAATTAGAAAGGTGAAATTGAGTTACCTTATTGTTAACTTGGGAAATCAAGGGAGTGAAATTGGAAATTTATTTAATAACTACTTGTGGGACTCCCAATTAATTATTTTGAACAAAGCCTATAACTTTGGTTTCAAGTGGCATGCAAAGAAAGGAAAATGGAGAAAAAAGTATCAAGGAAAGAAAAAGGGAGTGATTTAGACACACGAGAAGACATAGAAGATATACAGATAAAGGGAAGTAGAAATTGAAAGAAAAGAAGGCTTTGGGGAGAAAGAAGGGGAAATTTTTTCAGCAACAAATGGAAAAGCATACCAGGAAGGTACTATAATTATTTATGGGAAATATTTTTGGTAATCCCTATAGAAACTAAAATTTCCTCTTTATTAACCCAAAATATTTTGTTGGATACCATAGTGACTTGATAGCGATAGATAAATTAAGGGAAATGTCACTAAATGATAAGATTAAAAAAAAAGTGGGTGTGGCATTCTCCTATTGAGCCTTCTTACCAATGTTAGTTTCTTTATTAGGAAATAGTATCATAATATCTCAACCCCAATGGGATGAGGAAGCTTCCATGTCCCAGTCCATGAGTACAAAATGCTCCCTCTACCCCAAACTTTCTCCTCAGTAATTATGATTATTATAATCCCAATAAACCCATAATAGGCCTCTGAAACTTGATACACCTAAAATTCACACCTATAATTTCTTGACTCTGGTAATATGCTCGATTCCATAAATTATAGTGTCATGAACTTTATTGGGAAATTTCTCTTTGCTCGATGCATGAAATTATAATAACAGGTTACTATTGGGGGAATGAATCTTCAAACCAGGCTGAGTTTGTCAAATTCTAATTAAGAAACAATGCTTTCTTAGATTTTTGTAAATATTAAAATATAATTCCCTTAATTTATAAGTTAATTTTTTTAAAATCAATAAATAGGATCTATGAAAAAGATCTGCATATGGAAAAACTAAAATGACACCATACTTTTATCTCAACTATTTTCAACTCAACCAGAACCATGTTCCATCCAATCGAGGATTTCAATAGACTTAGAAAGCCTTGAAATTTTTAGCAAACTATCAATAAGAATTTAACTCCATGTCTAGGTAGAATGCATATTTGAATGAATACATATTTTATGGTTGTGGCTTCTTTTGGGGGCATGAGTTGATTCAAGCCCGTTCCTTGCATTTACCAAATTTACTGTGAAAACACTTTCTTTAATTTTATCCCAAGTTATTTTTGGCCAATTCATATATATAATATATATTTTCTTTTACTTTATTGTGGATTGATGGGAAGGGTAGTGGGAGACCCACATTTAGTTGGTTTAAATTTGTATGTAAAAATATATATAATCAATATGATTTAAAATTTATATGTATAAATAAATAATAAATATAGTTAAATATTAGTTAGGTTGAGGATAATAGATATTATGATTTATATAATATTAAATACTATATTATATTGATTAATTATATAATATTATATATTGATTATTAAATTATTTTTTTGTAATTCAAGTGAGTATACGATACATGGATCATCCAGTTGTTATTATCTTTCTATGTAGGAAAATGAGTTGAGGTGCTCTTGTGTGACTATTATAATTCCTTTAGGCATAATATATAATTAATGTGCCTTTCAATATAATTTTCCTAATATTATAAACCAAGTCTATATTAGCAGAAAGATTATTTATCTTTAGTAAATTACTAACCATTGTTAATATCTAGTGAGGACTAAATATTTTACTAGTTCTATATAAATGGAATAAGTAATTGATATGAATTTATAATCAGCCATCCTTACTTGTGTGACTTATGTAAAGTCTAAATGTATATTATACCAAATACCTGTGTGTCTGATATACTAGTCCACATGTTCGATAATCAATAATCATATCAATATTATAATTACACCACTATTTAGTTATAGATGTTACTATGAACCCATATTTGTCAAAGCAAATGAGATTTAACTTAATAAGCTGATGGAGTCTAATGATGTGACATATCTAGAAAAATTAATAGAGAGTAGTTGTATCTTAATGTTTGTTGTGTAATCGGCATAAGTTTATGTATAGTGTGGAGACTTCTAATGTATTGGTATGTGGACGAGAATCCTTGAAAAAGGATTAGAATATTAAGACTGAGCCTAATTAATTTACAAATAATGCCTTATTTATTGTTAACTTTAAAGGTGGAAAATGATGTTAATTATGCAAATGAAATATGTTACTTGGAAATTAACTCATTTGGATTTATTAAACTTATGTATAATCCTTTGACTCTAGAGCATAATAATGTTTTATTCTTGTCAAAATAAATTCTTTTGAGTCCTAAATATTGCCACTCCTACAAGGAGTATGTGTCCATTATCATCTAGTTTGGGAGGTGATCTAGATTATTATCTTAAAATGATAAATGACTTTGCTGTTTAATGAATATGTATTTATGATATCTAATGTTATAATTGGTACATTAGTAGCATGTTTGATATTGTGGCTGAGACAAACCTACTTATATGACAGAGATCGAGAGTAGTTTTCCCAAGTGTAATTATTTATATATGTACAACTATCCATATGTGCATATATTATGTGGAAATCTACGTCTTGAAATCATAGCTTATATGAGTTTGGATGAAAGTATATTATTTAGAGGCTTGTTGAGTCTTCTCACTATAGTTAAGGAACATGGTTATCCTTACTCATGTATGCAATTTTCATGTAAACACGTATACCTTTAGTAGTTTTGGTAGAACTACATATAGCCCTGATTCTATGTATGTAGGTGACATCACAGCTATGTATGGCAACTAAAGGAGTGAGCATGGGCATAGGAAACTAATCCTAGTGGGCATAAGAAGCTAATTCTTTAGGTGTTTTTTAGTGTAATTTTATTATCATTTTTCTTAGAATGATAGTCAAAGTAAATAGCCTTTTGTAGCACAATATTGTTATGCAAACTTGTCGGTAGGATCAAGTTTGTTGCATCTTATAAGCATGAACACTGTATGTGATATTTTTCATGAGAAAGTTAACTATGCAAGTAACCAGACATTTATATAATAACATAGTGCATCATGAGGTGTACCTAGAGGTTATGTTCTCTTTATTTTGTTATTGAAGGTATACTCAGATAGTATAATCCTGATTTGTTTTATTTATTATGGTTAGGAGAAGATTGTTATTGGTGTTGAGTCAGATACTCAAACACAAAGACTTATGATAGTATGGGATGTCATAGTGTCTTATAGTATGGAAAATAACTAGATGGTATATACTATACTTATTATATCTTGACCCATACCTAAATAAATATAGATGTTAAAGTTGATAATGTTGAGTAGAATGATCATGAACTATGATAGTATGGGATATCATAGGATCCTTCAGCTTAGATGTATATACCTGGATGGTACATATTGTAACTAAATATATAGACTCTTACCTAAATTTATTGTTCTAATGATTTTATGATTATTTCTTAAGCAATATGTTTATATCAGTTAGTTGGAAAAATTGTGTGTGTGCATACAATCTTGTGAGTTGAAATGAATGTTAAGTTTGACTGTTATGTGCTATAGCTGTATGACTTGATTATTTTTGTGTACCTAGCTTATTTTTGTGCCTAACATGTGATTCTCTATGGTTTTAGGAATTCATATTCCTTCATCATTATTTTTATCTAGGTTTTATGTAAGAGCACTATGTAATCTCACAACCCTAGATAGTATGGTGATTATATTTGAGTGTATCACTTAGCTATGAGATTGTAGACTTGATCTTTAAAAGCTCATTTGTGTTGTAAGTATAATTTTTTATCTATTTAGCTTAGAGTGCCAACCCATTCAGTGGTGATGTCTCATGGAGGAGACCATCACATCTGAAAAGATAACTACATCGGACCCTAATTTTGAAGAGTAAATATGTAGGCTACCCAAGTTATGATGAGGGCATCAGG
This sequence comes from Torreya grandis, assembly GCA_037957365.1. Taxonomy (NCBI): domain Eukaryota; kingdom Viridiplantae; phylum Streptophyta; class Pinopsida; order Cupressales; family Taxaceae; genus Torreya; species Torreya grandis. The sequence goes on from JARHVA010001803.1 coordinate 1,086,270, forward strand.
TCTAGATCCTTATGCTAAGATATGGTAAACTTGATTGCATAGTTGTCTGAGAAAGTGGTTGATTCTATGTTTAATGTTTAGCTTTAAAAAAAAAAACAAAAAAAAAACTTACTGCATTTTCTAAAGTACAACTAGGTGTAAATGAATTGCAATTAACCCTCCATTCCATTTGTTATTTACTAAAAAACCTACGCTTTTGTTGTGCTATGATTTTTATTTTTTCATTAATTTTATATTTTTTCTTATTAAAATTCAAATTTGCTTTTTTGAATTAATATCTAGTTTTGATTTGAGGCTTTTGTTTCGAGTGGTGACCTCATTGAACATAGAAAGTGGCAAAGTTTCATTAATTATTTTTTGCTGTGGTGTTAACGAGTCACATGGCAAAGGAAAGTAAACCAAGCAAGGATATTCTTGAGTCCTTACACATGCTATGAACCTTCAACACTTCAAAACATTTTTTAAATACTATTTATTATTGGTGAAAAAATTATACAAATTTTCTCAATTTTCTTAATTCCATAAAGCCCGATGTGAACTCTAGTTCTAGGGTGTGATCATTTACATTTTTACCCTTGCATCTAATACTGATACTCTTATAATTTATTTATTAACGTACTCTATTTTAGGGAAAAAAACATAAATATCAATGATATGACCAAAAATTTTAATCTTAGAGTAGGATTTTAGTAAGAGGTAAAAAATTTAATTGCATTTTATTTGAAAAAAAAAAAAATGGTCCCATTGAAATGGCTTGGGATCCTATTATTATCATGAGATTGGTCTCATGGAGTTTAAATAAGTCAGCTACAAGAATAAAATGAACCTATAATAACTCATGTAAAACTTCTCATGTTTAAAGAATTAATAATCTGTGGATCCATAGGGTTTCAAAAAGCCTTTTTACAAATATCATGGACTATGAAAGCTTAAAATCTTTGGACAATCCTCATTGACAAAACTTACTACCCATCCTTGAGCTAGTTAATTATTTTTTAAGTGGCACTCTTGAGAAATTAAGGATTTTGTTTTCATATTAGCAGTTTGATTATATTTTAATTTTTATGTAATACATGTTAAAAGAAAAAATAGGGGTATTTTATTTAAAAAAAGAAAGTTATTTCAAAAAAATAAAATAAATTTTATTGGATAAAAATTTACATTTGGAAATTAAAAAAATAGGAGCAATTCTACAAATCTTCATCACTGCTTTACACTTCTCAAAAATTCTTCTTAAAGAGTAGCTGCTTCTTATTTTAAGGTGCAAATATTTTTTAAACAATTTTTACATTCGAGATGATATACGGGATTGCTTTGCCCAAAATTATAAAGGCAGTGGCTCCAACATGGAACTCATCTATAAAGATGTGCTCTTATGGAAGGGGTTTGTGCTATTATTTTTAATGAGACATTAGTTCCACGGAATTGAAACAATAGAATTGGAGTCTTATTGATTAACTTTGATGGTTAACAGTAACTGTCATGAATTTTTTGATTACATTTATTTATTCAACAACACCTATACCTCATGCGTAAAAAATAAATTTTAAATATAATCTATATATTTATTATTATCCTTTAAAGTTTTTGATGGAGTATAATGAATATATAGACCATGCTTAATATTTTTTATGGAGTGAAAACTTAGTCTATACTATGAATTTTCACTCAATGACAAATGTTGGTTGAGACATTAATGGTTCTAAGTATTTAAATCACTATAGTAATAAGCAACTAGCTAGATGAAAAACATGTTGTATTTGTAAAATTTTTGTATATAATGGATGGAATTTATAAAGTAGGTGCTTAAAGAAGACAAAGTGGTAAACAAAAACACACTAAGGGAAAGGTTCCAGTAGTGATGCACCTACTAATGGTGGAACAAGGTTTTGTTTAGGGTGTTCTATTGATGGAATATATTGGTGTGTATAAGTATTAAAGTGCACTAGTAGTGGTGCATGTAATATCTAATACTTGTTCAATATTTACTCTAAAATAACCAATCACATATTGACAAGTAAGACTCAAGTATTAATACTCTAATGCACAACCATTGTTACTCCAAAGATTAAGTTTTGGTCATGGGTTGAAAAAATGCATTTTATGAGCTCTTGCAATAAAATCAATTATATTGTAAAATGTATAATGAGTTAGACCTTGAAACCTTAGTTATATGTATTTAACATGACATTAAAATGCGTAAAAATTTTAGAGTCCACTATGATATTATGGCACTTCAATTAATTGTGAAAATTTAGGGTGCACCACTACTAAGACCTTTCCCCTACAATGCTTGGACAATGAAGATGTACCTATCAAAACACATAATAATTATTGTGGACAATGAGGTACCTATATGAGATAATAATTTATTAATGTCAAAATAAATATGTACCTATTTATTCTATTTATTTTTGGGTTTTTTTAACCATTAATGGAGGGTGAACAGATTGATTGTGTCATATCACACAAGTGAACATACATATAATTACTTAAATTTTATTATTTAGAAAAAAATAGAGTACCGCACAATCTTTTTTCAAAGTGAAAACTTGTCATGCTTAAATTGAATTCAAAAAAACAAAATAAAAAAAATATTAGAATTTCACAAGGCAATGGTTGAGAACTTGAGACTAAAGTCTTCCAAACCATGGTAACCCCTATTCAACACACCTCTTATAGTAACCCCTATTCAAAAAAACTCTTATAAAAAAGAGCATGGAGTGCCAAGTTCCTATGTGTTAGTTTATGTATACTAAAATTTTGCAAGGCAATGGTTGAAAACTTGAGACTAAAGTTTTTAAAACCATAGTAACCCATATTCAACACACCTCTTATGGTAACCCTTATTCACCACACATCTTATAAAAAAGTACGTAGAGTACCAAGTCCCTATGGGTCGATTTATATATATTAAAATTTCATAAGGAAACAATTGAGAACTTGAGACTAAAGTCTTCCAAACCTTAGCAACCCCTTTTCAACACACCTCTTATTAAAAAGTGCGTAGGGTGACAAGTCCCTATGGGTCAGTTTATAACACATTGTAGTTGCAAGTGTCATGGTAAACATGTGGGGGAGTAGATGTTAAATTTGATGGTTGTGTATTACACTTGTAATTATTTTTGTTGTCAAATACAATCAATATTTTTTTGGTAGGTTGCATTAGATGTAAGGTGAAAATTTTGGTAGACTATCAAAAATTGTAAATTATTATATAAATATGTATTTCTTCTATAATTAAAATAATACGTTACCCTCGAATAAATGTGATCTCATGTTTAAATGTTTAGAAATTTTAAACTAAAATACACCCTCAAATTCCATGTGGTCGTAGGGTCTCAATACACCTTTTACTAATGTATACCAAAGTCATTGTAAAAATCACATGCCCTACCATCCCCCCTCCACCCCCTCCACATATAAGCATTCACACTTCTAAGACCATTGAGCAAGCCAATGGCATCATGCAGACATCAAACACAACAAAACCCAATATTAATGGAGACTAATCTTTCTCAAAACTTTTACATGGGGAGTCTTGAGGCTATGCCAATAGAATGATTGACACTTGTTACAATCATAGAGTCATAATGATCTCACTTCTCACGAAGTGGTCTTGATTATAAATTATTTTATAGAGGTATATTAAGCCACTTTAAAACTTCCACATACAAAACAAGTTATGTTGGTCATCAATATCATCATATGTCTCCATGTTACTGACTAAGGCCACACCACTCATCGTTGTATAATTATGTTAAGATGCAACATAGATTTGAACCTTGAAGCTCAACTTTTCAATTATATATAGTTATATAAATAATTTATTCACTAACAAGGTTTTTATAATGCTTTTCTCAATTAAAAGTGACATCCAAAATCAACATTTACCTAAAAGAGAGTTCATAGTTCATATTTACACCTCACAGTTTTCTTACAATAGGTCACACAAAGTTTATCTTAAGGGATGGGTTTAATAAGGGTGTAATAATAACATTATTTAGTTTATATTCCAATCTATATGTGACTACAAATTTAGTTCATTGATCAAATCCAAGCGTTGAGCAAAACACGTCAAATTCCATAGCTAGAATTGGCAAGAAATAAGTTGTTTCAACAAGATACTTAAACCTAAAGTAAGGAAGCACATCATAGCTTAAATTAATAAAATGAGAAATTTATTTTAGACTTGGGAATAATGTTATACATAGTAGATACACTAAACCCATCTTATATTAAATTAGAGAACAATTTGAACTAAACAACATGAGAAATCATCTCTTATAGGTTGAGAGAGATTTAGTAGACATAAAATCTATCTATCACTCATATGACCACCCCTTTTAGGAGCTCAATTATCAATTATCACATGCACATCCCATGCTTCTTGTCATTACTCAAACCTAAAAATGAAAAGATAAGGGTCGCTACATAAATAATGTTGTTCAGTTTTTAAACCTTGAACCTATTGAATAATGAACAAGACCAATGACATCCTATGGAATTCAAACACAAAAAATCATTATTTATAGCTTAATGCATCCATGTACTTAAAAAATACTAATCTTTCCCAAAGATTTTACGAGGGAGTTCGAGTTTGTGACAATGGGATGAGGGACATTTGACAATCACATAGTCTCGATGATCACATTATTCACATAGTGGTCTTGGTTGTAATTTGCTTTATGTAAGTAGATTAAGCCACTTTAAGACTTCCATGTGGCCATCACAGAGTATAAAGTAAAGAAGTGAAGGATAACTGGGGAGGATAAAATCATATACAAAGAAATGCATATTTTGAAGAATCTATTCATAACAAGAAAAGCCATTTTGAAGCAAAAAGTACTCCGTTAATCTGTTAATGTATCACCGATAGAAACTTTCCATTTCTATAACTCTTATTTTAATTAAACTTTTCAAAAATTTTCAATTATATATAGCTATGGAATTAATTTCTTCACCGACAAGGTTTTTGTATGACATTTCTCTACTAGGAGTGACTTATCTACAAATAACATTTACCTAAAAGAGAGTTAAGAGTTTGCCCCCTTTTCAAATCTAAGCATTATGAAACATGTTGAATTCCATGACTTACAATGTAAAGAAGTCAATTGTTTCAACAAAATCCTTCAACCTATAGTAAGCACATCAAATATTAAATAAAGAAAATAAGAAATTTATTTTTGTTTACACTAGAATTAATTCTTAATTAAAATTAACTCTAATTAGAAATGTAAACTATTAAAATCTGATCTAAGATGATATATAAGATAAAATATAGTAATGTATAGAGATCTATTAAATTTATAAATTACTAAAAATAAAAACTAGGGTTAGGGTTAGATAATTGTTATTACAACTGATTTATTTTAGACTATTAAATTTTCACAAGTTATGATTGTATGTGTTTTTATTATTATTTAGAATAATGGTGTTTTGTTCCTAATTAATAAAAGAGTATGAAGTAAAGTAAATCAAAAAATAATGTGAAATAATTAAGCCACTAATTTATATAAATATATTATAGTTTTGCCTTTTCTAAAAATAGTAATAGATGAGAGAAAATATGACTTAGTCTATTTTGAGCTATATCTAGTATGAGACAGGGTTTGAGAATTCAGGTACATGACTAGGACAATGTCAAAAATAGGTTCCTAAACTTCATTTTTTTATTAGACAAGAGCATTAAAAGTGGGGCACCCTACTATTCAGCACTGTAGTCCTTTTATAGCACTATTGTCCAGGTGATATGCATTTTTTGAGTTCTACTTGGTAGGTTTGTGTTACCCTATCAGTGAAATACCAAAGCTTAAAAGTCTATGGAGCTCACTAGGTGTCTATTTTAATATTCAAAATCCCTAAGAGATCTTTGTGCTTAAACTTGAAAAAAAAATTGGGAAAGAGAGAGAAGGGGTTAGTGTGTAAAGGATACACTGGACGCACTTCATACCTTATGTGTGGGAACACTACCTACATACCAATACTTCGAGGAGGGATCAAGTTAATTTAGCTCTTCCATTAAAGTGATTGGTGCAATTTTATATGAAAATACAATTAGATGTGAAACTGGGTGTACTTTATATGGCTAGGGACTGGTGCAAGGGTTTGAATAGTTTTGGAATAATATTAGAAGGTTGTATGAAGAGAATAGAGAAAAGTGCTTGAGTGTCCTTTCTTGTATTCTTGCTCCTATCTTGTGAATGAGTACCAACCCTTCTAAATAGACTTTGAATAGTATTTTATAGGGAAACTAATAATCAATGGTTAAATGAATTCACATTAGGATGACATGAATTAAGATAAGGATTCAGGAAAATATGACCATTTGAACCAAATTTGCACTTGGACAATAGTGCCAAAAATAAGACACCTTAGGTTTCAACACTCCTATCCAAGTTGGAAATTATTGTCTAGAGGGAATGAGACCTATAGGGATGGATCTAGGCCTAAAATATCTACCTGGGTCTATAAGGGTTAAGTCTAGAAGGCTATGGATGACAGGGAATTGGTGAAAGAAAAGCCTTTGAGGGTTATGAAAACAAGTAGGAGGACTATGGATTAGGTGTCATTAGCCACACTAAAGTAACCAAATTTTACATTTTATATGACTAAAAATATAGATATATCATAAAATAATGACTCATTGTCTAATCATACAAGTATATAGGAGGGAAACATGAGCATAATGTGTTGTTTGTGTTGTGGCCAACACATCCCCTTTTCTATGAAATGGGGGACCCATCTAAAAATCTCACAAACCAGAGCTTCAGAGTCATTTATTTTTTTATTATTGAAAATTATTGCTTAAATCTTCATAATATACACTGCATTGATTTCTTCAAGCAATAACCAACCTCTTTTATTTCTCTTTAAAACTAAAGAGTGATTATCCTCTTTGTAAATCATCGTGCTAATGTTGTAGGGTGATTTTTAATTGAATCTCTTGGAGTCTAGTTCCCCTCCTAGATTAATAAAATTATTTTAATCTATGGCAAATCAAGTTTTCCATATCTGACAGGGAAGCTTTAATGTATCGTATTCTTTTTATCTTTCTTACCTAGTCATCATTTTTTGAATTATGTAGAGTTCGATCGAATAGGAAGGTGCCACATCATTTTGAGTCAAAACACCTAGTTACCTAGACTTGTCAGTGATATTAGAGACCTAGAGAGCTCAACTAAATGAGAATTTTCCATTTCACCATGATTCATAGTGACCAATCCTCTAGACCTGCTAGAGATGTTAGAGCTTAACCAAATGGAAGGCACCATATCATCATGAGTTAGAGCGGATAGCCCCCAGACCTATTAGAAATGTCAAACCTTGAGAGATATCAATCAAATATGAAGGTTCCATGACATCATGAGTTAGAGTGGCTAGCCCCCTAGACTTTTCAAAGATGTTAGAGCTTAAGAGAGCTTGATCAAATGGGAAGGTACCACATCATCTTGAGTCAGAGTGGCCTATCTCCTAGAAATGTCAGAGTTTAAGAGAATTTGACTGAAAGGGAAGGTGCCACATCATATTGATTCAAAGTAGCCATTATTTTAGACCTATTAAATGTAAAATATTGGATAAATGAAAGGCACATCATCAAAATTTAGAGTAGCCAACCCCCCAAACCTGTTAAAGATGTCACAGCTTGGGAGAGCCTAACTGAATGGGAAGGCATCATGTCATCACGAGTCAAAGTTTCCAACTCCATAGAATTTTTATAGATGTTAGAGATCAAGAAATACCAAATAAATGGGAAGGTACCATAATAACTTGATTTAGAGTAGCCAGTCCCTCAAACCTATCAGAGATGTTAGATCTTGAGAGAGATTAATTGAATGGGAAGACACCACATCATCATGAGTTAGAGCGGCTAGTCCCCTAGACTTGTTAAATATGTTAGAACCCAGGAGGGTCAAACCAAATGGGAAGTTTCCATCTCACCATGAGTGAAAAAGGCTAGTCCCTTAGATCTATTAGAGATGTTAAATCCTGGTAGGGCTTGACCAAATGAGAAGTTTCCACATCACTGAGTCAGAAAGGATAGTCCCTTGGACCTATTAGAGATGTCAAAACTTGGAAGGGCTCAATTGAATGGGAAGGTGCCATGTTGTCTTGAGTTAGAGTGGTCAGTCTCCTAGACCTATCAGAGATGTTAAAGCGTAGGAGAGCCTGACTAAAAGAAAAGTTTCCCTATTATCTTGAGTCAGAGTGGCTATTTCTCCAGACCTATCAGAGATGTTAGAGTCTGAGAGGGCCTAATCAAATGGGAAGGTGCCACATTTCTATTAGTTAAAAAGGCTAATCTCCTAGACCTTTCAAAGATGTCAAAGCCCAAGAGAGCTCAAATGAATGGGAAGATTCCATGTCACCTAGGGCATAGATGAATTAGTTACCACCTAAGACCCTGATAAACTCATGTGAAAGTAAAAATGAGACTCAAAGGCCAATTAAGGTGTGCCACATGTCCTTAGATGACATCACCTAGCTTAGGGAAATGAAACAGAGTATAAAACCATGCCTAAGTACAAATGATTAATTATAAGACCAATAAATGGATGACATGTGTCATAAAGTAGGAGTTAATTGAAGAGACTCTAAGAAATGTGATTGCATGCTACCATGTGTTGGGAATTAACAAAATAGGAAGCTAGACTTGATTGGATAATTTAAGTTTTTTATCACCATTATTATATATGCATGGTGGTAGAGGATGATGGGATTCAAATTCAATTCTAGATTTAGAAATAAAGGGAGAAAATCCAACCACCAACTCAAATTAAAATTCACAAGTTAGATGACAAACACCATTAATGTAGGGGGATGTATGCATGTGATTATAAATCCTAAGAAAAGACCATTAACAATTACCATTACTGACTATGAAAAATCTCTAACTCCTTACTTCTAAAATTTCATAGAGCCCCTACATCTTGTGCCTTCTATAATCAAATCTCCCTAAATTTTCCCTTCATCTTACTCCAATCATTACTATATATTTAAAACTAAAGGCCGACCGTAAGTATGAAAACCACCTTCCATACTAGTCTAAGTATAGGTATTGTAATGACATATTTAAGGTAATTAAGTAGATCCTCAAAGATTATACTAATGTAAATGACTAGATGGTTGAGTATGAATATGCCCTTAGGTCCTATAATAAATGCAAACTCCATAGAGTTACAACCAAACTAGAGGTGTTTCCCTACACTAATTTATTGGATGACATCCACCATAAGGCCATCTACATGTAGGATGATGTCACTGAATATGTATACTCACCCACCTCTCAATACCATATTATTGATATATTTAATAATGTTTTCAAGGCATAATACTCCCTCCCAGACTTCTCTTTCTCTTACGATGTAGAGACAATATCAGTCTAGATGAGTACCTAGTAGATCTATGAGGTCCTCCACAATTGGGCTAAGAACCCCAAATCTAAATGGGTTAACAAGGAGAAAATAAATGATTACATAGTTTACACCTTTTAGGATGAGGTTTGAGTATGCATGATCCTGCTAAATTGGCTATTTTTGGACCCAAATTGCCAACATGTCAATGTGTTATGGGTGCCCCTCCTGCATATGATCCTGACTCAATTGGAAATCCTAGACATAGGAGGCTTGATCAATTTAAACTTGGCCTATACCATTGTAGACACCCAAGATAAAGGTGAGTTATACATGATGAGATACTTTTTAGATGTAATCTACATGATGATCTTATTCAAACCTTTAGACTTTCTTGCATGGGTTCCTAGTGGCCCAATCATTCATGTGGTCTTTTATAAGCTATATGGCCACTAGTTCCACTAGCATGTCTAATAAATTTGTGACCACTTTTACCCAGTGGTGTAATAGGTAGTTAATGAATATATGATGCCCTAAATCTTAAAGGTGATTTGAGACTCTATCATAGTGATCAGGGACTACTAGATGTACAAAGATGACATAGTGATATGGATCATGAGATTTATCCAAGACCCCCTCTACTTGTCATCTTAACTCCATGATCACTTAATAAATTAGGTGATCACATATCAATTAGTGAATGACGTTTTTGGGTTTTGTGTATAATGTCAATAGAAGGCATGCTCATAGCTCTAAATCACCATACATCACCATGATTACAAGAACTTCTCCTCAATATAAAAAATGATATCCATACAAAACTCTTTCACCCTGGTAAAGTGAAAGATTCAATAAGAAGACCCAAAAAGTGTGATTTGAGCCCATTTAACACAATACTCAGCTTAGCTCAACATCAATTATGACCATCAAGCTGAAGATGATGATGATATCTATTTTAATGTCATTAATGACTAAGAGGTATTATCTTAGATAACAATGCAAAATAAGAATTTAAATAATGCTCAATTAGGACCCTTCATAACTCCTCTAGTTCTTACTTAATTTGTGAAGGAATTGACTCCAATAGCTTCAACCATCTCCTAGATAATCTATTAGGATGTCCCACTACCTTATCTTTCTCAAGATCTAGCTCTACCTCCACCAATAACTCTAAATCCTCATGCTCTAGCTCTATCTCTACCTCCTCTAGTTGCTCCTCTCACTCCACTTCCACCTCATCCAACATTGCTAGTAACTAGGGCATGCCAAAGCTAACCCAAGATTATACAACACTAGGAAGATCAATCATAGCTCATTCAACCATTAGTACCATAACCTATGACATTTGATGTGATCAGTAGATCAAGATTAAACCCAAAATGAGGCACCCAACAAACAACCATCCAGGTTCCCTTGCTTACTCCAAGTCCTTTGTTTCCTTTTCACACCTTGCTCCCATCATGTTCCAACTCCCAATTTTGATTCCCACTAGTTTAGCTCTACCCCGTATATTCCACATTACTTCCATTCCAAATTTATCCCAAAAACCTTTAGCCTCAGTCCTTTTGAGTGTCCTGACTTCTTCATTCCCTTCTACTCTTCCCATCTAGTAGCCTAGACTATTCTTGGTGTCTTCTTTGGGCATGCCTTTAAATAATGGGTGTAACTATAGTCTTTAGAAGCATACCAATTCTAATAAAGACCCTCCTAGTCCCCACTTTGTTAGGATTGTGGAGCTAAAAGCTTCACTGATGCAGACATGGAGGAGGTTGCAGAATGAGTTGCTGAGTGTCTGAAGTGTTTGGCGTTGGTCTGGCCAACCAGCGTCGGCAGGGTAAGACAGGAAGGCAACCGACGTCGGTCATATATCGGCCTGCGTCGGCGACCCCAGGCGGACAGGGACCGACGTCGGTCGCCTGTGTAGTTCGACTGCGAGTCAATTACGGGCAGTGAACTAACGAACCAAGAGTTTGCATGATGAGTGCTAATTTTAGACTCATAGCTGCGGATCTATTATTGTAATTAGATGTCTAATCATTGTTTGGATGAGATCTATATAATAGACTCATGGTTGTATTGTAAAAGCGTGCTAGGGAGTAAGAGAGCATAATTATAAGCTCCTTCTGTGTGTGAGGTAGAGCTATGGTGCGTTCCTCCTAGTGCCACAGTACCAGGTGTGTTGGTGCTGGATTGGAGAGCCAGCTGGGTTCTTCAAGAGTGTAGGATCTTGGTCACAGTTGCATGGCCTATATAGGAGATCTACATGATAAGTAAGATCGTTGATCTGCAGGTGTATGTGTGTGCAAGGTCGAGGTTCACAGGTGATTAGAACCATTGCTTGATTTGCAGGTGTGCAAGGTCATACAGACAGCAACACTACAGGGAGCAGTATCAGGCATGATCTACTTGGAGTACAGGTGTGTACTCGGATAGAGCAAGAGGAAGGCAAGGGAGTTCCTTCCATAAGTATGGTCTGTTGAATTGCAGGTTGTTGCAGATTCATGGGAGATCTACTTGAAGTACCTTGAGTACTTGTGGAGCACGTGGAGTGCTTGTGGAGTGCGTGGAGCACTTGTGGTGTGCATGGAGCATGGGGAGGTGAACACCAACTCTGTATTTGAGTTGGGTGTTGGGACCTGTGAGAGGGAGAGCTTTGGGGAGAAGAATTGCTGTTCACTTGAGGCGTGGGAAACCTCTGTAAGGTGGTGGAGAAGAAGTGGCATCTTCTTTATTGTATTCTTTTCTGTATAAAGTGTTAATACAATTTGGTATTGTCTCTCATATCATGTGTTATTCTGAATTCTAGTTACTTGGTGAATCTGGTTAATTTCCACATATTAAGTTGCTTGGTATTAGTAATCAAATTGTGTGCTTCCGGTGTACACCCTCCCAACAAGTGGTATCAGAGCATGTTTGTTGTTCTAGATTCCCAACAAGTGGTATCAGAGCCTTGGTTGTAGGTTCTTGAGCTTGATACCAACAGGTGGTATCTGAGCTGAGGTTGGAGGAAGCAGGTTTTGTGTTTGGTTACAGGTCACTCTCAGGTGTTTCTGATTGAGTGGGAGTAGAGCAACTGCAGATCAAAGTAAGCTAAGAATGGAGGAGTTGAAAAGCACAGATGGTCACTCACGGTCCTATGGAAAGAAAGAGCAGGTAAAAGATTATTGTTGGTTGGTAACAGATCAGCATGAAGAAACTGAAGATACAGATGTAGCAGGTGTTGTTGCACAGGATGTGTTTGCAGGTTTCTTGGATAAAGTTGAATCTTGGATAAAAGATTCGGTTGCCTCTTTCCATGTAGTTCTAGGTAGAGGAGCTGGTGAGCCTTGCCAAAAGATTGGCAAAGGGGAAGTGAAGCTGAAATTGTAGGCGGCCAACACACAGGTGTTGATGAATGTCATGCAGGTCCCAGGTTTGGAGATATGGCTAATTTCTTCAGAAAGATTGGGTGATGAGAGATGCACAAGAACTCTCACAGCGGATGCACTTGAATTAGCTAGTGGTAAGAAAACATGTATCCTTTATCTACTTGTTTATATTACTGATTCTTCTTTTGTTGCGGAGACGTGGCTTCGTAGGCTTGGTCACATGAGCAGGAAGGAGATGCATGTTCTTAAGCGGAAGACAGATATATTTGACAGGCTTAAGAACTGGAAAGCCTTGGTGTTTATGGAGGAGATGGCGGACAGAACCCAGTGGATGGTGCTGGATACTTCTGAGCAGGGCAGTTTGGACATGGATATTGATTCAAAGAAGCTCGCGGGTAAAAAGTCATCACTCACAGGCGAACACAGGTACCGATGTCGGTCAGGAGGAACCAGCGTCGAATAGACAGGTGCCGATGTCGGTCATGTGCAGACCAAAGCCGGCGATGTCGGGCAGGGTAAGACCGATGTCGGTCATAGGACCGACGTCGGTAGTATGTAAGACCGATGTCGGTTATAAGGACCGACGTCGGCAGCAGGGACACCAGCGCAGGCAGGTTGGTAGTCAGGTACAGACGCATGGAACCGACGTCGGTCGGATGCAGACTGTGGAGTGACCGAGGTCGGTCACTGTAACGAATTTTGGGTGGACAGCATGCTGTCAAGGAGTCTCAAACACCCATACGGAGGACTGAAGGCGTAAGTAGGCCCTCAAATTCGTTGTTCCTCTTCTTTATACATGTTGCTGATTGTAGAGCAGGAAGGATCCAGGATACAGGTGTGAGCTTGGCATGGATGAGGATGTGATTCCTTGGAGGAGAACCAGACAGGTGTGTTTTGGTAGGGATGCCAGCAGGTATAAAAGCACAGAGACGAATGGATACCTTAGTAGAAGAATAGAGAGAACGGATACGTGAGACGGAAGACCAAGTATATGGTCTTGTGGAGCTGCAGGACAGTGGTACAAGTTTTGACAGGTGGAGGACGGAGCATGGCTTCAGTCAATGTCAGGGTATCTACTGTGATTTGACTTACCAGGGGGATGGTGATTGCAACATCATTCTGTTGCTGTATGTGGATAGTATGCTAGCTAGCAGGGGTGTACATACAGGGTTTTGCTGAGCTAAGGGTAAGATTAGTTCAGTGGCATGTCATGAGGAGTTTGGAGCAGCGGAATTCTTTGACATGGGAGGCATGGAGATCACAGGTTGATTTTGTCTCGAGTGGGAGCTGATGTGAATCAGGTGTTGGCGAGGTTCAGGTTGCAGAGCCGGAGCACACTAAGGGCTGGACAGGTACAGTGTCTGAAATCACATGAGGTCTGGTATAGACTGAGTATTCCCATGCAGTGGGAGCTGTCAGAGAGTTAGGAGCCAATTCGGGGAAGTGGATTCTCAGGTTTTTTGAGAGGGACCGGCAGCAGGTGTTGCTATGCAGGGTCAGGACTTCACTACATGTATTTGTAGGTTTGGATGTGGCAGGTTACTCGGATGACAGGTGGTACACCACGGGACGTGTGGTGGGTAGTCTTCAGGTGGGAGCTTGAAAAGGGATACAAACCAAGAAACAGATTAGACGGAGTACAGGTACAGGCACAGTGCAGCTGTTTATCTCCAAGTGGGAGATTGTTAGGATTGTGGAGCTAAAAGCTTCACTGATGCAGACATGGAGGAGGTTGCAGAATGAGTTGCTGAGTGTCTGAAGTGTTTGGCGTTGGTCTGGCCAACTGGCGTCGGCAGGGTAAGACAGGAAGGCAACCGACGTCGGTCATATATCGGCCGGCGTCGGCGACCCCAGGCGGACAGGGACCGACGTCGGTCGCCTGTGTAGTTTGACTGCGAGTCAATTACGGGCAGTGAACTAACGAACCAAGAGTTTGCATGATGAGTGCTAATTTTAGACTCATAGCTGCGGATCTAATTATTGTAATTAGATGTCTAATCATTGTTTGGATGAGATCTATATAATAGACTCATGGTTGTATTGTAAAAGCGTGCTAGGGAGTAAGAGAGCATAATTATAAGCTCCTTCTGTGTGTGAGGTAGAGCTATGGTGCGTTCCTCCTAGTGCCACAGTACCAGGTGTGTTGGTGCTGGATTGGAGAGCCAGCTGGGTTCTTCAAGAGTGTAGGATCTTGGTCACAGTTGCATGGACTATATAGGAGATCTACATGATAAGTAAGATCGTTGATCTGCAGGTGTATGTGTGTGCAAGGTCGAGGTTCACAGGTGATTAGAACCATTGCTTGATTTGCAGGTGTGCAAGGTCATACAGACAGCAACACTATAGGGAGCAGTATCAGGCATGATCTACTTGGAGTACAGGTGTGTACTCAGATAGAGCAAGAGGAAGGCAAGGGAGTTCCTTCCATAAGTATGGTCTGTTGAATTGCAGGTTGTTGCAGATTCATGGGAGATCTACTTGAAGTACCTTGAGTACTTGTGGAGCACGTGGAGTGCTTGTGGAGTGCGTGGAGCACTTGTGGTGTGCGTGGAGCACGGGGAGGTGAACACCAACTCTGTATTTGAGTTGGGTGTTGGGACCTGTGAGAGGGAGAGCTTTGGGGAGAAGAATTGCTGTTCACTTGAGGCGTGGGAAACCTCTGTAAGGTGGTGGAGAAGAAGTGGCATCTTCTTTATTGTATTCTTTTCTGTATAAAGTGTTAATACAATTTGGTATTGTCTCTCATATCATGTGTTATTCTGAATTCTAGTTACTTGGTGAATCTGGTTAATTTCCACATATTAAGTTGCTTGGTATTAGTAATCAAATTGTGTGCTTCCGGTGTACACCCTCCCAACAAGTGGTATCAGAGCATGTTTGTTGTTCTAGATTCCCAACACACTTTAGTTATCCTATAACTCCCCTTTGTATCTCTAAGTCCTCTACCATTAACCCTTGTGGCCCTTGTCATTCCATTCAGACCATCCACAATAGCACTTGGAACCTATTATCACATAGATTTTACACTCACATTGATATTATAGCTCTCTGTGAAAATATAATGATACAAAGGGATCACCTCCGATATATATGATCTTGGTAAATTGAGGTGAACCTTTTGATAAGGCCAACTTTATTTTGTTAAATTTGGTGTAATTGATAAAATACCAGTTTATGTAGAAATTCTACTTCTTAGTGATCTTGCTCTTAAACTAAGGTTTGACTAGGGAAAAGAGTTTTGGGAATGAAATTGTAAAACTAAAAATGGTGATTGCACCAAATATTTTGTAGTGGATTTTAATGCTTGCTTGAATGAACAAAACAAAGCAATGAATATTGAAATGTGTAGGAGCACAAACTCATGCAAATGAGAAACCAAAGGTAATATTAGATATTTTTCATACAAGGGACAAAATTATTTATTTTTAATCAAACAATCTTCCAAAAGGGTAAAATAAGGCCAAAAATGAAATATCATGACTTAAATAAGAATTAAAACATCCACAAATATTTAAATTACCTTGCACAAGCAAGGATTACATAGACAAGAAAGATAAATCTTCAATTGATTCTCATTCTCTAGGTTAAAACATGTAGACAAGTTATTCAAAATAAAAAATAATATTTCTAGTAGTAAAAATATAGATGGGCTATGCCATACCATATTTATACAAAATATATCATATAAGAGATGTAGTTAATAAGGAAATCCACACCTAGTTGAAGAACATGCAAAAATATAGAAACTTCATGAAAAAGGCATGATCTACAATTGCAATGGCATCCTTGGCAAGGTGAAAAAGCTGGAAAATAATATGCATGAATTGGGCATGATCCAAACTGATGGAAATATGGTGGAAACTTCATGTAACACCTTTCTTCTCTAGTTTATCTGTAACTTCATCTTAATGTAATGAGGTGCCAAAGTGAAACTCTAATTATAGAATAAAATATAACTTTAGATAAGTTATTTTTTTGAAAAACCCTAATTTATAATTTTCAATTGGGAATTTTACAACTTAAGTCACATAATCTTGACAAAACTAAAATTACATTTTACAATAAGTTCTTTTACAACTTAAGTAACTTAAACTTGTCAAAATAGAAAGTGTAATTTGAAAGTTTGCTTTTTACAAATTTCAACCTGTCAAAATGAAACATGGAAATTACACATGGCTCTTTCTCAAAAATAACTATCAAAATGATAGTTACAATTTACAAGTTGTAACTTTAAAATATTTTTACAATAATGAAAATACAATATATAAGAATGTTTTTGTTAGAAAGAATTAATCTATATCAAAAACTTATAAAACCTCTTTGTCCTTTTTTCCCTATGTCTTTTCAAAACATGCATCAAAACTCTTGAAGATATCCAAGATTATGTTTTCATCAGAACCAAAAGAGTAACGGTGGCTTATCGTGCATTCTGTTATTGTATAAGAGAGTTCCCTTTTGAAGGTTCTATATTCTTGAGTCTCTTTTCCCATTTGATCCAATGTGTTATGGTACTTGATTAAATGATGGATAGAGCTCAAGCTAAATGTTATATCTCGTGTCGATTATTTTTTGACCACTTGTTTGAATTTATTTTAAACTTCTACTAAGAGGACCTAGTTCTACTGATATGTTACCTAACATGACAATTTATTCAAAAAACATTCAATTTCATATGCCATATCAGTGACTTTTTCATGTGTAAATTTATCCTTATGGGTACTATGTGTAAGTATCTTTATTATGAACTAATATGCTCTATCTAATTCCTCTTTCTCTGTATCAATTCTCAGTATCTTTTCTACAAGGAGGATGTCAACATCAATTGAGTCCACAACTATCAATTTTGGATATAAAATTTTTAACCTTCTATCTCTTCCTCATTCTTGCTGATCTACTCTCTCAAAGTGACTCTTCTCTACCTCAGAGTGGTATAATGGTCCTTTACTAGTTTTATAACTTTATTTCCCTTTGAGATGATTTCTTCTACCCATTCCTTGGTGGTCCTTTCCATACTACCAATTTCTATCAATGCATCAAGTGTTGCTTAATCTATGATCTAAATAACAGGTTGTGTTGTTTGAGCAATGGTTTCGATGAATTTTTTTAATATAGTCATTAATTATTCAACCTTATTCTTTAGCTTGTCCTTAGTGACCTTGTTACTATCCATTTTCTTAAAAAGAGTGTTAATGCTAGATTGAACATCATGTTACTAATCCTTATCTTATAGGATGTCCAAGGTGAAAATTTGAGACTTGGTAATCCCCCACCATAAGATCTTCTTTATGTTTTTCTGGTGGGGGGGCTAAAATCTCTACATACTTTTCCCCTAATAAATATCACAATATTATTGAAATAGTTTAGGGAGTTGTTTTGGATTTCTTGTGTGCATCAGTGAGACAAAAATATAAGGTGTTAGGGGATACCATCTACTTGATTTTATTCCCCACTATCTATGCTAACCAAATAGGAGTAGCATCCTATTGTACTGACACTATCACTTAAGAATTTGTAGCTGATGATGTTGTACTAGTGGGCACGGTGACAAGTGTTGTATCCTTCACTGATATTACCATTGATTGTTCACCAGATGAATTTGAAACCTCTTCCCCATTTGTGGGATGAGGGTCCACATTTGTATTAGTTTCTTTCTCTATATTTATCTTTGTTTTAGGGGATGGGGTTACTATGGAAGTTGAAGAGGTGGGGGAAATGGAAATGGATGTATCTACTAGGGGTGTGGGAGATGGGAGTGATATCAATGGAGGAGTAGACATCGAGGATTGGAATTGAGGAACCTATAGAAGTGTGGAGTAAAAATAATTGAATATTTCAATCAAATTAGTAGGGATAATTAGGGTTGGAAAATTAGGAAACATGAAGATGAAGTAGTAGTTATCCCAGGGGTTAGGATGGCCAGTAGGATTGTAGTCAGAATGACTGAATCATGGATTTATAGTACTATGTAGTATTGGTGATTAATGGAATGGAAATAATTATAAATGAAATGGAAGGAATTATGGAAGGGGGGAGTGATATTTTAGAATAGGAAGTGGAATGGAAACTTGAGTGTCTAATTGAGGGGAGACATGAGTGTCTAATTGAGAGGATTAAACTGTCGGCAATTGACTTATTGATATAGATAAACTAGTGGGAATGGAGGGTGGAGTCACTTGAGGTGAAGGAGGAGTGGAAATAGGAGGTGTTATAGATGTAAGAATGACAAAAATAGGTAGGGGATGTATCACATAGATGGGAATTGAAATTATAACTAAGATGGGGGTTAAAGCTATTATTTTTCTAATTACAGTTGTGTCCTTAGATGAAATGACTATGGGTTGATCTGGTGCTACTCCCTGGCTACTTGATTGTCCCTTATTGGCCTTTGATTTATTCTTCTTATTATGGGAAATATCTAGCCTATCTGCCTATTCTAGGAGTGTTTCACCGCTAGAACCTTCTTCTGATGGTGGTATTCCCTTCTTCTTGAGTTCTAGTATCTTGTCACTAATACTCATTATATCTTTAGTCACTTGGACCCATTTACTCCTAATATAATTAAGTTTTATATTTATTGTGAACTAGGAATTTGAATCAAGAGAGGTGTTAGTATCTTTTTAGTGACAAAATTAAATCAAATTGAAAAACCAACACACTAGGTAACATACATCTCTAGGCCTAGTTACTAGGGAGAGCTTAGTGAGGAAAACCAAATGAAAACACAACTAAAAATGGAAATAAATGATAAATATGAACACAAAATACCAATTTATTACCAAATCCTTGATTTTCCCAAAAGGTTCCTTCTTTGGCTTGATTGGATTGTGCTTCAAGAGATCTTCTTCAATGGAGTGTGGCTACCTTCATCTCCTCTTGGCACCTTTGGCTTTGGCTTGGCTTGGTTAAACAATTGGGAATTATAACACTAATTTTATGGCTATTGAAATCAATTTAACATGGTAAATTTCCATTATCCAAGATTCTTGAAGATATTTGAGCATAATAACTTTGCACCAAAATAACTTAAAAATGATGTTCATGGCCTCTCTATTTATAGACTTTTGGAATAGTTTGAGGATCAACCATGACCATCCATCTCAAGATTGAGATGTGTAGATATGGATAAATCCAAATATTAAATTCATTCTAAAAATATCCTCATTAATATTTGGGATAGAGGGGTATTGATTAGACATTGAATGGCTTTGATGAGGCATGAGAGGCATGAATCCTGATATTTGTGGCATTTATGGCCTAGGGACGTATTTATAAGAAATGATGTCACCTGATGATGTAGATATTCAATATTCATTTCTTAAAAAAAGTATTCAAAAAGTTTCCATGGAATTATTAATTAGGCTCTAATTTAGTTTAATTAGCTCTTAAGCATGACTAAGCACTTTGTGTACAAATTCCTCAAATTGATCAGAATGCCTTGTTATTGGCCCAAAATTTGACTAGATTAGAATTGGAAGTTGATTCTAGATGCATTGGAACCATTATCCCATTTAGAATTTTGTCAACATAAAATAACAAAGGCATGTGTCTCATGTAAGATATTTGACAAAATAAAGCAATCTAGAGCACCTAGGTGCAAAATTGGCATTTTGACTTAGAATGATCTGATCAAAGTTAGCTAGCTCATAAATTTCATTGCCCCATTTAATGATACTCTAGCCAAAATCAAAACTTTAATATTTTATTTTCACTTCATTTAATATGTTTTAGTACTTTTAGGCCAAATTGTGCATTTTGATGGAAGTTGGTCAAAAGCCTAATTAGAGGTTATTGGTGGAAGATTTTAGGTGTCTATAGTTTGCCCCTATTTGGGAAGATGTTGAAAACTATAGGCAAAGCAATGTCTTCTCAAATAATGAGAAAAGGCCTTTATGCCAAAAATAAGATGATGGTTGAAGAACAAAGATCCAAATAGTGTTTGTGAAACCTAAGATGATGCCCCCTTGATGTAGTGGCCATCACATTTGTTGATGGATGGTCCCTTAAAAAGAAACAAGAAGAAATATGGAATTAACCTATGATTAAGATTAATCCAAATGAGAAAATGATTGCATGCATCGATTTAAAAAAGATGTTGATTTGCCCAAAGGCCATTATAATCAAGAATAAAAGTCAAAATAATGATTTGCCCATAGGTGGTTATAATCATTAAGAGGACTTGAATTGGCTAAAGATGATTTTGCCCTAGTATGGCTGATTATCAAGCATACCTCAAGGATATAGCCTATAATATAGATTAAAATATGATTGGGCACAAAGTGATGAATAGAATAATAAGATTGATCAATAGAAATGATTTAGTTGCACCTAAAAACAAGGAGATGCTTGTCTTGATTAGAAATGATATAAACAAAATGGATAATGGGTTGATTTGATCAAGGTGGGTGGAAGAATTTTCCAAGGTGACAAGGAGAAACTTCTATAGCTCCATTAATCATAGACCTCTTGAAGTTGATTTTTGCTATAGCATATGATGGTAGGAATCATGATAGAACACCATGAAGACTTGACTAAAATATGCATAACGACTGACTCCAAATCCAATAAAAACTCAAAAAATAATGCACCAATGATAAAAACCATTATGATAATGTTGATGTATGAATATGAATAGAATCAAGAATAATATGTGTAAGGAATCACCTAATAAACACATATAGACTGAGTCAAGGCAACAGTGCTGAAAGTAAATAAAAAGACAAGAAATCAAGCAAATAAAAAAACAAAAAATTAAAAAAACAAAGAAATAACTTGAAATAAATAAACAAATAGAAAGCTTGAAAACAAAAGCAAATGAAAGCATCCTAACAATGACCATGCCCCAGTAAGGCAAATTGAGGATAACTGACTAGACTTAGACAAGACAACTGTATTTGGATTTTTGAAATATTATGAATGTTTTTGTCATTTTGAGGTATCTTAACTCCTTAGAGAATGATAAGATACCTACTCATAAAAAAATGAGTGTTTGGCTTAGATTTCTCACAAAATGGTGAGAGTGTATGGAAAGGGGGACTGAGGTGACCTCAACATGAATTGAGCATAACCTACATAGTCTTAAAATGAGCTGAAGTCATGGTAATTCCATCCATGAAAAAGGTGGGGAAAAACCAACTAGGTCCCAATAAGTTCTCAAATCTAGCAAATGACTAGTCAAATGAAAACAACGATGGCAAAGTGATGTAACAATGCATGATAAAAAAATGTTGCCCCTAGTTTTCCCATAGGTAGTTATAACTAGGATAAAATGGCATAGATAAAGATAATAATTTGCCCATAGGTGGTTATAATTAGTAGCAAGACTAGTGAAACACTAATTTTCCCATATGTAGTTATAATCAGGCTCACATAAACAAACTTGATAGAAGATGAAAGATATCTTGCCAGATCAACTATCATACTACTTTTATAGACTATCATTTAAAAATGAAGTTGATTGATTATTGAAATTTGATCAAAATCCCCTCATAAAAAGTGTAGGAAGAACCAAAGTAACCAAGATCAAAATAGGATTGGGTAGGATGACTAAAAATAGGCTTTGGTCTGGATAGGAATGGAATGATATGATGGTATGGTCTTGATAAGGATAATAATTGACTAGTAGGATGGTAGAATGATAAATAAAGATGTTGAGAGGGTTGCCCCCAAGTGATGGGGTGAATGGCTAGGTATGCAACAATGGAAAAAGGATAAGTAAAAATGGTAATGGTATGGTAGTGAAATGGTATGGTACATGTTTTTGGCCTGGGCATGATAAATGGCATATGATTTTGTTATTCTTGCAGAAGTGGAGATGCACATCCTAATCAATAAATGATATAAAAAAATACTCGATCATGTAAATTAATAGCCCATAACTAGTCTGAATAGATGCTCCATCAAGAACTCGATACAAATTTGGTTGTCAAGAATGCTTTCATCATTTTCATTGGTCATTGATTCTAATTCCTTTAAGTATCAAAACAAGGTATCTTTATAGCCTCTATAAAAGAAAGTGTGGCCATGGATGGTCAATAAGGACAAATAATGGATGGTAGGTTTTATAGTGAAATGGAATGGTGGATAATAATGAAATGTGGAATGGTTGGGAAACAAATGAAGATCAAGAATTTTAGTCACACATAATGTTGCTGATGTTAGATTCAACATAACTTTAGTTGTGGTAGGGTTGAAGACTTATTCTCTTGCTAGGACCACCGATTTTTATTGTTGTTTGATCTTAAGAGTAGTTACCATCTGAATAGGTTATCTATTGGAAGTTATTTTGATTTGATCTTTGATTTTGTCTTCATTAAGAAGTGAAGAACATTTGTGCTTAGCTATTGGTGCCTCAAAGAGGTTTTCACCAATAAAGTTGTATTGATTGTCCCATAGCACCTTTAAGAAGGTTTCACTAAGGAATGTTTAATTTTGACTTTGATTTTTTTCTAGTGCTTCCAAAAAAAATTCACTAGAAGATGCTGAGGTTGAAATTTGCATGTCCCCTAACACCTATAAAAATGTCTCACTAGGAGAGTGTTCTTCTGCTACATGAATTTGGTCTTAGCCTCCTTGCTCTTCTTCAACTAATATATCGCCATGGATGTAGTTTAACAAAGTGTGATTATATTAGTCCTAATCAACACTTATGGGAGATGGAATGTCAATAATATGGCTATGTTGGTTGATGGTAATGGCTTGTGGAATGGTAATGGAATGGGGAGATGTTTCACAATCCTCATAAAATATATTAGGACAACTCATGTCAAAGTTGAAGTACTCATCCTCAAGTATTGTAGAAGGATCACAAATGTATTTAAATTAATCTATGAGGTATATATAAACAATATTTTAATAGTCATGAACATATTCTATATTTAAATTTGATTCCAACTAACTAGACTTTGAATCTAATGTTGAGACTAATGTTGATTTTGATTCTGATGCTAAATCTAATGTTAGTTCAATAAGATAACCTAACTCTAACTCTGATTCTCCATCTGATGGGTACTCAATTAAAAGGATGTTTTATTGAATTTTTGGTATTGGATAAGTTATGGCTTTTGATGGCATAATGGAATCCACAAAGACTAGTTTGTCAAAGTGAGACTCTTCTACAATGGGAAAAATCTTAATAGACAACTCCTCAGAGATTGGATTGTCAAAGGGAGGCTCTTAATAAACAAGCATATGGTCAAGGTAATGATTTTCCCAAAGGTAGTTATAATCCTTAAGAAGTGACTCAATAAATATTGTATTATTAGAGTGAGACTCATTAACAACTGGTATAGGCTCAATAAGTGATTCATCATAGGTTGACTTATCATAAGTGATTGGTTCAAAAAAAATGTCTTAGATTGATTAGTTATTTTGGATTTGGTTTCCAATGAGTTGGAAAATACTAGTTTTGAACATAACTTGGTCTTCAAATGATTGGATCGGTTGAGGTTTGGATGGGATTGGTACTAGACAAGGAATGGACTATGGTTGGATAATGGTAAGGCATCAGGGATCATGATTTATCACATGAGTCAAAGGAAAAAGTCATAAGATGGTAAAGATAGGGTAGTGTGGAGCTTGATTGCTCACACAAGTCAAAATACTAGGTCCTAAAATGATAAAAGGGTGTTGTGGAGCTTGGTTACTCACATAAGCCAAAGGACAAGGTCTTGGTATAGAATTGGTTAGAAATTGTGGAGCTTGGTTGCTCACACAAGCCAAAGGATGAGGTCTTGGTATGGGAATGGTATGATATTGTGGTCCTAGAATAGAAATGGTATGATGTGGTGGAGCTTGATTACTTGCATAAGTCAAAAATTCTAAGTCCTGCTCATAAACCATATCATCTTAGTCTTGAGTTAGATCATAATCTAGTTTTTGAATATGTTATGTGTGCTAATTATTGTAAAGAGGCTATTGATATACATCTCAAACAACATTATCTATAGTTGGGTCTTTAAAGTCCCCCTCACAATCCTCTTCATACCAATCAAGGTCACGAGTTGGATCGTAAGATGGTTTGTGACTTTGTTTCCATGAATGATTATTATGAGGTGGATAGAAATCTATCTCACAAGCCATATTAACATCATTAAGGTCTTGACTAAAGCCATAAAATTAATTTTGTGTGGCCATTCTATCATAAGTTGGATTATACATGACTCCACCATAGGTGTATCTAGACATATCTACATAAATGATGAAAGCTTCAAAATAAAAGGCCTAGAATTTTGTAAACTCTAAAAAACTATGTCCAAAGGATAAATAGTTCAAACTTGGTCTAACTTGGTCGAAGGTGGAGATGTATCTCCAATGTGGTCTAAAAATGAAGCTATATCTCCAAAATGGTTTGTGATAAGACTTGGCATAAAATATTCTAACGTTAAATGTCTAATGTCAAATGTCATACACACAAAAGATCAAGCTTCTGAATAAAGATCAGCATGTCAAAGGTCAAGGTCAAAATGTTCCAAACAAGGTCTAAACTATGAAAGGGAAAAGTTGAGTTACTAGGTCTTTTGTATAAACACAGAGTCAAAAGCTAGGCTAAAATAAATAAACATATACTAGGAATTTTGGCCAAATGATGTCAAAATCTAGACTTGAAACAAAGGCATGACATGATTTAATTTTAATCTAACAAGTTTGGAAACAACTTTGACATAGACCCAACATATGGAATCAAACATAAACATGAGCAATTGGAATAAGGCATAAGAAATAAATATCTTTGAATAAAGGCTATGTTCTCTCAAATAAAGGCACAAATAATGATGAGGATAGGCATTTGAATAAACAAACCATCAATAGTTTTCAAATTTGGGTAATTGATTAACCAAAGTTATGCAACCCAAAAGAGAAAGATTTGTGTATCAACCCCACTAATTAAGGAATAAATAAAAATCAATCAATGTTTAAATCAAAACATGACAAGGTTAATTGAAAAATCAAAGTTGAAAACTAGGATTTTACCAAACAAGGTAGACAAAATTGGACAACATGATGACACATAAACAAGGTCCAAATGGCTGATGTGACATGGTTTAAAATAAATAGTTTTTGGCATAATGGTAAATAATTTTTGAAATTAATTGAGCAGTTTAATAGCATAGGCATACTTGAATGATGTGGTCAATTATATGTTTCAAAAGACTCAAAGGAAAAATGGTTTTGACATGTTTTAGGCAGCATAACGCTACCCTTCACAACTCAAATGACACACACACAAATAAGTTTAGTAAAAAATTCAAGGCACAAGTGTGGTGTAAAATGGTCAGCATAACGCCTCTTTATACAAAAGATTGACATATAATTAAGTGGTTTTGACATATTTATAAATAAATAATCAATTTTTAGTCTCAAAACATACCAAGCAAGAAAAAATGACCAAAATACTCTAAGTATAATCATCCAAATCCTAGCAAGGGTTTGAAAATGTGGGGTTGAATAAACTAGTAAGATTTTTAAAATTTTTAGGGGAATCAATTTCACATCAAACAATGCAAAATAAAATAATGAAAATTGGGTGTCTATATCACTTGGCTAGTTGTAAAAAGGTCTAGTCCTTTTTGTAACCACTACATCCTACTATTCACTCAGTGTAGTACAATGTCGAAAGTGCAGATACATCTTGTGTGTAACTCAAAAGGAGTGGATGAAGTCAATGCCAAGAGGTGAAACCTTGGGTCAAATCTTCCATAAATAACTCATTAGAGGTAATGACATCTCCCTCACAAGCCAAGTTGTATAAAAAATAAATGACTAATAGAAATACTTTAGGGTCATTTTCAAGGTCACCCAAACTATGATGAGTTTTTGGGGAGTACTTTAGATGACATTCTTTCTAAGCCTTGGACTAGGCATTTTGTAATAAGGATAGTGATTTTGATTCCAAGGGTTCCTTAAAGGGGATAAGTGGAAGAGCATACACATGACATCCTTATTTTTTCCAAACAAGTTCTAACTAAATAATCAAAACAAAAATTGACAAGTGTGTTCAATTTTAAGCCCAAATGAAAGATGAGGTGGTGTTCTTTTGACCCCTTGGTATTAAGTTGTAACTATGAAAGCCTAACTTATCAAAACATTCAATTAAGCACCTAAATGTTTCATTAAACACCAAAAATAAGATCCCTAATTCATTTTAAAATCATGCCAAAGATGTCTTAATAGCATGTTTTAACAAATTCCAAGTCTAATGGTTACTTGTCTACCCTTAAGGCATCACCCCAAAAGCAAATATGTTAGATTAAAAACATCCAAAGAGATTTTTAAAATTTTATGAAAGTTATATGAAAGTTGAAGCTAAACTAATGTCAAATTCTAAAAATTTGGAAGAAAACATGTGGTTTACAAAAAATCATGAAAAATGGAGTCTAGATGACCCCAAACCAAGCATTTTAAAATAGCCTATTAACTCTTAGGTCTGTGTTTTGATAGTGACCATTGATGGTTATACATGACTGGTGACAATTATACTTGACTATCTATGGTTGAAAATGACCATTGATGGTTTAGTTAACCATTGACAGTTCCTTTGACTGTTGATGGTTACCTATGTAAACCTGTGAAGATAAAATCTAACCAAATGAACTTAGTAAAACATGTCGAAAGAGTTTTAAGCATCCAAATTGAAAATTTTAAGTTGCCTCTTGCTCTCCTTGATATGTGGGATGTGTATGTCCCATTGGTCATGCCATTATGTGAACTAGGTATTTGACTCAAGAGAGGTGTTAGTATCTTGTTAGTGATAAAATAAAATCAAATTGGAAAACCAACACATTAGCTAATATACATCTCTAGGCCTAGTTACTAGGGAGATATTAGTGAGGAAAAACCATTTTAAAACAAAACTAAAAATGGAAATAAATGAGAAATATGAACACAAAATGCCAATTTATTACCAAATCCTTGATTTCTCTAAAAGGCTCCTTCTTTGGCTTGCCCAGATTGTGCTTCAAGAGATCTTCTTCAATGGAGTGTGGCTACCTTCATCTCCTCTTGTCACCTTTGGCTTTGGCTTGGCTTGGTTAAACAATTGAGCATTATAACAATAATTTTAATGGCTCTTGGAATCAATTTGGCATGGTAACTTTGCATTATCCAATCTTCTTGAAGATATTTGAGCATAATAACTTTTCATCAAAATAGCTTAGAAATGATGTTCATGGCCTCTCTATTTATAGACTTTTGGAATGGTTTGAGGATCAACCATGACCATCCATCTCAAGATTGAGATGTGTGGCCATGGATAAATCCAAATATTAAATTCATTATATAAATATCCCCATTAATATTTGGGATAGAGGGATATTGAATAGGCATGGAAGGGCTTTGATGAGGCATGGGAGGCATGAATCCTGATATTTGTGGCATTTATGGCCTAGGGACGTATTTATAAGAAATGATGTCACCTGATGATGTAGATATTCAATACTCATTTCTAAAAATAATTATTCAATAAGTTTCCATGGAATTCTTAATTAGGATCTAACTTGGTTTAATTAGCTCTTAACTATGATTAAGCACTTTGTGCACAAATTACTCAAATTGATCAGAATGCCTTGTTATTGGCCTAAAAGTTTACTAGATTAGAATTGGAAGTTGATGTTAGATGCATTGGAACCATTATCCCATTTAGGATGTTGTTAACACAAAATAACAAAGGCATATGTCTTGTGTAAGAGATTTGATAGAAAAGAGCAATCCAGAGCACTTAGGTGTAAAATTGGCATTTTGAATCAGAATGATTTGATCAAAGTTAGCTAGGCTATAAATTACATTGCCCCTTTTAATGATACTTTGGCCAAAATTGGCACTTGAATATGTCAGTTTCACATCATTTAACATGTTTTAGTGTTTTTAGACCAAATTGTACATTTTGATGGAAATTGGTCAAAAGCCTAATTGGAGGTTATTGGTGGCCAATTTTAGGTGTCTACATTTATTACATGGGTGGTTCTATCCATTATAGAGAAAGAATCAATTACAAACCACCTTACTATTGGAAGGGGTAAAGTATAGATTTTGTTCTTGTGGTAGACCTTTGTCTACTAGAAACTCATCATCAACCAAGTCCTTGGGAATTGGTGCCATATTGAGAGCCTTGATATGATAAAGGGTCATTCTAGAGTAGTCCTTCAATATTAATTCCTCTTCATCTTCCAAGTTCTCCCAGTAGTCTTCATTGTAAGGGACATGGAAATATGTGGATATTCTCAGTGTGCTAATGATGTTCCCAAGAACATCATAGAATGGCCTTGCCTCCAAGGCTCTCAAGGTCATTTGTGTCATTTCAGACTCTACACACTTGTATTTGGATAAATAAGGGCATGTGTACCTACCTATGTTGATGGGGAAATGAATTCTTTATTTTTGTTTGCTAGATAATAACTTATGAGTTTCAACTAGTTGCCTCACAAGCTCCATTAATGCCATTTATCACTCACATACCTTAGGAGTGTGTAAGGATAACCATTTATTCCACATAATCTAATGTATGAGTATGTCAGGAATTGGATGAAATAAGAACCCCAATTGGTTATCTCTAAAGTGGCAACATTAGAGAATCTCTTCTTTTCTAGTTCCTTGTTGAACATAACTATAATGCAGTAGATAAATACATCATTCACTCTTATAATGTGTTTCCTACTAGCCTCAAGAGTGAGGTTAGGGTAATAATTAAACACTTTATTTACTTGATCAACTATTGTGTTGAGTCTTAGGAAATCTCTCCCTTTGGACAATATATAAATTAGGTAATAAGTTAAATAGAATTTCCCTATGTTTTGGACCTCTGTCAACTACTTGTAGATGAATTCACTAATGAACTATGCCTAGTGGATGTATTATTGGTTTTGGTGGATCACCCAAATATATTGGTACATCCAGTCTTGTAAGATCTTCACATTAGGGCTACCAATGATCTTAAGTAGTAGTATGATTAAATAACCTACCTCATCCTTAAAATCAATCCTTACCAATATTTTAGATAATCTATTGGCTATAGCATTAGGGATCCTTAGCCAATTTTTGTTCATTAATCTCTGACATCTTATGTTATTGTATTAATAAAATTTTCTTGATGACTCTAGAGTTATATCTAGGTAACTCTCAAATTCAAGTATCAAGAACATGGACTCAATGAAGTTTAGGTCCATATTTAAAATCCTTTCCCCTTTGTCATTCAACACCTCTCTCTTATCAAAATCATAATTTTGTGTTAGTGTAAGTACTAACTTAAATATTTGCACAATTAGGGGGAGAGATACTATCTAGGGCAGTCCAGAGTCATAGATGCTCTAAATCTAGTCATTCTTGAATCTAGCATTTATTCTGGTCCAAAAATCACCTAGGTCAATGTGACCTAGGTTTGTGTCTATAATAATAATTGTGTTGGTTTTTAGACTGAGGGTAACACTAGGTACTTTATATTTTACTTCATCTTTTTCCCAGACATGGATTCTAGAGAAAATGTTGGGGGAAAACAAACTATAAAGTTGCAAGATTTGTAGGTGCAAAATGTAAGTAGAAACTCCAATGAAAATTGGAATTGCTCTATGTAATAGAAAAGTCTATGAGGATCTAAAGTTATAAATGTAGGTAGAAATCTCTAGTGAAGATGGAAGGTTAAAAAAACACTTGCGTTTCTTGATGAAAACTTTGATGGAGATCGGGATTGTTCTAATCAATGAAAAAGTCCATAGGACTATGGGGTTATAAAATTCATGTTGAAAACCCACATGTTTTAGAGGTGCAAAATGCAGGTAATTTTTTTTGAGGACTATGAGAGACTCTAAAAAAGAATATACAACTAGTTTATGAATATCTTAGGAGTATTCATTGGTTATGAATTTGGGCAAAAACCCTAGGTTTTCAATGTGTAGGGTAGAACTTTGGAAAATAACCTCTATGGAAATAAATAGCTAAATGAGCTTCTACAACACCATGGCAAAAACCTAAAACCCTAATTGATGCCTAGTAAGTAATAAAAAACCTATTTCAACTAGATTCACAAAAAAACACAGGAAAAACGGAAAATAAGTTCGATTGAGAAAAAAAGTCTTGAAAAATATAGATGATCAATTAAAATAATATGCAAGGGGGGTCAATGGCATCATGGTGTGGTGTATTCCTCAATTAAGTCGATTTAAAGGTTGAAAGCATGGTAGTGAATGTGTGGTGCATGGTTTGAAGTCATTATTGGGGTTGTATAAATCCAAAGTCAGTTTAGTAAATTAAACAATGACCTAGAAAATCCCTAATTTCTTTAATATATGTTGAAAATCCTTGCAATATATGCCCCAATGGTGATGGTTAGTGAAGATTCATAGTCTATGAACACATTTGAAACTTTATAATTTTGTTGATTACACTTTAAATTCTAGATTTTGTAGGCTTTGTTTGTTTAACCCTTCAAAAATGAGAAGGCAAAACTCGGGAAGCAATTTTCAACTTTGCAAGTTATGATTTACATGTAGAGTTTTGGATTCCATAGGAAAGGTGGTCGGTGAGAAGCAAAACTCAGATTGTAATTTACAAATTTATAGTTTCTAGTTGGAGTGTTGTACAAAAAGTGGAGGTTAGGAAATAATCTACAATTTTACAAATTGCATATTGTAGTCCAATCTTCAATTTCTGTGAGGTATGTGGTTTACAGGAAGTAGAACTCTAGTTTTAATTTACAACTTTGTAAGTAGAAAATTGCATTCAAAGTTCTAACTCAGATTGGTTATAGGTTTTGTAGGAAGTAGAGGTTGGGTAGCAATTTTCAAGTTTTCAAATTATAAATTTCAAGCCAATCTCTAAATTCTACTGGATTAGTGTTTAGTGGGAAGCAGAGGTCTGGATGCAATTTATAAATTTGCAATTTAAAAATTGCACCTAGATTTATTATGGAAAGTAGAGCTTGGGAAGAAATTTGCAATTTTGAAATCCAATCTTTGGTTTCTTCCAACTTAAGGAAGTGGGGGTTTTGGGTCAATTTCAAGCATTTTTCTAAAACATTAATGGGTCTCCCTTAGGGTACTCGACATTTTGACATTTTTAGGACATAAATACCAAAATTTTCGGTGACCTCTATTGGTGATTACCCAATAATCAATTTATTTTTACTAGCCTTTTAGTTCATCGGGCATGGAGTCATTTTAATCTTAACACACTTTAACTGGTGAAAAACACAAATGGGATTTTCCTAAAAAGGAACAAAATAGAATAAACTAAGGAAACAAAAAACTCGTAATGAGTTGACTTGTGTAAAAACACTTATTTGGAAAATATAAATAACCCTAATATATATAAAATTTTATTTTTATAATGAATTATAACCTCAAAATCAAGTTTTGAGGTATATCCCATTAACTGGGATAGGCAGTTCTGATCCATCAAGTTTGGATAGCTAGAATGCATTAGTTACTTTGCACTGAGTTATAATACATGGACCACTCCATATTACATCAAACTTGATGTGTTTTCTTGGTGTAGATCTATCTACATCCCAATTTAAGAACCATGTCTCCTTCAATGAATCTCTAATAAGATGATTTTTTGTTAAAAGTCCTTTTTTTTTTAGCCTGATTTACTTCCAAAAATTTCATTGACTGGTTCCTGA
Organism: Torreya grandis; assembly: GCA_037957365.1. NCBI lineage: Eukaryota > Viridiplantae > Streptophyta > Pinopsida > Cupressales > Taxaceae > Torreya > Torreya grandis. The sequence goes on from JARHVA010001803.1 coordinate 1,118,597, forward strand.
CTTCTTCTAGTTCCATGAGTTCTAACAATCTTACTATCATTTCATCATTATCAATCAAATCTAATTGATGATTGAGTTATAGAGATGGTAACTCAATTGATAGTGGGACTCTGGCTTGCATTCCATATACCAACATGATTGGAGAGTTTCCAATGGCTCTCTTAGGAGTGATCATATCAGCCCATAATGTTGCTTTTAACTTTATGTGCCATATCCTTTGATTATCCTCCATTTTCCTTTTAATAATTCTTATGAGGTTATTGTTGGTAGAATCAACCAAGCCATTACCATACAATTAATAATTGGAAGAATTACTCAGGTATACATTGTGTCTTACAACCCATTTACTCACTTGAGTGACCATAAAAGCTTCGACGTTGTCTGAGATAATGGTTTGAGGAACACTAAACCTTGAGATGATGCCATCCATGAATTCCAAGATAGATGCCTGCATGGATTCTTTTAGTACAACTACGTTAATCCATATTTTAAAATAGTCCATTGCTATAAGGACCCATTTGTGGCTTGCACTTGATGGTGGATTGATCATACTAATGAAATTCAATCCCCATTGAGGAAATGGTTGGTCTATTTGAATTAGTCTAAATGGGAAAGATGCTAATCTTTGTTTGCCTATGAAGCAAAAAAACTTATCATATTTCCTTACCCACTAGTGGGCATATTTGAATATTTAAGGCCAATAATAGCCCCCTCTCATTAATTTGATGGTCATGGTTCTTGTAGATAAATGTCCACTTGAAGGGCCATCATGTAATTTTTCAAGCACCTTGGGGAATTGATTTTGCTTGATACATATTAACATGATCCATTCATATATTTTATAAAAAATATTCCATCAAAAATAACATAATGAATGGATTAGAGTCTAAAATACCTTTTCTTGGACTATTGAAATTCATATGGGTACTCACCAGTCTGCAGGAAGATGGTCACGTCATAGATCTAGCTATTGAAAAAAGGTGGATTGGTTGGCTGAGATGCACTTTGAGAATATATTACATCAGATACTATTTTAGTAGTTTTGATATCATAAGCCAACTATTCACATAAACCCTTTCATCTTACAAGATTTTAATTTTGATATTCACATCATATTCCATGACTTTTGTGATTCATCCTACTCTTTTTTTATTTATTTGTTGGCTCAGCAGGAACTCTTTGACACTTTGGTGACTAACCATCATATGAGTTTTATTATTAGAGAGCATATGCCTAATTTTTTTGAGATATTTAATTATAAATTATATTTACTTCTCCATGAAACTATAATTTTATTCATAATTCTTCAAGGATTGACTGAAGAAAGATATTGATTGTTCCAATTGTTCTTTATTCTACTCCGTTAGAATAGCTAAGATGCTACCTTCCCATCCAAAATCATATAGAATTAAATATTTCTCGTAGTTGGGATTGATTAGGGTAAGAGCTTGAGAAATAGCTTGTTTGATGGATTCAAGGCTATTTTCTCCTTCCTGTGCCCAACTAAAAATGATACCCTTATTAAGCATTGCAGTAAGGGTTTGGACATAGAGGTAAAATTTGGAACAAATATTCTTAAAAAGTTTATTTTTCTGAGGAAAATCTATAATCTCTTCTTATTTCTTGGTAGTGTTAATGTAAATATAACACTTATTCTTTCTGGGTTTATTGCAAGACCCTAATTTATAACAATGTGTTCTAGTAGTTTCCTGTCATGAACTATGAAAAAACACTTTTTTGGATTAAGGGAAACTCTAAATTATCTGCACCTTTAAAAAATTTTCCCAAGGTGATCCAAGTGTATATCAATATGCTTTGAGTAAATAGTGATATCATCTAGGTATACTAGGATCATCTTATTTATCAAACCTCTAAAATCCATATCCATGGCTCTTTGAAGTGTTGCACTAGCATTATTTAGAATAAATGGCATATTTTCATATGCATACGTGCCCCATTTTATGATGAAGGTAGTCTTGAACTAGTCTAATTCCTCCACTAGGATTTGGTTATATCCAAAATAACCATCTAGAAAGGAAAACCTTTTAGATATTGATATAGTTTGTATAATTTTATCCATGGGTGGAAGGGGATAATGATCCTTTAGAGATGTTTTGTTTAGATCCCTAAAATATACACAAAGCCTAATTTCACCATTCTTTTTCCTTACAAGGACCAAATTAACAACCCAAGATGAGTGTTTGATAGGGAAAATGATGTTAGCCTCTATCAGTTTAGATAGCTCATTATTCTTCAAGGGTTATATTTTTAGATTAATTCATTTCTACTTATATCTAATAGGCTTTGTATTTGAGTCAAGATCTATTTTATGTTGAGCTAATTCAGGGTCAAAACCCCTTAGATCATGATAACTCCAAGCAAAGTTATCATCAAACTCTTGACACAAGTCAATAAAATCATGTTTTTTAGAATCATTACATACCTTTCCTATCTTCAGTGATTTATCTTCTGAGATGACTACTAGCTCGTAGTCTTTTTCATTTACCATGATATTCTTATTTTCACCCTTCAATTGATCATCTGAGTTGAAGATGTTTTCTAGAGTAACAAGACCCATAGGTAGTTTGTTTGTCTTCAATTAGATGATTTGATCTCCATATTGATCTTAGAGTCTTGACTAGTTTTTATCAGAGAATTTAGATTCTTCTCTCAAAAAGTTGATAATTTGATGATCACTATCACATACTTGCTATTGGTTGCATTATCAAGAATAAATGGCCTTACTATCAACCTTATATGCTAGATATTTTATTCTTTATTTCTTCAGGTAGGTTATATTAGGATCCTACAAAGGCCATATGATCAATATCTTTATTTTGTATTCTTGGTACCACTTGAATGTTTAAAGTAGTAAAGTCTTCTAATAGGTTCCAAACCTTATGTTTGTAAGATCTCAACAAATTATTCTTAGTTGTGCTTCTAATCTCACTTGTTAAATAATCAACTCACTATCACCAAATATTTGTAAGGATTTTATCCCTCTCTATTTATCCAATTATATACCTCGAATCAAAGCTTCATATTTAGTTACATTTATTTGTGAAGTTGAACTAAAGTCTAAAAGAATAGAAATAACTCTCTTTTTGTAGAGAGATCAATAAAATACCTACAATTGAATTGTTCCTACTTCTTGAACCATCAAAGAATAATTACCACATTCCTTGAAGATCTTCAATTGGCTTTACAAGATTCAAGATGATTGCATTATTTTCATGAATGCAATATGTACCCAACTTGATTTCTTGTACATAGTCACAAGGATTAAATTGGATAGCTGATCCCCATTCATCTAGATGAGTGTCAAGGATCTCCTCTATAGGTGTTGCAACTTCATGATTAGCCTCCTCTTCCTAATCCTAAAATATATAGTTCATGTCTATAGGGATATGAGTGTATGGATCAATATGGTCTTTAGTGATTGGCTCAACTCTTATTATTACGCTTGTTCCATATCTCATTTTAAGAAACATGTGAGACTAGTCTATAGATAGATATTCTCCCATTTTTATAGTGAAGTCTCGTGAAAGAAAAATGGAAAAATAAGGGAGGAGATCAATAACTAAGATATATTAGGAAATTAACAAGCTTGGACATGCATGGATAGTGAGGTTTAGACATTTTATTATTCCTACTATTTGAACATTAATCCCATCCAATTGCACCACACCTTTTTAGATAGGTGTATACTTAATACCAAGAGCATCTTCTATTTTCTTGGGCATGAATAAACTACTAGCCCCTAAATATACCATGTAATTATGAATGAGATGCTTCAGTACTGTGAGTGAAAGATAAAAAGGGGGAGGATTACCATTTTTGATCACTTTATTTTCAGTTTGTGGTTGACATAAATTAATTACAGCATTAGGTCCCTTGGCTAGAACCTTGTCTACTATCTATAAGTTTTTCAAAGCCTCTTGTAGTGAATCTCTTTACACTAGAATGGGTATTGCTTCCCACATAGTGACATTTAAATTAGTCTTCTTTATGTATTCAATAATATTGAAAAGAATGTTACCAACCTTCATTGGTGTCATTGTGGGAGCTATGTCTTCTTTTACAAAATTTAGAGTTGACACTTTTGCTTTGGAGTGGCTCATGGGTACAAAGGGTGGCCTTTGTATTTTTTTGCTCTTTTCAGGTTCTTATGTGACTTTAGAAGATGTAACTTGTTCCACCTTAGGGGGATGATCACTTTCTATTGCTCTTTTCTTTGAACATGTATTGGTTACCACTAGACCTCCACCGTTAAGCAACAACTCCACCTGATTTACACCACAAAAGTCCTCCTACTAGTTTAAAAAAGGAGCCTCACCTTGAACAAGTTCTTATGTATCTTCTTATTGGGAAGTGGCTTCATCTTACTATCTTTGTGTGTTTGATATGTCTTGCATCATCAAAGCTTGATTGATGACACCATTAGGAAAATTATTCTAATTATTTGGTTGAGTAAAAGGATAACACCATTCATACTCCTGAGCTAGGTTATTATGAATAGGTACAATAGATTTGGAAGTACCTAATATAGGTAAAACATAGATGTTTAGAGATTTTTGTTGCATATTTTGATCTTGTGGCTATGAATTGCCTTGGTATGGCTACTTATTGGGTTGGTATGCTTGGTTAGCTTAATGATAAGGCTTGTAGTTTTAGGATTACTACCTCTTCATTGTTACTAACTCATTGCAAAAACTCTTAAGTAGTGAATTAACCTCATATAAATCATTTGTAGGAGCATGAGTTAAAATTGGTGCTTTACTTGTGGTGGAAATTGGAGAAATTATAGGTGGTGTAGGAGGTATTTATATAAATAGAGGCATTGGTGGTCTTGGGGCAATTTTTCCTACTTGAATTAAATATTTTTCTACCCTTATTGTAATTTCATAGGCATTGGAAATTGTGGTACAACCCATTGACTAAATCATAATAGTTATATCACTATTCAAAGATCTTAAATAATATAGGAAATCATTATTTAGAGTTGGCTTGACCAATACTATAATTCTATTCCATGTCTTTTGAAAGCAAAAATTGAAATAAGTCATCTACTCATGAGGAGCCCATTGAATAGTAGTTAATTATTCAACCAGGGAGAGGTGGTCACTCTTATCTTCAAATTGAGTGCATATCATAGTGCCTAAGTCATCCCAAACATGGATGGAACTAGGAGGTAGACCTCTGTACCATTACAAGGTTTTACCCTTAAAATAGGAGACTAAGAGTTTGATTGCAACATCATCTTATGCCACATTATGGTTTGAACAAAGCAATGTCTTGTATATGTTACATAGAAAAGGTGGAATTTTTAACAATAGAATATGGAAGGATTTTTAAATCCAAGGTAGGTATATCATCATACTGGGATAATTAAAGTGGGATGCCTCCATTGAAAGCTACAAAATTTAAATTTCTATCCATAATGGGAGGTATGAAACTGATGGGAACACTTGAAAGAGATGAAAATAAATTTATAGGATATACTCTAGGGTAAGGTACAACTAATCTTTATCTCTTTTTATATAAAAATGATAATTTCAAAAAATTATCTACTTACCTTTAGTAGATGATTTTGTTTATTTCTTTGGCATACATAAACCTTGAATCATTGAATCTATAAGCCAGTGGAGTCACTAGGTGCTTTTGGAATGTAGACGGGACTTGTACAACACTTGCTAAGAATAACACCAATCTCTTTGTAATTTTAAGAACCCATTGGGAACACCAAAAACTATTATCACATAGATTTTGCACCCATGTTGATGTTGTAGCTCATGGTGTGAAAATATAATGATGTAATGGGATCATGTCCAAGCTATAAGACCTTGGAAAATTGAGGTGAACCTCTAGATAAGGCCAAATTCCTTTCACTAAATTTGATGCAATTGATAAAATACTAGTTTATGTAGAAATTCTACTTTTTAGTGATCTTGATCCTAAATTAAGGTTTGACTTTGGATAAGAGTTTTGGAAATGAAATTACAAAACTAAAAATGGTGATTACACCATTTATCTAAAGGATTTTTTTTTAAATTATGGGTTTTAATTATTTTCCCATATTAATTCCTCCATTTTTCCCAATTTAAATATCCTATTTATTATTCTCACATTTATTTCCACATGGATGGGTTTATGGGATATATTTTAAAATTAAATCCCAAATTTAATTTTATCCCCACTTTATCTTATCCCAATGTGAAGATTTGCATGGAATATGTTTTTATAAAAACATTGGTCGAAAATAAATCTTTTAAATCATGAATATGCATGCTATGTGCTAACCACTTGGTTGGTTGTTGGTGGGAAGTGGTGTTATTGGGAGAGTTAAGTGGAGTTAGGTGGATAATGTTTTGATTTAAATTATTTATTCCTTTTACCATATTGAATGGGGGCATGGAAGAGTTTTATTAAACTCAATAAATTTTATTCACCCACTTTATTCCTTATTACGTGGAAAGTCATGGGGAATATTTAAAATACTATCCTTGATGCCTTTATATGTGGTAATCTTGATTTAATAGGAGTTGAAAGTCTTATTCTATGGTGTGGAATATTAATCCAAGAAACATGGGGTTAAACTCCTTGTCCACCTTTTATTTCCATGTGGACACCCACTTGCAAAGAATCATTAGTGGATTTTGTTTTGCATGGTAATATTTATTTACCAAGAAAATGCAAATCTTGATTCTTGTTTTATGAAATTGAATAATTATGGTTATTAATTATGGGAAGTGATTTATTAAATAAATCATAGAGTTTCAATGTCCCATAAATTATGGGTTTTTATTCCTTCTTGTTTTCATGCAACCTATCTAGAGTTTAACGGTACTTTGAGAAAATTAAGGTTGTTAGCCAAAATTTGGCTATTTACAATCTTATTTCATTTTATATTGCAGAGAATTATTATGGAGATAGAGAATAAAGGGAAATGAGAATAGAGGAAATACAAAATTGTATTTTTTTACAGGGATAAAATTTTGATATTGTCGGTTGAGGCCATTTTGCCTATTCCATAAATATTTTTTAATCTATATAATTATAGGGAGGGATTTGTAAAACCAAAAAGTAGTTTAAAAACCTTGTGAGAGTGTTTTACCTCCTTGAAGAGAGAGAAATTGCCCATTTCAGAGAAATATATTTATAAGTGATCATTTTGGGAATGAAGGACATTTGTGATCTATGATCAGAGTTCTTCAGAGGTTGATCAAACAATTGCAAGTTATTCAGGGATGTAAGTTTAATCATTGTATTTATATCTTATTTAAATGGAATGGTTTGAATGAACCCAGGGATGTAGCTAATTGGTGAACCCTATAAACAATCTCTAGTCTCTATTTTATTATTTTATTTCAATTTTTCTTCAGTATATCAATTTTTAATTATTATTGATAATTGGAATTTAATTACTAAAATTTAATTAAGAGACTATTTGTAGAGGATAAAAACATTAATTGAATGTGTTATCTGAATAATAAAATTATACAAGTTTACAAAATACTCATTCATAATTGTTTAGTTAATTTTATATATGGATTACAATAAAAGTCAATTCCTTTGAATTAATTAAAAATTTGGAAAATGAATTATTATTAAAATCCATTTTAAATAAATAATATTTATTAGTAGGGGGATAATTAATATTTGTGAATCAATTTCATATCAGAGCAGTTGATCAACATGATTTAACAGTGTGGTTAATAGTATTCTATTTGATAATTATTGCAGTTGGTTTAGTTGTGTGTTGAATAGAGGAACATGTGAACTATGGGCAAGTTGTCAAAATAGGAAAAGCTCGATGAGCTTGATTCATATAATCAATAGATCCAAGAAGATAACTCTCTCTTGAGATTGAAATTCTACTCCATAGAAGAGGATATTGAAAAGTTGATATATGATTTGTAAACCAAGGACGAGCTCTTGACAAAGTTGTAGAATGGTGAAATAATGAAGGAATTGACTTCCACATTAGATGCAAAAATAATGACAGATGAATACACTATAGTTAAATCATCATGTAGTACTTACTCTCATTTAATTTTAGATATTAATTTTGGTGTTTTTGAAAAACACACTAAGGGTATTGGGGTCTAAACTATTAAATAAAATGGGATTTGAAGGAAGAGGCCTTGGTAAAAATGGACAAGGCATAACTAACCCCATATAGGTAGAGAATAAGTCTCATTTTGCAGGTTTTAGATATATTGGTGAGCAAATGGAAATTGGAGAGAGTTCCAAATCGGTAGAAGGAAGACAAGATTCTAACTATCAAGTGTATAAGCCATTAATTTTTCAGAATAAACCATCATAGGTGAATGGGAGATGTAAGAGAACTAGAAGAAGAGGTATTGAGATTCCAGCTCCTCTTTATTACACAACACATATCACTAAGAATTTGGTGACATCTAAAACTTCTAATGCACTCTTTTAGTTTGAACAATATGGCTATGATATACAAAAAATGTGGTATACTTCTCCTTGTACTTTTTGTGGGTTAACTAATCATTCTATTGCTTATTATTGGAAGAGAAAAACTTTGTTAAAGAATTTGTTTCCAATTATGAAAGATAATTCAGGTGCTAATGATCAATCTCATCATTTAAAGGTGAGAAATAGTAAACATATTTCCTCATCCAAGAAGAAGGACAAGAAAAACTTTTATTCTCACTGTCACAAGAGTGGACATAGAGTTGAGCAATGTTGGAAATTTCAACCATCACACTATCCTAAAATTGGTAAATATTCCAACGTATATTTCAATTATGAAAATAAGGACTTATTATCACAATATTTTTGGTCTAAATATCTATGTAGTTTTTATGGGTTAGATAACCACTGTGTTGCCTTATGTTTGAAAAGAAAACTAGTTAGTAGGATATCTATGTTTTCTAAGCAGAAACAAATGTGTAATAATTATTTTACTCATTGTAATCTATGTGGTCCCCAAAATGATAAATTATAGTTATTGCATCCATAACTATTTCCTAAGTATTTCAAGAAGACATCTATGAAGAATGATGCATTCATAAGCAAAAAATAAGTTATTTTAAACCCGCCAATTTTGGAAACAAAACAAAAGGAAGACCACTACTCTACTGATTATCCACAAATGACTCCATTAATTTTTGATTTGAATGGTAATGATCATTTATTTTCTAATGGTAATTTTTAATAGATATGGTATTAATTATCATGCATATGGTCAAAGTAGAATTGGTATTCCAAGGAATATATTTTGACTTTGATCAATTTTAAAGCTAACAGCTGTGAGAAAATCTAAGTGATAGGTTTATCATACTTGGATTATTTTTATCATATTTTTGGTTTTTACAAGCTTTATTTTTAAATATCTTGATAAGTTTTTGAGCTCTTGAGTTCTTGATGCATTAAAAAAGGAATTAACTCATGTTTAAACTTGGAGATATTCCCAACTGATTTAATATTTGAATTTGGTTTATTAGAGTAACCTGTAGAGAAAATACAAGGGACAAGTTTATCATACTTCGATTATTTTTCTCACATTTGGGTTTTAGAAAAAATTCAATTTTAAACTTTGACAATAGTATATGTAAATTATATGGGGCATGATTAATATGTCTATTTTGGGAAAATTTGCATTTTAATATATACATTGTCTATTTTCATTATGCAAATAGCGGCTTATAAGACCCTTTTTGGGCACCATTTATAATTATAATAATTATACAAACTTTTTGTAGCCATGATATTTGCATATTTATAAGTCCTTCATTCATTATGGGCATTTTTCTGTAACTATCAAATATGGTTACAATTAGCGTGTATATTTATTACACTAACAAATTGGTTTATAATTACATTTGGTGATCATTTTTCAAGTAGATTCACCATTTTGGAGATGTAACATTTGAGTAGGTAGTTTACTTCTATCTACAATTTGGTATTGGGTAGATATTCTTTCACTAGCATTTCAAGGATTCAATTTAATTTTTAAATCGTTATAATTATATTTTGCAGTGATGTTTTACATAGTGAACCGTTTATAGATTTAGTGAGTGATTTGACCTTTTGGGGACAAAAAGGGTCTTATTGGGGAGGTTTGATCCAGATGATTTTTTTTTAAAATTATGGTTTTTAATTATTTTCTCATCGTAATTCCTCCATTTTTACCAATTTAAATATCCTATTTATTATTCCCACCTTTGTTTCCACATGGATGGGTTTATGGGATATATTTTAAAATTAAATCCCAAATTTTATTTTATCCCCACATTATCTTATCCCAACATGAAGATTTTCATGGAACATGTTTTTATAAAAACATGAGTTAAAATAAATCTTTTAAATGATTAACATGCATGTTTTGTCCTACCCACTTGGTTGGTAGTTGGTAGGAAGTGGTGTTATTGGGAGAGTTAAATGGATAATGTTTTGATATAAATTCTTTTACTTTTAACACATTGCATGGGGGCATGGAAGAGTGTTATTAAATCCAATAAATTTTATTCACCCACTTTATTCCTTATTACGTGGAAAGTCATGAGGAATATTTAAAAGATTATCCTTGATGCCTTATATGTGGTAATCTTGATTTAATAGGAGTTGAAAGTCTTATTTTATGGTGTGTAATATCAATATAAGAAACATGGTGTTAAAATCCTTGTCCACCTTTTATTTCCACATGGACAACAACTTGTAAAGAATCATATGGTTGGTGGAATTTGTTTTGCATGGCAATCTTTGTTTACCAAGAAAATGTAAATCTTGATTCTTGTTTTATGGCGTTGAATAATTATGGTTATTAATTATGGGAAGTGATTTATTAAATAAAGTATGGAGTTTCAACATCCCATAAATTATGGGATTTTATTCTTTCTTGTTTTCATGTAGCCTATCTGGAGTTTAACCGTACTTTGGGAAAATGAAAGTTGTTAGCCAACATTGGCTATTTACAATCTTATTTTATTTTATATTACAAATAATTATTCTAGAGATAGAGAATAGAGGGAAACATAGAATGGAGGAAATATAAAATTGTATTCTTTTTATAGGGGCAAAATTTTGATATTGTCAATTGAGGCCATTTTGCCTATTCTAGAAATATTTTTTAATCTATATATAGAGAGGGATTTGTAAAACCAAAAGGTAATTTATAAACCTTGTGAGAGTGTTTTGCCTCCTTAAAGAGAGAGAAATTTCCCATTTTAGATAAATATATTTATAGGTGATCATTTTAGAAATTAAGGATGTTTGTGATCTGCGATCAAAGTTCTTCAGAGGTTGATCAACTAATTGCAAGTTATTCAGGGTTGAGCTTTAATTTATTATTATTATCTATGTTACAATATGTAGACAAGTTATTTAAAATGTAGAATAATATTTTTAGCAGTAAAAAGATAGATGGACTATTCCATATTGCCCATATTTATACAAAAAATCTCATAAAAGAGATGTAGTTAACAAGGAAATCCACTCCTAGTTGAAGAACATGCAAAAATCTAGAAACTTCATGAAAAGAGGCATGATCTATAACTAAAATGGCATCCTTGGCAAGGTGAACAAGTTGGAAAAGAACATGCAATAGCAAGGCATGATCCAAACTAATGGAGGCATGGTGGAAACTTCATGCAATGCCTTTCTTCTTCTCTAGTTGAGCTGTAACTTCATCTTTATGCAATGAAGTGCCAAATTGAAACTTCAATTTTAGAACAAAAGATAACTTATGTTACTTTTTTGCAAAATGTTAATTTTTAATTTTAAATTTGGACTTTTATAGCTTAAATCACACAATCTTGATAAAACTAGAATTATGTTTTGCAATAAGTGCTTTTACAACTTAAGCAACTCAAATTTGTCAAAATATAAAATGTAATTTGCATGTTTTCTTTTTGCAACTTTCAACCTATCAAAATGAAATGTGGAAATTACACATGGCTGTTTCTCAAAAAGAGCTATCAAAATGATAGTTAAAATTTACAAGTTTTAACTATAAAATATTTTTACAATAATGAAAATATAATATATAAAAATGTTTTTGATAGAAAGAATTAATCTATATCCAACACTTCTGAAACCTCTATGCTTTTTTGCCTTGTCTTTTCAATATAAGCATCAAATCTCTTGAAGATATCCAAGATTATGTCTTCATAGGACCAAAAGAGAAGAGGTGGCTTATCATGCATTCTACTATTATATCAAATATTTCCCTTCTGAATGATCTATATTCTTGAGTCTCTTTTCCCATATGATCCAATGTGTTATGGTACTTGATGAAATAATGGATAGAGCTCAAGTTAAAAGTTGTATCTCTTGTTGATTCCTTTTTGACCACTTGTTTGAATTTATTATAAACTTATTTTACTAAGAGGACCTGAATTTGTTGATTTATTGCTTGCCATAATAATTTATTCAAAAAATCTTCAATGTCATATACCATAGCAGTGGTTTTTTCATGTGTAATTTTAGACTTATGGGCACTATCTATAAGTGTCTTTATTCTGAATTGAGATGCTTTATCCATTTCCTTTTTTTCTAAATCATTTATCAATATATTTTTACAAGGAGGATGTCAACATCAATTGAGTCCATAACTATCAATTTTGCATAGAAAAGTTATAACTTTTTTGTCTCTTTCTCATACTTGCTGATCTGCTCTCTCAAAGTGACTCTTATCTCCCTTAGATTGGTATAATGGTCTATTACTAGTTATATAACTTTATTTCCCTTTGAGATGATATTTTCTACCCATTCCTTGTTGGCCCTTCCCATGCTGCCAATTTCTATCACTACATCAAGTGTTTCTTGATCTGTGATCTGAGTAATAGGTTGTGATGGTTGAGTAGTGGGATCATTGAATTAATTCAAAACAATTATTAATTTTTCAACCTTGTTTTTTAGCTCATATTTAGTGACCTTATCACTATCCATTTTCCCAAAAATAGAGTTAATAGTAGATTGAACATCATGTTTCAATCCTTCTCTTGTAGGACATCCAAGGTGAAATTTTGAGACTTGGTAATCCCCCATTACTAGATCTTCTTCCTAATTTTTTGGTGGGGGGAATAAAATATCTACACACTTTTCCCACACTTAATCATACAATATTATTAAAATAGTTTGAAGAGTTGTTTTTTATTTCTTGTGTACATCAGTGAGACCAAAATCCAAGTTGTTGAGGGATCCCCTCTATTTGAATTTCTTCCCCACTATATGTGCTAACCAATTAGGAGTAGCATCCTATTCTATTGACACTGTCACTTGAGAATCTATAGATAAGGATGATGTAATGATGGGAATGATGAAACGTGTTGTATCATTCATTGATATTTACACTAATTATTTGATAGATGACTTTATAACCTCTTCCCCATCTATGGGTTAAGGGTCTGTATTTGTATTAATATCTTTCTCCATCTCTACCTCTATTTTAGGGGTTGGGGTTACTATGAAAGTGAAAGAGGTGGGAGAAATATAAATGGATGTGTCTACTTAGGGTGTGGGCATTGGGAGTGATATCAATGGAGAAGTAGCCATAGGGAGTTGGAATTGAGGAACCTATAGAAGTGTGGAGTCCAAATCCTTGAATGAGTTAATCAAATTAGTAGGAAAAGTCAGGGTTGGTAAAGTAGGAAAGATGAAGGGAGATGAAGATGAATTAGTAGTCATACTAGGGGTTAGGATGGATAGTGGGATTATAGTTAGAATAAATAAATCCATGAATTTATACTGTAATGTAGTGTTGGTGATTAATGAAATAGAAGGAATTGTAGATGAGGTAGAAAGAATAATGGAAAGGGCGAGTGAGATTGTATAAGAGGGAATTGGAATGGAAACTTGAGTGTCTAATTGAGGGGAGACTTGAGTGTCCAATTGAGAGGATTGAGATATGTGAAATGGCCTTATGGATACATATAAACTAGTGGGAATGGAGGGTGGAGTCACTTGAGGTGAAGGATGAGTGGAGACAGGAGGAGGAGGAGGTGTTAAAGCTACAAGAATGGTAGAAATAGGTAGGGGATATATCATAGAGATGGGAATTAAAATTATAATTGAGAATGGGATTGAAGCTGTTGTTGCTCTAACTATAGTTGTGTCCTTAGATGAAATTACTATGGGTTGATGTGGTGTTATTCCTTGGCTGTTTGATTATCACTTCTTGGCATTTGATTTCTTCTTCCTCTTATGGGAAATAACTAGCCTATCTACCTATTCTAGGAGTGCTCCAACACTAAAACCTTCTAATGATGATGTCACTCCTTTCTCCTTTTTTTCTAATAGATTTTCACTAATACTCACTATATCTTTAGTCATTTGGACCCCTTTACTCTTGATCTGGCTGAGTGTTCTATTTATTATGTGGGTGGTTCTATGCATTAGAGAGAAAGACTCAAGAATATACCACCTTACTATTAGAAGGGGTAAAGTATATATTTTGTTATCATGGTATAATTTTGTCTACTAGGAACTCATCATTGACCAAATCCTTAGGGATTGGTGCCATGTTAAAGGCCTTGATCTGATTGAGGGTCATTCTAGAGTAGTCTTTCAATATTACTTCCTCTTCATCTTCTAAGTCCTAGTAGTCTTCATAGTAGGGGACATTGGAATATGTTGAGATTATCAATGTGCTAGGGATGTTTCCATGAAAAACATTGAATGGACTTACCTCTAAGGCCCTCAAGGTCATTTATGGCATTTCAAGCTCTGTAGACTTGGATTTAGCTAGAGAAGGGCATGTGTACCTACCTATGTTGATGGGGAAATGAATTCCTAATTTGTGTTTACTAGATAATAACTTATTAGTTTCAACTAGTTGCCTCACAAGATCCATTAACACCCATTTTTCACTCACATACCTCTGGAGGGTATAAGGACAACCATTGAATTTTCATACTATGATGTATGAGTATGTGGGGAACTGGATGAAATAAGAACCCCAATTGGTGATCCCTGAAGTGGCAACAAAGAGAATATCTTCTTATCTATTTCCTTATCAAAGATAAATATGATGAAGTAGATAAATGAATCATCACTCTTATAAAATTCTACTTACCAGCCTCAAGAGTGAGGTTAGGGTAATAATTGAACACTTTATTTACCTGATCAACTACTATGATGAGTCTTAGAAAAGCTCTCCATTTAGCCAATATATAAACTAGATAAGAAATCGTATAAAATTTCCTTATGTTTTGGACCTCCATCAACTACTTATGGATGGAATCACTAATGAGATGTGCCAAATGGATGTATTTCTAGTTCTAGTTGATCACCCAAATATATTGATACATCCAATCTTGAAAGATATTCACATCAGGGCTACTAGTGTTCCTATATAATAGTATGATTAGATCACATACCTCATCCTTAAAATAAATCCTTTCCATTATTTTGCGAAATCTAGTGGCTATAACCCTAGGTATCCTTATCCATTGTTTGTTCATTACTCTTTGACATCCTATGTTGTTGTCTTGATCAAATTTTCTTGATGACTCTAGAGTTATATCTAGGTAAATCTCAAATTTAGGTATAAAAAAATAGAGTTAATAAAGTCTAGGTCCATATATAGATTCCTTTCCTATTTGTCATTAAACACCTCTCTCTTGTCAACATCATAATGCTATGCTAGTGTAAGTACCAATTCAAGGCTTTGCATAGTTAGGGGGAAAGCTACTTCCTGGGGTCGTCTAGAGTCATAGATGATCTAGTCATTCTTGAATTCAACATTTATTCTAGTCTAGAAATCACCTAAGTTAATGTGACATAGCTTTATGTTACAATATTAATTATTTTGGATTTTAGACTGAGAGTGACATTAGGTCCTTTATATTTATACTTCATCTCTTTCATAAACATGGATTCTAGAGAAAATGCTGGGTAAAACCAACTATAGAGTTGGAAAGATTTGTAGGTGAAAAACACAGGTATAAACTCTAGTGGAAATTAGGGTTTCTTTATGCAATTAAAAAAAATCTATAAGGATCTAGATTTTTAAATGTAGGTAGAAATCTCTAACAGAGATAGTAGGTGAAAAACACCCTTGTGTTTCTTGGTGAAACTTCGATTGAGATCAAGATTATTTTAAGCAATGGAAAAGTCTGTAGGACTATGGGATTGTAAATGAAGTTTGAAATCCCATAGGTTTTGGAGGTGATAAATGCTAGTAGAAATTCCATAGGGACTATGAGGGAATCTACAAAGGAATATGTGATTGGTTTGGGAATATCTGTTGGTTATGACTTTGGGTGAAAACTTTAGGTATTTAATATGTAGGGTAGAGTTTTAGAAAATGAACTTTGGGGCAAATAAATATCTAAATGAGCTTCTATGATACCAAATTGAAAAACTAAAACCCTAATTGATGCCTAGTAAGAAATAAAAATCCTACTGCAAATAGATTCACAAAGGAATATAGGAAAAATGGAAAGCAAGTTTGAGTGAGAAAAGAAAAGCTTGAAAAACATAGAGGATCAATCAAAATACTATGTAAGGGGGGGAAATGGCATCTTGATGTGTTATGTTACTTGATTTCATGGATTATAGTTTTGAAGACATGGTTATGAATGTATGGTACATCAATCAAGGTTACTATCAGGGTTGTAGAGCTCCAAAATTAATTTATAAAATTAAACAATGACTTGGAAAATCCATAATTTCCTTTATATATGTTAAAATTCCCTAAAATAAATTCCGTAACGGTAGTGGTTGGTAGATATCTAGAGTCCATGAACATATTTACAACTTTTAAATTTTTTTTATTGCACTTTGACCTCAAGATTCTATGGGCTTGGTTCATTTGACCCTTTGAAAATGGGAAGGGAAAACTTAGGGAGCAATTTTCAAATTTGCAAGTTATAATTTACATTTGGAATTCTAGATTCCACAAGAAAGGTGGTCAGAGGGAATAGAAACTTGGATTGCAATTCGTAACTTTATAAATTATAACCAAAGTTCTAGTTTTTGGTTGGAGTGTTATGTGAGAAGTAGAGGTTTGGAAATAATTTTCAATTTTGTAAATTGCAATCCAATCTATTTCACTTGATTTCTTACTCTAATTTTTTTTTCCTTGAAAGAAGAGGAAAAAAACAAGAAAAGGGGTGTGTAGGGGTACCTATATAAGGTGCACGCATTGATATCTAGATGAAGTGGGAAATCTTCTTTGGTGAGGGAAGAATGACATTTGTTATGTTAAAGATTTGATATTTGAGTGCTAAAGATATTTGAGTAGCGTAACAATACTTTGACCTTCAAGAATCACATAGATAGGGTTTTGGTATGTTAGATGCCTACATAAAGAAAATAAGAGATCCTGGATATGCAAATTTGAGATACATAACTCTCCCAATTTCCCTCTATTTATAGTAAAAACTTGCTAAGTGAGAAGGGAAGTTTTGAGGGAAATTTACTAAGTTGAGAGGATAAAGATTTCCACTTTAGAAGAAATAAAGTTGTGAGATGTGCATGGGAAAGTTTTTATTTTTCCTGTGTAAGCTCATCCACAGCTGGATGATTTTTGTGTTATAGGGGTGGTGACCTAATAATTGATGGTTAGGGTAACTATAGATGGTTAGGGTGACCATAGATAATTAGGGTGACTGTCTATGGTCAAGGCCTTGGTGAAAAAAGGGTTAAAAAGAGTCAAGGAGAGCATGTTAAAATGTTTGGTAGCTAGGTATAAAGGGTGTTTAAGGGTGAGCTAACTAGCTAAATAATTAACTAATGATCAAGAATAGGTCTAAGGTGATGTGATACTAAAAACATTCAAGGGGAAATTTTCAAGTGTCTACATTTTCCCCCCTTTTATTGTGTAGCTTTAGGTCAGTAAGCTATAAAACAAAAATGGAAGGTTGATAGTTTAGGGTTAGTTGCCTTGAGTATGGGGAGAGGGTATTCCCCCTCAAACTAGGAGTTGATGAGGTAACATAGAATGTGGGTCATGGTTTGATAAAATTAAATAAGGTGTAGGTATTGAAATGCAACTATGTACATAAGGTGTGATGCGATGCTAAGGGAAAAAAATCATGCAAAGACACAAAATGGCCAATGTTGATAACAAGAAGTTTTGGTTCTAAAATAAGTGACAAGGTAATTGGTCCCTAGCATCAGTCATATCTGATTATGCTACACATATCAAATGTCCTAGAAAATTTTAGTGTTTACTTAGGTATCTAGGGGATGAAGTGCTCCCTAGAAAAACATGAAAGCTTGGGTCATGCATGAGGTGGCGCAAAAAAATGCAAAAAGGCCAAATTTGTTAAAGCAGTCAATAATGACCAAAGGAAGGTCATCATAAGGTGTACACATAGGTTTTTTCTAAAAGAGGGGAGACATCATGATGGATGTGGGAAAATGGGTGGATTGGTTGGGTAATGGATAGGGGTGGCTGTGCTAACTCTTAATGCACAAGGCAAGAGGACGCTACCTACATAGTCCCATGGAAAAATAGATCTAGTATAGACTTCAAGCCTAATTTATTTTTTAGGTTAAGGAGAGGATGACTCCTAAATAATTTTGAGTATAGGGGAAATAGGTTTCTCCGTGTAGGTGTGGTCAAGGTTAGGTTAAGGTGAAGAAGAGGAAAAAGTGGAAGGGGAATTGTGTAGTGTGGAAAAAGAAAGGGGGGAAACTCTAACCATTGATAGTTATGTAACCATCGATGATCAAGGTCAACTGATGATAGTTACCCAACCATCAATGATCAAGGTTAATTGTTGATGGTTTGGGAAATCATTGACAATTAGGATGCCAAAACCCTAAAAGTGCAATAAAAGCAAAAGGAATGGAAAAGAAAAGTTATTGCTATTATTTATACGAAATTGGCTAAGTGTTATCATTTTGTGGGTTACTTCGTACAAAGAGTGAAAGGGATTGCTAGGAGTGGGGTGAGGTGTTGAGACAAGATTGGTGTTTGGAGAGTGAGAGTGTGGTGAATAGTATCATCTTATTTTGTCAAGTGAGGTAGGTTTGGGGACCCCAGGGTAGTGGGCTATGGTGGTGGGTCAATAGGTAGGGCCTCTACCTGATATAGGTGTGGGGATAGGTATAGGTGCATGTACTAGTGGGCTAGTGATAGTGGTCTACCAGGGCCATGATATGTATATGATCCATTATTTATTCTATCCTATACACCAAAGATGTGAGATGTATTATAAGTGAGAGTTATGATGTATATACATTATATAATTCATATATATATATATATATATATATATATATATATATATATGATATGGTTTCATTTTGAGATGTTGTGTTGATGATGACTGCTATTTATGTGATGGTTATGTTTGTGTTTATATGATGATGTATTTGGTTATGTTTTAATTCTTATTATGCTAGGATAGGTAGATCAAGATGTGTTGATTATTGATGATGCTTAATGGTTATAGTTGATTAATTAATACAGGTATGTGATAAAGTATGTTTTAATAATGTTATTCATAATGGTTAATTTAATGTTTTGATGTGAGGTTGGTTAATTAGGTTAGCTAGGTAAGATAAGTTGGTTGGTTTTGAGTGTTAATGATTTGATTTGTAGAATGATTTTGATTTTAATAGATAGGATAGGTAAGGGTGACAATAAAAAGGGGCATGCTAGATTCTTTGGTAAGGATCGTATTATACCCCACAAGGAGGATAAGATATTAGTGAAAGTGACTCCTTCATGCACATCAAATTATCATTTTTTGAATACTACGGTGTGTCATATAAACACCCTATGTCAAGTGAGCTCAGAATCATTTGATTTATAGAGGTGATATGAAAAAGTGATGGTAGTGATAAGTAGGTAGGGGAATAAATGTTAGGTAGGGAACCATGTGTGAGTTCACCTACCCCTTTACTTAGGTGACATCTAGAACTAAAACAAACTAGTCTATATCTTGTGAGGGGGTAGACTGATCAATGCGGGAAGTTTACCCATATTAAAAGAGAACTGATTGTGGTTCTTTCAAGATAATGTTGAGTTATTGATAGGGTCATGTATTGCTTTAAAAGAGGTGAAGATAATCAAGGTGGGAAGATTCATTGAGTTACAAAATAGAGCTGATTATGGTTGTTAAATATTATTTATCATGTTAGCTTAGCCATCTCTTGAGAGAGTGGTCTAAGTCTAAGTTTCGATTGCTATCCTTCAAGGGAAAAATCTATCATTTTATCATTTAGGTGACATACATCCTTTGAGGGAATTGTATTTTTCATTTTCTTATGATAATGGACCCAAATAATATGTATCCTAAAAATCTTGAACTTTTTTTTTAGACATGGACACATCTATTTCAAACTTAGAGCAAAATTGTTTGTAAGGGGAAAGTTGTGCCTCAATACAGTGGTTATGTGATAATAAGAAGGGGTCTTAAAGAACATGTGGCCATGGGATTCCATCTAACAAAAAATGAAAATTATCCATGAGAACCATGCCATGGGTAGAGCCATGGTACCCACATTTAAGATTGGATGAAAA
Source organism: Torreya grandis (assembly GCA_037957365.1). Classification (NCBI taxonomy): domain Eukaryota; kingdom Viridiplantae; phylum Streptophyta; class Pinopsida; order Cupressales; family Taxaceae; genus Torreya; species Torreya grandis. The sequence continues at coordinate 1,139,049 of JARHVA010001803.1, forward strand.
TGATTGATGGATAATCATGTAGATCTAGTGTAACCACATGTCCTTAAGAGGAATAGGGTAAGAGGATTAGGGAAGTGAGAAGTTATTAAAATAAAATGATAACCTTTAGTTAGATATTAGGGTGTGTTAGATAGGCCTTATCAATATAAAAGACATAAATGTGAAATTTTGATAGGCTCAGGTTCTAGTTTGCCTTTGAGAGAGGATAAATGATAAGCTCCTAACCCATACTTGTGGGTTATAATATATAGGGTCTAAGACAGTTGAAGGAAAAATTACCCATTTTGGTTTTCTCCATGTTTGTTACATATTGGTTTTCCTTAAGAATGAGGTCTATAATGTTAAATTCTCAAACTATTAGATGTTTGTTGTAGGCACAGGTGATACACTCATGATAGACAGAAAGATGATTAAGGGTAGTGATGTGATGCTCATCAAGCAGCTCTAGATGTGTGAGATGTTCTTGATGATAATATCCCTTAGAAATGATGTCTCCTAAGGATATATGAAGAGAGGGGATTTATACTTTAAGTGGTAAAATGACTTCTATCCCAAAGACAAGCAAAAAAGGGGTAGCACTTGTAGAGGTTTGAATGATGGTACGATAGGCCCACAAAGTGAATGGGATGTGCAAATACCAATCCCTTCTCAAATCATTTATGACCTTAGTTAACATCTTGATGAGAGTTTTATTAGAGGATTTTTCCTATCCATTGGCTTGTTGTCAATAAGGGGAGGAATGACTAAGTTTGATACCAAAGGTGTTGCAGAGAGGTTAAACTTTTTTGTTCTTAAAAGATTTACCATTATCAATGATAATCTTGTGAGGGACACCAAAATGGTAAATGATGTGGTGATTGACGAATTCAATGATCTCTTTAGCTTTAATTGAGATAAGGGGGATGGCCTCCAACCATTTAGTAAAGTATTTGATAGTGGTAAGGATGAATTTCTATCATTGCAATGAATGAGGGTTTATTTATCTAATATGATCAAGACCCCATTGTGAAAAGGGATAATAGTCAGTTGATACCTAAAGACCATGATGAATGTTAACATGTTTTTGACATTTGACACATTTCTTGACATAGTCATAACAATCTTGATTAAGTGTAGGCCAATAGTAGCCCAAATGAAGGATATGTTTGGCAATAGCCAAACCACTAAAATTTCCCCCACATATCCCATCATGATTTTATTTGATGGCATGGGGAATTTCATGACTATGAAGACATCAAAGGAGAATCCCATCAAAGCATAATTTTTAAAGAATGTCCCCTAGTATTAAGTAGCAAGAGGTGATTTGAATGAAAGATCTATGAGCATTTCTTGAAAGATCAGGTAGAAGGACACCAACATTAAGGTAGTAAAATATTTGGTCATACCAAATGTCTAAATGTTATGTTTCTACTTGATAAATGGTAGGAAGATCGAGACTAAGGTAAGATGGGTTGAAAAATTAGTGTATAATGATAAATGGTTTAGATTTAGTAGGTTGGAATGGAATTTGGGATGCAAGGGAAGCCATTCTATTACAAATTTATTTGTAGAGTGAGGGAATGATTGGATGGTATAATGGTTAAATAATGCTAATAGTTTGTCAGAAAATTGTTTATACTTTAGAATAACATCATTTTTACATTGATAAGCTCCTGTGAATTGGTTGATAATAAGTTGAGTGTCTCCAAAGATGTGTATGGCTTGGAATCCTTAATCTAGGGAAATTTAGAGACCTATGATCAAGGCCTCATTTTTGTCTATATTATTGGTGCATTTAAAATTGAGTTTGAAAGAAAGTGGGAGAGCTTATCCATTAATAAGAATGAGGACTATGACAGCACCCCCACCATTTTGACACTTGGAACTATTGAAATACATAGTCATTTAATAAGTGGGTTCTTCTAAAGAAAGAGTAGCTATAGACTTATCTGGAAAGGAAAAAAGAGGAGTTTGATTATCAAGGAGAGGGGCTTTAGTTAATTGGTATGCAATGACCTATCCTTTAATGGAACTTTATGGAAGAAACTAAAGATTTAACCTAGCTAAAATCATAAGCCACTTAGCCATACATTGGTTATGATATGGCTTTGAGTGCATATACTTGAGGGGCTCAGTATTGGTAAGGGCATACGTTTTGTGGTTAACAAGATAGTGACGAAGTTTAGAGGTGATAAAAACTAAGGCAAGATAGAGTTTATTTGGATGGGTGTATTGGGTTTCATAATCAATGAGGGTGCCATTGATGTAATAAATAGCCTACTCCTTACGTTGGTCATTACTATCAATGAGCATGGCTCCCAAGGAATGATCAGTGGTAGATATGTATAAATGAAAAGGTTGATCTTACTTTGGGGGAATAAGGATAGGTTCAAAAAGAAGATACTCCTTGATTGCATCAAAGGATTATTAACACTCCTTGATCCATTTAAAGGAGGTATCTTTTTTTAGGAGGTGGTGAAAGGGTTGGCAGTGATCAGATAACTGGGAGATAAAATGACAGATTGACTGAAGTTTGCCTTGTAGGCTATGAAGTTGTTTTAATTTAGTAGGAGGAGGAATTTATGGAATGGCTCTAACTTTTGTGAGGTCTCTTTCTATTCCATAAAGGGAAACAATGAAGCCTAGAAGTTTTCCTAATAAGACCCCAAAGATGCATTTCTTTGGATTGAGCCTGATATGATAATAGATAAGTCTTTCAAAGATGATGGCTAAAATGACAAGGTGATCTTGGTGATGTTTGTATTTTTTGAGCAAATCATCAACATAGTTTTCAACTATTATATGAATGAGGTCATGAAAAATGTAAGTCATGGCTCACTGATATGTGGCTTATACATTATTTAAGCCAAAAGGCATGACATGATAGTAGAATGTTCCCCATGGGGTGATGAAAGATGTATTATGTTGATCTTGGGGGGAAATCAGTATTTGGTTATATCCTTAAAATCCATCCATAAGGGATAACATTTCATGGCCAGTGGTAAGATCAACAAGTTGGTCGATGTTAGGTAGGGGAAAGTCATCATTGGGGCATGCAAGGTTAAGATCCTAGAAATCCACACAAAGGTAGAGTCCACCAATGGGTTTGGTAATAGGAAAAATATTAGAGACCCATTGTGGATAGTCAATGGGTTGAATGAAATTAACAGATAAAAGGCATTGAAGTTATTCTTTGACAAGACAAGCTATACGGGGATGGATTTGATGAAGTTTTTACCAGACTTGCTTAACTTTAAGATAGGTGATGATGTTATGAAGGGTGATGGATGGGTTAATACTAGGCATATCCTAATAAGACCAAGAAAATGTTATGCTACAGTCATGAAGGAAGGCTATATAGTTTCTTTATTCCTTCAGAGTTAAGGATTGACCAATTTTGACAATATGAGGGTTCTCCTGAGTACCCAAATTAACATCTATGGCTGATTCATTTATCATTGTTTGGTTTTTAGGAGGGATGGATTTTTGAAGATAAGAATCCTATATACCCAGGTAGTTAAGCATATATTTTTCATCTTGACATTAGATGGTGTTAATGGTGGGATAATCATGGGTGACCATTTCAGGGTGGATGAGAGGAATGGTTTTGGTTTGACCTTCCTATTGGTAAGTCAAAGGACCTAAATTGATGGTGTTGATAAAAAAAAGGTGGAATGATGTCACTATATTCAAATGGAGTTGGTGAGGGTAGAGGTTCTTTAAATTGGAAATGTGAGGTTGATAAGGGTAGAAGTTACTTGAATGGGAGAGGTGAGGTTGGTGGTTCCCCAAATGGGAGAGGTAGAATTGGTGAGGTTGGTGGTTCTCCAAATGGGAGAGGTGAAATTGGTGAGGTTGGTGGTTCTCCCAATGGGAGAGGTGGGATTGGTGAGGTTGGTATAGGATCTTTTAGGGTAACATAACCTAGGCCAAAGAACTCACAAGGTTTTTGAGTTTTGATAGCAAGAAGTTTATGGGGTCCTTGTTCATAGAGGCCAAACCCAAACCCTTTCCAATTGAATTGATGAAGATACATTTGGGAAAAGGTTGGGTTTCTAAGATAAGAAAAGTTAGAAGTGAATGGATAAATACAAGGCATGGTGGTGGGTATATGAAGTAATTTATCAAGTCCCCCATAGACAAAATATGTTTTATTGTTGGGAAGTCGAAAGGGGACAAGGGCACCAATATTGGGATCATAATATGGATCATTATAAAGGTTCCCAAATTCATGTGGAGAGGAAAAAGTGTCCAAATCTTAAATTAAATATTCCCCAAGTGTAAGTCATTAGAACATGGATTGCAAGGGGTGATCAATAAGGATTTGTGATGAAGCAATAGTTGAACTAGTGGATGTTTCACCATTGTTGAAAATATAAGTGTTGGTGTGTTGGTTTGACATGGTGGTTTGGCTAATGGTTGGATGTGAAGAGGGTGAAGGTGCCATAAGAACATCATTGGGATAATACATCATATTACAAGAAGCAAAGGGACTTGGATCAGCTTTGATTATAATGACTTGTCCTTTATGTTCAATCTTGATGCATCAATGAAGGGTATAAGGGATTAATGCCATATCATGGATCCAATGATAACCAAGTAACACATTATATTAAAATTATCTCTCTTTAATGTAAAATATTTTAAGAATGGTTTGAGGCCCGAAATGGATGTGGAGAATAACTATCCCCAGAGTAGTGGCCAAGGTGTCATTGAATGATCAGAGAACCACCAAACTTTCTGACATGATGTTTTTAGGTAGTTGAAGTTGATCATAGGCATCGGAGGAGATGATATTGATACTCACTCCCCCATCAATCATGACCCTTTTGACATGTGTATGATTGATGGATGTTGTGATAAAAAGAGGGGGATTAGGATCTTCACTATGATATGGTGGGATTTTAGACTCTTGAAAGGTGATGCTGGTAATGTGTTGTATAGCTCCAATCAAAGATGCAAGAGGTTTGGGATCATCTAGTTGAACCTATATGGAATGCATTACTTCGATCAAAGCTTGACAATATTAAGGTGAGGTGATAATTAAGTCATAAAGACTCATTTTTATGGGCATTTAGCGAATTTGTTTTATCACCAAGTGTTGGATGATTAAAGGTGCATTAAAAGATAAAGGGGCTCCCAAAATGGATACCTTAGTCTTGGATGGTTGTGAAGGTGAATGTGTAGTCTTTTGGGTTTGGTTGGTTGGTTAGGAAGTTAAAGGGTAAGCCCATGGAATGGTGGCCTTGACTTTACCTTTTTCATTTTGTTGGACTACTTTACCCTTTTCCTTGTGTTGGGATATGGACTGAGTTACCATATGAATTGTATGGATAAATGAAGCTAGTATAAATGGAGCATTTACTTGCTTCTTTTCCTATGTTTCACTCCTTGGTGGGATGAGAGAAATAGATGATGGGTAGGAGGATTGAATAGGTAGTAAAAGAGGAAAAGGTCTTAAAGAAAGTTCATCCAATAGATCATATTCTCCAAAAGGCCATGAATGATAGCTTGGAGAGATTTACAGTTTTCCATATCATGCCTAAGGATTCTATGGTAAAGACAAATTAGATTGTCATTGAACTGGGTTGGATTTTGGTGAGTGGGGTTAAAAGGCTTGATGGGGGGTAAGTTAATGGTAGAAGCTTGTAGGATCCTTTGAAATATAGTTGTATAAGACTATGATAAGGATTTTGGAGATGGTAGAGTTTGGGTTTTTGGTTTAGGTTCCTTATTGGGTAAGGGATTTTTAATAGGAGGTATAGTTGGTGGAGTAAGCCTAGTTAGAGGTTTCAAATGAATTGGATTAGTGGTAATTGGTTTAGGAATTAGAGGTCCAGATGATGAGGTTTTAATAGATGGGAAGGTGGATGGGGAAAGGTTGGCAAGGAATGATGATGAGCTGGGAGATGGGCTTGTTATAGGTAGTGAAAGTGGAGATGGTTTTTTGGAGGAAGAGTAGGTTATAGGAATGGTGGAAGGATGCAGTCCTAAAATAGAAGGTAAAGGTAAATGAATTGATATGGTTCTTCCTCAAAGTTGAGGTATATGAAATACCTCCTTCTTAATGGGCTTAATTGGATTAGGTTTTGGTTGTATTGGTGTGGTTAGATCTAGTTTCAAAGGAGGGTGAGTAGGATTTGGTGTGGGAGGGATCCCCAAGGTTATGATTGGTTTAGTAAAAAAATCATAGGGTGATTTAGCAATTTTAGATAAGGTTAAATGAGGTGGTTTTGTAGTAAATTTAGGAGGAGTATTTTGTAGAGTTATAAAAATAGGTTTGAGAGTGGATTCCAGTGAAGTAAAAGATTTAGTTTTATTTCAATATGGGAGTCCAAGGTGATGCTAAAAGGTGGCTCTATAAAATTTAGGTTGGGATGTGAATTCTAAACTTTAAACTAGCCAAGAGAAGGGTTTATAAATATAAATTGTTACCTTATCATTAGCTTCAAAGAATAAACCCTTTGGGGATAAATAAGGATTAGTTTCATTATTGTTATCCTTAGTGGAAGGTTCCAAAGACAATGGTTGGGTAGATAGGGCTATTGTCTCTTGAGAGATGGATTTCAAGGAAGATATGGATGATTATAAAATTGGTGTGGTAAGGTTAATGGTTTCAAGTGGAAGGGTTGGTTTAGCTTCCTCCTTGGTTTAGTTATTCAAAGGAATAAGTGGTTTTTTGAGTTGGATTGAAGGAGTGAATGAAATGGTTGATGGAGTGACCATCTCTTTAGGTGTTTCTACCATAAGAGGGGTGGGTGAAACCATGGTTTCATCCAAGGAAGTGGAAGGGATAGTTAATTCATTTGGGAATTTGAAATAATTGGTGGCAGGTAGTTCTCCTTGATTTGGGCAATAAAGGTAATAACTTCCTCAACAATAGGCACATTACTGATGACATTGATTACATGTGCCTCTTATGAATTTGAGGATTTGAGTTTGTTTTCATGGTGTTGGGTTGAAGGTGGATGGTTTGGACATGGTTTTCAGAAAATATCAAGGGATTAGTTTGAAGGAGCATTTGGGTTGTCAAAAACAAGATCCCCTTTATCAATTAGGTCCTAGACAATGCTTTTAAAAGTATTACATCCATCAGTATCATGTCCAACAACTTGATGATAGTCATAATGATCATATTCATTATACTACCTAGGAAGGGAGTGAGAAGTATAAAATTATTGAAGGGGCTTAATGGGTGGAAATTAGATTAGATTAGCTTTAAGTAGTTTTTCCAACACCAATGCATAATATTCCCTAATCAGGGTTAATGGTTTTGAAGGAACTCAATTTTGAGTATGGTTTTGATTATTGGAAGGGTTGTTAGTTGGAGGTGTTTATTTGATGGGTAGAGGAGGTGTAGTTTTAAGAATAACCAAACATGTTGATGCTTTTAATTTAGAATTGGTTGGGTTCATGGTTTTGGTGGAGGATGACTCAGTGGATTTGAAACTAAATTTTTTATTTTAAAGCTTCAACTTCCCTTCATCAATAGCATGATTTTCCAGTTTGTGGGCCATAGTAAAATATTCATCAAAAGTCCTAATAGTTTAGACTTGGAGATTTGGATTAATGTGTTTAGCACAACCCTAGAAAAATAATTTGATTAATTCGGGTTGGGGTCATGAGAAAGTGAGTTTATTAATGAGACTTATCCATCTAGCAATTAAATCAATAATGGACTCATCTTCAAAATGTTTGATGGAGTATAGGTCTATAATGGAAACCTTTTTAGATATGTTTATAGAAAAGTGTTCTAAAAAGGTTTGTGCTAATTGAGAGAAAGGAAAGATAGAATGAGTGTGAAGAGAAGTATACTAGTCAAGGGCAACCACAGATAATGACATGGGAAAGGTTTGGAGGAGGAGAGCATCATCATAAGAGATCAAGCAGAAAGCATGTTAGAATGCTCTTAAGTATTGCTGAGGGTCCTCTTTACCCTATAATTTAGAAAATTTGGGTAATTCCCATTGAGAAGGTTAAGCATGAATAGGTATGGAGGGGTGGATAGGCTCATTATAAATTTGGTCGTAAGATAAAATATTGGTTAAGGTAGAGATGGATGACTCCAAACTAGTCATTTTACCCATGAGAATTTTAATTAGGTTAGGGTAGGGTTAATAAATTACATAATTAAGAGATACATTTTGTTGAGGTTGATTCATGGCAATGTACGAATAGACAATAGATGGCATTGACAAGGCCATATACTAATAGGTGGTGCCAAGAGGTTGAGATGAAAATGCATAAATACTACTTAGAATAAAAGGTTGGGTTTTGGTTGATATGTACCCTTGTGGGTTAGGGACATACTGGTAAGTTGTCATATTCACTTGTTGTGGAAAAGATGTGGTTGGTATGCTTAAGGTATGAGGAAATTGGGAAGGTTAAAGTTAGGTGGTTACCTTAGTGATAATTGGAGGAAGGTTTTAGGGTATGAAGAGCACTAAGTTTTGAATTAGAAATATGGTTAAAGGATTGGCTGCAACCAAAGGGAAGATAAAAGATGAAGTGGAACATAATGCCATAGTAGATGGGGCATAGGTAACTAATGGTAAGGTTGAACCCCCATGGGGTGTAACTAGTGGTGTTTGGTTAGGTGGTGGAAGGTTGGTTTGGGTTTTGGTGGATGGGATATTGGAAGAGGTCTAAGTTAATGGTTAGGTTGAAGTGGTTCCTACCATGAGATAGGATGGCATACCAAGAGTTTGTTCAGAAGAAGGAACCAAAGCAGGGGGGTACAATGAGGAAAGGTATTGAGGTAATGTTGTAAGGTAACTAGATTGTTTTTGAGAAAGGTAGTGAAGTCTAGATCTCCTTTAGATACAGTTGGGATTATAGAAGGAGATGGTAGTGGAGGAGGATGGTGAGGTTACCATGGGGAGATTTATCCACATTCAAGGTATAATCCATGGATGAAAATGAAGATGGTGGTTGGTTATTTTGATTTTTCACTTGTTGCCTGGTCAAAATCATATGTAAAACTTTGGAAGTGGGTAATGAAACTTTCACCTCAAACAATAATCAATCAAAGAAAATCCCAAAGCAAACAAAGCACACACTAAAAGTGCAATTAATCCTAGGATTTATTTTAAATCACTTTTGGCTTATGCCTTAAAGAGTGTGAAAGGGAAAATTGGCTTATGGTTCTAGTACTAAAAAAATACATCTAAGTATGGTTTGAGGTTAAGATTTTGTGCTCAAATAATCTTCATTAGACCAAGTACGTGGCTTGGTACTGAGGGCTTAATCCCTGCACTTCATGAACCTGAAGTTGAACTAAGCTACTTAGCCAATAGATACCATTTACTTAGAATTTATACTCTACTAGAGAATAGAGTGGGTCCTCTCCTTGGTGGTGAAATCCAAGTCGAATCACTAGGTAGGGTAAGGTGATCCAAATGGTGATGAAATCCCAATGGGCCTTGTCTCAAGTATGTTTTGATGTGTTCTTTGGTGAGTGATTTGGTAGTGTAACATATGTGCTCTATGTTTTATTCATAATGTGGTTAATTAATATAAGTGAAATAAGCATTAAACAAGCAAATAATGGATGCAATTAATTTTAACCAAAATAAATTTTTGGTATCTTTTCAGGCAAACAAAGAAGAATGCAATGAATGCATGATAAAAATGTAACCTATCCCTAAAATGAAGTTTGCACTTTTTTCTTTGAAATTTAAAGATTTTTAGAAATGAAAAAATATGAGATTCACTAATCCAACTATATGAAATAAATATAACTATGAACCCTCAAGGGGTCCCACCAGGCTTGCCAAAATATTTCACTTAATTTCTTACTCTAATTTTTTTTACTTGAAAGAAGAGGAAAACAATAAGAAAAGGGGTGTGTAGGGGTACCTAGTATAAAGTACGTGCATTGATATCTAGACAAAGTGGGAACTCTTCTTTAGAAAGGGAAGAAGGACCTTTGTTATGTTGAAGATTTAATAGCTGAGTGCTGAAGAGATTTGAGTAGCGTAATAGTAATTTAACCTTCAAGAATCACATAAATAGGGTTTCAGGATGTTAGATGCCTACACAAAGAAAACAAAAGAGCCTAGATATGGAAATTAAAGATCCATAACTCTCCAAAGATCCATCCATTTATAGCAAAAACTTGGTAAATGAGGAGGGAAGTTTTGAGGGAAAGTTGCTAAGTTGGGAGGATAAAGATGTCCATTTCAAAAGAAAGAAAGCTGTGAGAAGTGCATCGAAAAGTTTCTATTTTTTGGGTGCAAGCTCATCCATAGCTAGATGATTTTTGTGTTGCATGGGTGGAGACCTAACTATCGATAGTTAGGGTAACCATCAATGGTTAGGGTGACCATCAATGGTCGAGCCCTTGGTGCAAAAATGGTTAAAAAGAGTCAAGGAGAGCATGTTAAAATGTTTGGTAGCTAGGTGTAAAGAGTATTGAAGGGTGAGATAATTAGCTAAATAGTTAACTAATGGTTGAGAATAGGTCTAAGGTGATGCGATACTAAAAACATTTAAGGGGAAATTTTCAAGTATCTACATAATCTCTAATTTTCACAAGGTATGTGGTTTATGAGAAGTGAAACTATAGATATAATTTACAACTTTGCAAGTTACAAATTACATTTAAGGTTTTAGTTTCTACTAGTTATAGGTTTTATGGAAAATAGAGGTTGGGGAGTAATTTTCAAGTTTTCAAGTTGCAAATAATAAGCAAATCTCTAGATTCCACTAGCTTAGTGGGAAGCAAAGATCCAGATGTAATTTGTAGGTTTCTAATTTTAAAATTGCACCTAGATATCTAGTTTCCACCATATAATGTATCACAAGAATTAGAGCTTAGGAAACAATTTACAATTTTGTAAATTACAAATTGTTGTCCAATCTCCAATTTTTTCCAATTTAGGGAAATGGGGGTTTTGGGTCAATTTAAGGAATTTTCCCAAAAAATTAATGGGTCTCCCTTAGGGTACTTGAAATTTTGAAATTTTATGATACAAACATCAATAGAGCTAACCTAATAAAGAGGACAAAAAATAAATAGAAAGTGATCCATACTTTAGCTCCATCCTAAAGGCCTTCTACTCTAACTCCATGTCTTATGTAGGTCTCAACAACTCCTCTAGTCCCAATTTTAGTAGCATGGAAATCAACATTGTTCCCCCCTCTCTCCTTTACCCAAGGCCCCATTAAACTCACCTTCAACCAACCCATATCTTTCCTATTGTTCAATGACCCATTACTAAGGGCAATTCTACCTCAGGTGAACCTCACTCAGGAATAATGGTAGGCTCAAATGTTCTCATGGGCCTCCCCTTTCATTCTTTCCTCTTTCACTCCTTCCATGTCTTCCATATCCCATCCACCTCATTCTCCACCTTTCACTACCATTTCATACACACTTCCTACACCCCTATAACTTGAGGGATGGTCTAAGGGTCATAAATGCCATAAATATATGTCCAAGATGAATTAGATATGTAGTGGAGTTTTGATCGAGCCTCCAAGATCATGAAGAGGATGATCATGTAGAAATTTTTCAAGGAGGGGAACCCAGTGATAGGGCAGACCCATTAGGATATGTTTTCTATCACCTAGGTGAGAACTACCACTAGAGAGGAGAATATGGTTGAGGACCCAATATCTATCCTTCAAGCTACCAATGACATGTATAAGAAGCTCCTCGATGACATGTAAAGTCAAGTTTAGACTCTTTAAGTCCAAATGAAGAGCACATTCCTAGTTAGACTAATTAGGCAAGTCAAGGACACCCTCTTACTACTTTTCTCAATCCTTAGGAAAGTAGAGGAGACTTGAGTTGAGAATGATGTGATTGTATAATAGATTGGGCCTATATGGGGAATATCACAAAAATCAATGGGAAGTGTTAGATGCTCTAGGTAGTGGTAAATAAGGGAATGTTCCTAAAGATCAAATTGATGCCAACCTCAAATTTGGAGTTGTACTAAATCTATGTTGTGAACATGAGCGTAACAATGGAGGAGTGGGTAGCCTTGCCTTGTAATAAGACAAGACCCTTAGAAGAGGTCAAGAAGAAGATATTAACCTAATTCAAGGAGGTAAATATCCCCATACTATTCCATCCAAATGGTACCTTACTCAACCAAGGGGAATTTAAAGTTCACCTGGGTTAGTTCAACTAGATCTTGAGGTAAAAAGTGGCTAAGATAATTTAAGGAGCCTAGATAGTGCTAGACATGTCAACTCAGTCCATGATGAGCTTCAACCAAGTATTCAAAGTCCAAACATTAATAGAAGTAGCTTTCTAAATATCTTAGAGACTAGAAACTCAAGTTGAGGTGATCATTAAGGAGCCTCCAATGAACTTGCCCAAGTTGGACAAAGAATTCAACCTTGTAGTAGCTAGGTTAGAAGTTAGGAGCAACCAATCAAATTAGTTAGGAGCTGGTCCCTTTTAGCCACCTCTACATGTCAACTAGTAGTCCCCTGTAGATATATTATGGGTTTATAGGGATTGTTTTGGTTCAAATCTTAAAATATAATTATATATATAATGAGTGGCCATCATGGCCAAGGATGAAATTCTCATTATTTTTAGAGGTGAGTCGCAATCCTTATCTATTTAGGAATGAGTCATATTGTATTATAGGGTCGAATAAAATTGCTCAAAAGTGCTGTCAAATTATTTCAAAGATTTAACTTGTGTTTCCTTCATCACTCTAAACTGTAAAAGTAATCCAAATTGATTCTTGTAGCAATATTTCACTCTTTTAATGAATATAATCTCTATTTTCTACTATTGGGCCTCTTTTGTGTTTCAATTTTATTTCATATTTATGTTTGAATGATCATCAGTGCCAGGTTAATTGGATTAATGCTTAATTACTTTATGTATGTCATGGTTATGATATGCTTAGCTATTATAATCTTTGTGTGAGTTCTTTTGTTTCTTTTTTAGGTAGTGTTGATAATTTGTGTGTCTAGCTACAAATTATCATATGGTGTTTGTGTTTTCAAAAATAAACCTATAGTACTCATATTTATTAAGAATTCACATTGAAGGAATAATCCTAGTTATCTCATACTCTCTTCACTATATGTTCTTGGAGGTATAACTCTAGTGAAACTCAGTCTATAATGGTATAACAGTGGTATTCAATTGGTTTAGTGACCCACATATTGAGTTGATTTTAAACTTGGAGGATTCATTTCTCTACCTTACCCTTCCATATATTTTGTGATTATGTAGTGGAATTGAAATATCCTTTTCCCTTATATTTAGAAAGAATAAGCCCAACACTCAAATATTAATAATCATCTTTAACCTGTGTGAAGTACATTGTATTGAAGTTTTAGTGATGATAACAGATCTCTTGGAGACTATTCACATAGACTCCATTTTTGAAGTTAAATACCCATAGTTGTACCCTAGGATAATCCTAAATTAGTCCTAAAATAGAGGACAAAATTTTGTAGTTATCCCCACCTTCCCCTTTTCGAGGAATGCCCAATCTCATGGGTGTCTCATGATAAGGATCATATTGGAGTGAATAATAAATGGTGATAAAATAAGGTCCTAAAAATGCTTTATTATTATTGTTAATTTTAGTCCATTTTATGAATATGTTGGGTTTGGTTTGATGGCAACAACCTGCTAACTATTATTTGATTATGAAGCATCCTAGAGACTAGTTCACTTGTTTCGAGGGTTAGGTCCCGTCAAGGTAGGTTGTTAATTTACCCTATTTTTTCATAGAAAATCTAGGCCCAATAAACCCAAACCTACCATGATTCCTATTAGTCCCTCTTTATAGCCCATCCCAAATTCACATCCAAAGATGGCCTAGTTAGCTAGCTTAATCATTAATGTCTTGGGACTCATCCATAATCTACCTAAGAACCTTGAGAGGTATCTTTCTCATTTCACTTGTGGTGTGGGATGAAATATTGAGGAATACATAACCTCTTATAAGACCACCCTAAGAATCCTAAATATAGAGCCTAAGGATGTGGCATGCAAGTTTTTCCCTTTTACCTTGATGGATTTTGCTTATGATTAGTTCTCAAACCTTTTTGAAGACTCTATACTGAGTTGGGACCATCTCAATTCAGCTTTCCTTGCCCAATTTGGCTAAGTAATAGACCATAATTTTCTATATCAATAGTTTTCTTGTATCAAAAGAGAATCTAATGATCCCATTAGAAATTTCAATTCTAAATTACAAAAAATGTATAGGTAGGTAATCATGCTTTACCAACCCAACCCTCTATTAACACTTGAAATGTATAAGAATGCACTGGACCCTTGGATGGCCATGTTCCTAAGAAGGGACATAACTATAATAGACCTATCCTCAACATATGCATGGGCCACCAAAGTGGATAGGAAATTGAACCCCCATAGTCACACAATGACCCCCACTCTTGACATGCTACCACAGATGCTTGCATTGAACTTCTTACCTAGCATTAACTAGAATGCACCTATGCCTCAACCATTCCTTGCAACACATTAAATCTCTCTATGCCATACCACTTCAAGCCAACAATTGGGTTTACTAAAAATAGGGGTTATAGATCTAATTCTTTGGACTAAACATCAAGGGATGTTATCTATATATAACAACACCCAAGGTATGCCTCAAAAGTCCACTGAAATTGATCTAGTTGCCATTTAGTGAATGGTATAAAAACTCAACAATGACTTCCTAGGGCTGTAGAGACAAATGAATAATTTCAATTTAAAAATATATAATAGAAACCTCACATAGCAATGACCAAATAGGAGCTAAAACCACCCTCATAACCCCCCAAAACCTTCACCCTATAGGCTCCCTGAGATCAATATCTTTGAGATAACCTTACCCAACTAATGTCAAGTTCATAAATGACAAAACATGGTGAGTCATACTACATGAAGTTTACTTATGTCTTTGAGATCTTATAAAAGTAAATATAAGAATATGAGGTAGACCCTAATCATCTAAAATCCTCTAACTCAGGTAAAGCCCTAGTATTGCTATGGTGTTGGAACCATAGATTTCCCTAGCCAATAAAAAATGAGATAGAGGAAGGTATTTGTGAAGTGAAGGAATTTTAGTAGTTCCAAAGGTGAAACTAATATCTTAGGAGTAGGAAACAATAATAACCCCTTACTACCTCAACACCCACACATAATGATGTAACCCTACTAGAATAAAATTCTAGAAATGATCTTCCACCTCCAAGACCTCAAGAGATTAAAGTACCTATGGAAACCTCACCAATTTAAAGAAAATAGGGTTACACCATAGTTGAGGATATGAATAATATCAAGGTTAACATTACAGTTTATGATTTTTCCTAAATCATAGAGCAATGGGACCTCTTATTAAAGTCTTTGATTAAAAAATTGACCCACTAGGCCCAGCCAAAACCAAGAGCAACACATACTAATGTAATTATTCACAAGAGTAAGCTGGAGATTCCCTTGTTATTTTTAACCATCTAGTTGTTTGGAAAGAATTTGCATAAATATTTAGTATATTTTTTAGCCTTAGCTAATGTGATGCTAGCAGGCATATGTGAGAAAATTGATCTTATCCCCATAAAATTAGACAAGTTAGTGGTCTAATTGGATAATTCAGAGGTAAATGTGATAGGTGAGCTATTAAACATCCAAATCTAGTTGGTATTTGATCATATGATTCAATCATTTATAGACATTCAAGTGGTTGATATCCTAAAAGTTTATGGCATGTTCTTCAATAGAGATTATTCTAAAGCCTTTAATGGGTATATGGCCACATATTTATCCCATATGTGGATGCCATGGAGAGGAGTAGACAAATAAATAAGAGTCAACAAGGAACCACACATGAAGAATATGATCACTAAATATGATGACAATAATGAGAAGATAAACCTAGTTTCCTCAGACCTAGGCAACTACATGCTAAAAACCTAGCCTCTTAAAAACCAAATCAACCATAACCCATGGATGTTTGACTTATGGTCTCTTTATGCATATGAAACTCACTCAAAATAAGGTAGTGGTGTGGTGTTATACTTATATATACCTTATAGAGTAAATATACAACATATTATAAGCTACATTTCCCTTGCATGAATATCTTGGCATAATACAAAGCTCTAATATTAGGATTACAATTTACATTAAGACACAAGGTAAATTAACTAAGAGTAATCAATGAGTTTGAATTGGTGGTCAAAAAAATCAAAACTAAGTTTTAGTGTAAACTATCATACCTAAAATTGTATAAAAATAGATATTTTGACCTAATTTAAATGTTCAACACATTCAATATCATCCCTATTCTCCAAGAGGAAAACTAGGTAGTAGACTCACTAGCATTGATAACGACAAACCTAGCCCCTCTAGATGACATTGAGATACAAGAGTTCTCTATGGAACTCATCCCCTAACCTTATATCCTAGACAAAATGACTAAATTATAGATCTTTGAAGATGATCAACAAATCACCCAATTCTTCAAAAATGAGGGGATATTTGAGGCCCAAATCATAGATGAAAAATATAGAGACAACTCTAGGACTGAGTTGGATAAGGATGGGATCCTAAACATTCATGGGAACTAGATCTCTAAGGGGATTATATCAATAGAAAGAGATTTTTATGCATTATACCCAACCTTCTAGGTAAAAATCCTAAGTTTAAAGACCAAAAGTGTTGAATCATTAATCTTGGCCTTGCAGAGAATCCCCAAATAGTTAAGGTGGGTCAAAATTGGATGGACTATAAATTAGAATAGTTACAAAGGTTACTATTGAGGTATAAGGATGTGATTGATTGGGATTATATAGAAATTAAGGTCTTACACCTAAGAGTAATTACTCATACCATCTCCTTAAAACCCAACCAAAAACCGTTTAGGTAAAGAAAGAGGCTTGTAAACCCAATCCTGGAGCCCTTGATTCAAAAGGAAGTCCACAAGTTACTCTCTATGGGGATAATTTTCCTAGTTTTCCACACCATCTAGGTGGCTAACTTGGTCCTAATGCAAAATAATAATTGTGAAATCCTCCTTTGTGTGGACTTCCTAAACTTAAATGGGGCCTCAAATAAGGATAACTACCCCTTGCCTTCACTAAATGAGGTGATCCAAATGGTGAGTGGTTCTCAGATGATATCTTTATTGGATGGATTCATGGGTTACAATCAAGTCTTGGTCAACCTAAGAGACATAACTAAGACTAATTTAACCACCAATTAGGGTACATTCACTTATAAGTAGATGCTTTTTAGGCTAATCAATGCTGGTGTAACCTTTCAAAGGGAAATGAACTTCACCTTTGAGGGATTGATAGGTAGGTGAATAATAATATATATGGATGACCTAACTATGTTTTCTAAATATAGGTCAAATCCTTTACACCACTTGTAAAGGGTATTTGAAAGATACAAAAGGTATAACATCTCTTTAAACATAAATAAGAGCATGTTTGGTGTCACAAAAAGTAAGCTTCTCAATCTTATTATCATAAGAGAAGGTATTGTTATTGAACCTAAAAGGATGGATGTAATTCCTAAACCACCTTTGCCTAATAACAAGATTGAATTAAAATCTTTATTTAGGAAAACTAATTTTGTGCATAAGTTTATTTATGAATTTACTAAAATAATGAATCCATTGAATGAAATGTTGAAACAAGACATTAAAGTGGAGTGGCACATAGAATCAAGGAAAGTTTTATAGGATATCAAGGATGTAATCATGTAAGCCTTGGTCTTTATCAATCTAGACTATACATAGGACCTATATGTTTACCTTTTTGCTTCAGAGAACACCATTACTACTTGCCTCACCTAGAGGTTAGAAAAATAAGAAATCCTCATGGATTTTATGATAACTAATCTTAAATATGTCTAAATCTGGTATTCTAACTTGGACAAGCATGCCTATGCTCTAGTCAAGGTAGTGAATAAATTCATACATTGCATTCTCTAGAATAAAGTGTATGCCATTGTCCCAAACCTGAATATAAAACAAATGCTAGGGTAAAATGAGCTAGGTGAGAGGAGATACTAATGGATGAAAAAATTACAAGAATATGACTTAGAAGTCAAGCCAACCAATCTAGTCAGGGGACAAGGTCTTACTCAGCTAATCATGAAGATATACCCAAGAATCATGGTAACTAATTAGACCAATAAAGGGTACTACCATCAGAATGGTATGCCTAGGTCATGCAATTTTTAATCTATGTAAATGTACCTCTAGGTCTCAACCATACATAGTGAATAACCCTCCAATTGAACTAAACACTATATGCTAAATAAAATAGTTCTCTTTAGAAGATACTATGAAGGAATCGGCCTACGGTGTGTATCAAAAGAAGAGGTTAAGGACATAATGACAAGTTTCCATGAAAAACTATGAGTAGGTCATCTTGTGAAAAATGCCATGGCTCACAAGGTTCTCCAAGCAAGTTACTATTGGCCCACACTATTTAGAGATGTTCATGTTTATGTTTGTTTCTGCCACCAATGCCAAAATTTTGTTAAAATGGAATTACATGCTATAATACCACTAGAACTTATTGTAGAGTTTGTGCCATTTTCACAAGTGGGACTATATTTCATGGGGGTAATTAAGCCCAATTCATCATCTAGTCATAAATTCATCTTTATAAGCACAAAATACTACACTAGATGGTTTTAGGTAGTTGTAACCAAGAGAAGCACCGCTACCAAAGTCATCAAGTTTTTAGCGAATGCCACAGTCACCCATTTTGGGGTCCCCATTTTATTAGTATGTAATAATGGTCCTAATTTTCAATCAACATAATTTATAGAGTGGGCCTATGATAAGGGGATCATAGTGAAGTTCTCATACAATAACTACCTATAAGGGAATGGATTGATAGAATCCACCGATAAAAAAATGATTGATGCCATCAAGAAATTAGATGGATAGAAGTTCCAAGAATGAAACTCATTACTAAAGTTTTCCTTATGGGTAGACCACACTAGCTATAAGTAAGCCCTCAAAATCTCTCCTTTCCTTCTAATCTATAGATCAAAGCCAATCATGCTAGTCACTCTCAAAATGCTAACTTATAAGTTCATGTAATAGTTTATATAACTAGATGACAAATTTAATTCTATACTCCTTGACCTAATTCATTTAGAGGAAGCCTGGGATGAATCTCTTTTGAGCTTTAGTAAGCATCAAGACATAGTCAAGAGATGGTTTGACAAGAGGGCAAAGGTCAAGATCTTCAGACTCTCAGACCTGGTCCTAATGTGGGATAAGGCACATAAAAAGAAAGGCCAATATTCAAAATTTGATTCCCTCTAGATTGGCCCGTACTAGATAGTCAAAATGTTGAGAAAAAATGACTTTTATCTTAAAGATTTTAAGGTAAATGACTTACTACTTCAAGTAAATAGGCAATTCTTAAAACACTATTTCATGGCTATCCCCTCCAAATTAGTTTTTGAGTAATCTGAGTAAGAGGTGGTAATGTATATATTAGATAGATTTGTTTTAGTTGTGTGTTTACTTTCATCACCTATTTATTTATGTTGTGTTTTTATTTTATTTTTCATTTTGTTCCTTTGACCCCTTCTTTATTCTACATTATTCCTTTGATGCCCGACCCTTGTTAGTAAATGCTTCAAGTGGTGGCTGAAATCTAGAAGGATTATTGAGGAGAAATAAATCCTAGGTTGAAACCTTTTATCCAAGTGATTCTGGGATAGTAATGGAAAATTTTGACATCCTATATCTTATAAGCCAATGATTCTAATATAAACAATATAGACACCAAGTTGAACTTAAAATAATGGTTCAAGAAGATATCAAATTATTCAAGTTGATCAAGGATTGATTGGCTATTTATAACTTCAACCTTATCCATCCACCCTTGGTTTGGTCCCAAGCCCCCAATGGATATAACTAATAAATAATAATCTATTCTAAGAAAGCTTGGAAAAGAATAAAGAAAACATGCAAAATTTAAATTCAAAGCCTACCTCGAAAGGGCTATATAGGGAATCTCCATCGTAGGCTTTCTAACCTAGATAATGGTAGAGCAAGGCTATGCAAGGGACTAGAGGTATCTCTATTAGGGATATGGATGCCCGTCTAGTAGCAGAGTAATGCCTTAGCCATCCCCTCCAAGCCATCAACCCAACAACACCCTAGAGGAAGTCTGATAACCAGTCCAGCCTTAATTATTTCAGAGTAATCCAATAATAAATTAGAGATGAAAATCACTTCTCACATGATGGTGGTCATATATGGGGTGGATGCTCAGTATGCTATTTGATATTATTAGACTTTGGTGCTTCATCATTTTTATGGACAATAAAGACCCCCTAGATAATCTATGTGTTGAACAAGGAAAGAAAAAGAAACTGGTGGAGTTTTAAGTTCTTTTCATCAATTTCCTTGTAGAAATCACTATTTGTTGTGGTCAACACACCCCCTTTTATTTGAAATGAGGAACCCCTTTAAAAATTTCACAAACTAGAACTTTAGAGTCCTTTATTTTGTTCTTATTGATAACACCTGCTAAAATATTTAGAATATGCATCGCCTTGATTTCTTCAAGCAATAAATGGCCTCTTTTATTTATATTTAAAACTAAAGAGTGATTTTCCTCTTTGTAAATCATGGTGCTAATGTTACAAGTTGATTTTTACCTAAATCTCCTAGATTCTAGTTCCCTTCCTAGAGCAACATACTCGTTGTCCTCCATGGAAAATTGAGTTCTCCATATCTGATAAGTAATCTTTAATGTATTGTATTTTTTTAATCTTTATTAATAATTTTGTGAATTGCACAAATCCTAGTTAAATGAGAAGGTACCACATCATCTTGATCTAGATAGATCAATCCCCCAGACTTGTTAGAGATGTCAGAACCTAGGAGATCTAACCCAAATGGGAACTTAGCACATTTTCATGAGCCAGAATGTCTATTTCCTCAAACATGTCAAAGATGTTAGAGATTGAGAGATCCCAATCTAATAAAAGGCACCACATCATCACGAGTCATAGTAGCTAGTTCCCTAAATTTATTAGAGATGTCAGATCCTAGGGAGCTTGATCAAATGGGAAGATGCCATGTCATCATGAGTTAGAGTGGCCAATCCCTAGACTTATCAAATATGTCAGATCTTAAGATATTCCAATTGAATGAGAAGGCACCACATCATTTTGGCTTAGAGTGGCCAGTCTCCTAAACTCATTAGAGATGCCAGAGTATAGGAGCCTAACTAAATGGAAAGGCATCACATCATCATGAGTTAGATCAACTAGTCTCCTAGACTTGATATAGATGTCAGAGATCGAGAGAGCCCAACCAAATGGAAGTCACCACATCATCATGAGTGAGAGTGGTTAATCTACTAGACTAATCAAATATGTAAGATCTTGGGAGAGCTTGACTAAATGGGAAGGTGCCACATCATTACGAGTCAAAGTGGCTAGTCCCCTAGTCTTATAAAAGATGTCAGGCCTGGGAGAGCCTAACCAAATGAGAATACACCACATTATATTGAGATAGAGTGTCCAATCCCTTATATTTATTAGAGATGTTATAGATTAGGAGAACTTAGTCAAATGGAAATGCACCATGCCATCATGAGTGAGAGTGGTCAATCCCACAGACCTATCAAAGATGTCAAATATCAAGAGGGATTGATTGAATTGGAAGTTATTACATTGCCATGAGTTAGAAAGGCTAGTCCCTTAGACCTATCATAGATGTCAGAGCTTGGGAGAGCCTAGCTAAATGAGAAGGTGTCACATTATCTTAAGTCAGAGTGGCCTATCCTCTAGACCTATTAGATATTTTATAACCTAGGAGAGCCAAGTTGAATTAAAATTTTCCATGTTATCTTGAGTTAGAGTGGCCAATCTCTAAGACCTGTTTGAGATTTTAGAGCCTAGGAGGGCCTAGCCAAATGGGAAGATGCTATATTACCATGAGTTAGAAAGGCCAATTCCCTAGACCTAATTGTCAAAGCCCAGAAGAACTTGATTGAATGGGAAGGTGACACATCACCGAGGGCACAAATGAACTAGTTTCCACCTAAGACCCTAGGTAGTTTAGAAGTAAGTATGGATGAGGCTTGAAGGCCAACTAAGGTGTGCCATATGTCCTCAAGTGATACATCTCCCAATGTAGGGGAATGACATGGAGTACAAAACCATATTTAGGTACCAACTGTTAATGGGAGGACCAATGAATGGATGACATGTGTCATAAAGTAGGTGTTAGTTGAGGAACCTCAAAGAGATGTGACTACATGCCTACCACATGTTGGGCATTAACAAAATGGGAAGTTTGACCCAACTAGATAGTTTTAAAAACACCCCATTTTTATCGCTATACCTAGCTGGTGGTAGAGGATCATGGTATCCAAATTCAACTCTAGATTTAGAAATAAAAGGAAAAAATCTAGCCATCAGCTCAAATTCAAATTCATAGCAAGTGAGCCACCAAACATGATTAATGCAGGGGGATGTATACATGTAGTTATAAATCTTAATATAATCTCATTAAAATTTACCATTATTGACTGTGAAAAATATCTAACTCCTTTCTTACAAAATTTCATAAAGCCCCTCGATCTTGTGTTTTCTATGCTCAAATTTCCTTGAATTACCCCTTTATTCTACTCCAATGGCTGATATATCTTCAAACCCAAATGCCAAGATTAAATACTAAGACACTATTAATAGTAGATATACTCACCCACCTCTCATCCATAGAATGATGATATATCCAAGAATGACTTCAAGGCATACTACTCACTCTTAGACTTCTTTTTCTCTTATGATGTAGTGGTAGTGTCTATCTGGATGAGTACCTATTAGATTTTGACATCCTCCATGACTAGGATGAGAACCCTACTCCAAATGGGTTAAAAATAAAAAAATCAATGCTTACACATCTCATACTTTCTAAGAGGTGGTCCAAATAGGCATGATCCTACTAAACTAGTTATTCAAGGACCCATAGTGCCAACATGTCAATGAGCTATGAGTGCCCCTCCTATATATGATCCTGACTCACTTAAACATACTAAACATATGAGGCTTGATAAAATTCAAGTTGATTCATACCATTATAGATGCCTAAACTGAAGGTAACTTATACATGAAGAACTACTTGCTAGATGCAAGCTATAAGACATTCATTCAAACCTTTAACCTTTTATACATGGAATTCTAGTGGTTCAACCACCCACATGGTATTTTATAAGCTATATGGTAACCAATTACACCAGCATGTCTAAGATATATGTGACCACTTATACCTGGTGGTGTACTAGGTAGTCAATAAAGCTCTAATATCTTAGCTCTCAAAGATAATCTAGGCCTATCATAACCATCAAAGACTACTAGCTATACAAAGATGACATAATGATCCAGATCATGAGCTTTCTACAAGACCCCCTTTGCTTACTATATTATGCCTTTGATCACTTAGTAGAACATGAGATCACCTATCAACTAATAAATGACATATTCAAATTCTACCTATAACATCAACAAAAGGTGTGTACACAAATCCCAATCACCATACAACATAACATCTACATGAACTTCCCATTGATATAAAAGATGATTTCCATAAAGGACTCCTTCACCCTATCAAAGTGCAAGATTTGGTAATAGGACCCTAAAGGGGTGATTCGAGTCCATTTTTCACAATACTCAACATGAATCAACATCAAGTACATTCATCAAGATGAAGATGATGATGAGCTCTATTTAAATGTTACCGATGATTATGAGGTGCTATCCTAAGTAGTAGTAAAGAATAAGAAAGGGAAGAAGGCTTAGGTAGGCCCCTCCACAACTCCTCCAAATCTTATTTTGTTCATGGAGGACCTAACTCCAACAACTCTAGCCATATCTTAGAGAATATTATAGGGCATCACTCTACCCTTTTCCTTCTCAAGCTCTAGCTCTACTTCCACCAGCAACTTTGGCTCCTCATGCTATAGCTCTAGCTCCACCTCCTCTAATTTATCCTTGTGATCCAAATCCACCTCTAACAATTCTAGTAGCTAGGCCATAGTAGATCCAACCTCAAACTACATGATGCTAGGTAGCTCAAACACATCCCACTCAGTCACTAATACCACATCCTTTGAGATTTGATGCAATGAATAACTTGAAAGTGAGCTTAGAATGAGGTGCCTAGTAGAAACTCATCTAGGTTCCTATTATCATTCCTATATCTCCTCCCATTTTCCTTTCACCCCATACTCTCATTACATTCCAAATCTTAATTTTGGTGCCCACTAGTTTGGCTCTACCCTATATATTCCCCATTACTTCCCTTCCATCTTTTGCCCAAGCACCTTTGGCCTTATCCCTTTTGAGTGTCCTTGCTTCTTCATTCCCTTCCACTCCTCCCATTTCACAACATGGACTCCTCCCGATGCCTCCCTTGGGAATGCATTTAATAAAAAATGTGACTACATCCTTTGAAATCATATCACTTCTAGTAGGGACCCTCTCAATCCCCACTTTAGTCAGCCTAACACTCCCCTCTACAACTCAAAGACCTCTACCATTGGCCCTTATGGCCCCTATTATTTTGGTTAGATCATCCACCACATCACCTAGAGATGAATTGGGAAATAGGTTGAAGAATAAATAGAAGGTGACCCATATTCCAACTCTAACCCAAAGGCCTTCTACTCTAACTCCACCTCCTCTGTAGGTCTCAACATCTCATCCATCCCCAATTGAATTTAATAACAAATGTGAATACATCCTTTGAAATCATATCACTTCTAGTAGGGACCCTCTCAATCCCCACTATAGTTAGCCTAACACTCCCCTCTATAGCTCAAAGACCTCTACCATTGGCCCTTATAGCCCCTATTTTTCTGGTTAGATCATCCACCACATCACCTAGATATGACTTGGGAAAGAGGTTAAAGAATAAATAGAAGGTGACCCATTTTACAACTCTAACCCAAAGTCCTTCTACTCCAACTCCACCTCTTCTGTAGGTCTCAACATCTCCTCCATCCCCAATTGTAGTAGCTTGGCGATTAGCTTTTCACCCCTCTCTCCCTTACCCAAGGCCTCACTAGCCCCACCTTTAACTAACCCATCTTTTCCCTATTATTCCATGGCCCATTCCTAAGGGAAATTCTACCTTAGGTGAACCTAAATTAGGAATAATGATACGCTCAAATGTTCCCATGGAATTCCCATTTTGTTCTCCCTCTTTTTGCCCCCATTCCCCCTCTGCCTCCACTCCTTTACTCTTTCACTCCTACTTCATCCATCTCCCCTCCACCTCATCCTTCACCCTTCACCACCATCTCAACCACACCTCTTACACCCCCATAACTCAAGGGATGGTTCTAGGGTAACTAGCATTATATACGGATGTCCAAGGTGACCTAGATATGTAGTGGAGTTTTGATCAAGCCTATGGGAGCATGAAGAAGATGCTCATGTAAATATTTGTCTAGGAGGGGAACCCAATGATATGGCAAACCTATAAATATATATTTTATCTCACCAATGTGAATAATATCACTAGAGAGGATAAGATGGCTAAGGACCCACTGTCTATCCTTCAAGATACCCATGACATGTTTAAGAAGCTCCTTGAGGACATATAGAGCCAAGTCCAAACTCTCTAAGCCCAAGTGAAGAGTATGCTACCAATCAGACTAATTAGGAAGGTCATAAATTCCCTCCTACTACTTTTATCAATCATTATAAAATTAGTGGAGACTTATGCTAAAATTTATGTAATTATATAGTGCAATTGGGCCTACCTAGCGAGGATCACAAAAATCGATGGGAAGTACTAGAAGCTATATGTAGTGTCTAACAAGTGAATGTTCCTATAAATAAAATTAATGCCAACCTCAGACTTGGGGTTATACTAAACTTATGTTGGGAACATGAGAGTAATAATAGAGGAGTGGTTAGTCTTGGTTTGTAATACAATAGTACCCTTGGAAGAGGGTGAGAAGAATATATTGACCTACTTTAAGGAGGTCAATATCTGTATGTTATTTCATCTGAATGGAACCTTGCTCAAGTAAGGGGAATTCAAAATACACTTGGGTTAGTTTTATTAGGTCATGAGGGATAAAGTGGTTAAGGCTAATCAAGAAGGAGTTTGGGTAGTGCTAGACCTATCAAATTAGTCCATGATGAGAATCAACCAAGTATTTGGAGTCTAAACATCAATGGAAGTAACTTTCCAAATTTCCTAGAGATTGGTTGCTTAGGTAATTCTTGGAAAATATGGAAAAGTATTCTGACCTCATGGCATTCATGTTGAAAGCTGAGAGTACGTAGTCGAAGCAGTTAGATACTAGTCCCTCTTAGCCACCTTTGCATGTTAACTAGTGGTCCCCTATAGATCTATTATGGGTTTATATGGATTGTTTTGGTTCAAATTTTAAAATATGGTTATAACTATAATGAGTGATCATAATGGCCCAAGATGGGATCCTCATACTTTCTAGAAGTGAGCCCCAATCCTTATCTATTTAAAAAAATATTTGTATTGTATTATAGGGCCAACTAAAATTGCTTGAAAGTGTTGTCGGATTATTGCCAAGATTTCACCCACATTTCTTTCATCACTCTCGACTATAAAAATGGCCTAGATCAATTATTATAGTAATATTTCACTCTTTTAATGAATATAATCTATGTTTTCTACAAGAGAGTCTCTTCTGTGTTTCAATTTTACTTCACCTTCATGTTTGAATGATCATCAGTGATAGGTTAATTGGATTAAGACTTTGTTACTTTATGTATGTCTCGGTTATGACGTGTTTATCTATTATAATCTCTATGTGAGTTATTTCATTTCCTTTTTGGGTAGTTCTGATAATTTATATGTCTATTACAAATTCTCATATGGCATTTATGTGTTTTTGATGATAAACCCATAGTACTTATCTTTATCAAGAATACACATTAAAGGCATACTCCTAATTCTCTTAGAGTCTCTCCACTATATGTTATTAGAGGTAAAAATCTAGTGATACTCAGTTTATAGTGGTATAACTATGGTAATTAATTGCTTCAATGACCCACACATTGAGTTAATTTTAAACTTGGAGGCTTCCTTTCTCTGCCTTACCCTTCCCTCTCTTTTGTGTTTATGTAGTGGAATTGAAATATCCTTTCCCCTTATATTTAGAAAGAATAAGACCAACACTCAAATATTAATAATAATATTTAACCTATGTGAAGTACATCATATTAAAATTTTGGTGGTGATAGGACATTTCCTAGAGACTATTCATGCAGACTCCATTTATGAAGTCTAATACCTATAACCATGCCTTGGGTTAGTACCAGATCAATCTTAAAACAAAGGAAAAAAGTCCATAGTTTTCCCCAATTTCCCATTTTCAATAAATTCCCAATCTCATGGGTGTCTCATGATAAAGATTAGATTAGAATAGATGACAACTTGTTACTACATCTTTATCTTATAAGACATTGCATTAAACTTGAAAATTAGGGTTTGTTTACTTGCATCTATATGTGATTTGTTTATGTGTAAAACATAAATTGTGTAGGGAATACCTATAAAATTAGAATACTAATCCTACACAAACACACAAAATGAGTTCAAATTCTGAAATAAGAAAAAATATGAAAGTGGGATTGGTCATGTTATCTTAAAAAACCCATTATTGATCGAGTGTTGCCTATATAGCCTAAAAAGAGATCATATGAATGCAACTAGAATATTTAATTAATGGAACTAGAAAATTTGATTAAAATGATTGACAAGGGATGAACTCAACCTACAATAAACAATGTTAGACTTGGAAAATGACTATAAAATTATAGTGGAATTTTAATAGAGATATTTATTTCATAAATAGGTACTTTTGAAATAAGAAAGATAAGTGCCTTGTAAGAGATTGCTAGGTCCTTTCAAGTGTGACCTTTGATGTGATTTTATAAATAAAATTTTCAATGTTTCTTAGAATTAACCAATTGACATGAATGTTAAATCCATTAGGAAACATGTCATTTTAAAAAGATAGTTGTTAGAGTGTGAGAGACACATTCACACTACTAGATAGGTATGTAGTACATTAGTGTCTACTTAGTGTGGACTTATCCCAAAAAGATCAAGGCTTCATACAAAAGAATGATAATAAAATAGTTGGTGAATAGAGATGAATTGGGATAAAATAGGGAAGTCTAGTAGATATTCTTAGTAATTATAAGACTTTGAATCCTTTCTTAGAGATTATGGGTTATCATAACGACAAATTGACCAATCAAGGTAAAGATATCAAGAACAAGAATTGTTAAGCATTTATTGGTTAAATTATAGTGTCTACACTTTCAAACCTAGAAATAATGTTATACACAATAGATACACTAAACCCATCCTACATTAAATTATAGAACAATTTGAATTAAACAACTTAAGAAATCATCTCTTACAGGCCAAGAGAGATCAAGTAAACAAATTATTTATTGTTCATGTGGCCACTTGCTAGAGGAGATCAATTATTAACGATCACCAACTTCCTATCATTTCTCAAGCTTAAAACCAGAAATAAAAGGGTCAATAATAAATAAATGTAGGTTTCAAAACTTGAACCTATTGAATAATGGAAACAGGACCAATGACGTCTTATGGACTTTAAACACAATAAACTGTAGTTAATGGCTTAATTTTTTCTTATTCAAAAAGGAAACTAATATTTTTCAAAGATTTTGTTGGGGATTTTGAGGCTATGATAGAGGGATGAGTGACATGTAACAATCACGTAGTTTTGAAAAATTGATTGTTCATAGAGTGGTATTATCTATAATTTATTTTATATAAGTAGATTAAGTCACTTTAAAATTTTCATGTGGCCATCACAGAGTATAAAGTAAAGAAGCAAAGGGAATTGTGAATCCCAAAGCATATATAATTAAATGTATATTCTAATGAATTAGTGCACAATAGAAATTTTATAACAATAAACACTCCATTAATATATTAATGTGTAACTAGTAGGAAACCACCATGTCTATTACTCTTTTTAGAATGAATCTTTTAAGTGCAAGATTCCTTGACCCAAGTCAAAATAATTGAGGAAGCTAAGCACATTACAATACTTATTAGCACACAAAATATCTTCCAAGAAATTATAAGAAATATGGAAAGATATAGAAATATATATCCAATGGTAATTCAACATAGATCAGCTATACGAAAACAACCCAAAATATGAAAGCATTGATAGTACTATAGGGAAACACACCCAAACATGCCCTTTGAAGTACTGGTAACGTATGAAGAATGATACTACTCTTAAATCAACTACAAATTAGGCCCCATAAATATCTACCAGTTACCCACAAGAATTAAAGGAATCTTTCTTGATTTTCATAGAGTTCCAAAATGTCTACGTGAATGATTTATGTGGTAGGGGAAAAGGGGGGCTATATCTATCCTGCACATGTCTAATTTTTTTGTTGACACTTGGGAAGTTGTTACTAGGTGAATTAATTTAGGAAATAATGTATTTGGATTGAAAATCATCTATATTTTGCATAATCCTATGATTAATAGTTCACTATAATTTTCTAAGTGCGTCAACATTAAACATGTTGTTCACTGGTACATGCAGATTGCCATTTCATTTTAAAATTATTTGTTTCTCTATTTTTTAAATTTGATATTCATATTTTTGAATCTATTTTCAATACATTTTGGTAGATTCGTAAAGGTGTATTTGGAAGTGTGAGGTTGTTAGATCTATTAGACTGGGAGGTGCATAACAGGTAAACAATGCATGATCAATACGATTAGATCCATCATACTTGGATGCATACGTAAGATTTGATACTATTTAATACAATATTATGTCTTGGGTGGCATTTATTATTTTTCCTTAACAAATTTGGGATTTCAATAGCTGATTTGCATTGTATTGAATTGTATAATAACCCATTTGGATTCAATACCTGATTTGCATTATATTAAATTGTATAGCTGGTGTATTATGAGTTTGTATGTCCTACAGTGTATTCATCATACATAAAATTGAAGTACATTTTCTCCCTTATATTAGAGGCAACTTACATCCTTTCCACTTCAAAGAATTGACCTAGGGAAGGAGGCATATTACTTTGATGACACTCACCAAAACATGCAATCATTTGAGCTTTGCTCCCTTAACAATTATCACAAATTGGAGTGGTGAAACTTTGGTGAGAGCCATGCCCTACCCAAAAAAATGGAAAATATGAGGATCAAGAGATGTTATCCTTATAATATATAATTTTTTCAAGGTTCCAAACGACACCAAATCTATATCTAGCAATTTTCAGCACTTTAAATCCATTGTATTTTTGCTAGGCTAGGACCTTATCCTTAGGGGTGTGTGTGTGTGTGTGTGTGTGTGTGTGTATATATATATATATATATATATATATATATATATATATATATATATATATATATATATATATATATATATATATATATATATGTGTGTGTGTGTGTGTATATATATATATATATATATATATATATATATATATATATATATATATATAGAGAGAGAGAGAGAGAGAGAGAGTTGAGTTAGCAAAATAGATACTAATTAAGTTCACAAGTTAATTAAGGATATAATGGGTAAAATAGGCATGATCAAGTATTCATGACCAAATTTAGGTTACTACAGATAAAGGTAAATATTTTTAATATTAGTCATATTTATGGCTATACCATGGTAGTTGAATATGAAATAAGTTTGTATAGGTGGATTATTGTGTGTTTTGACTCAAAATTAATCTAACAATGTATTGATTGGTTTTTTTAGATGATTTTGATGATGCTTTAGCTACATTGTAATACATTTTATTTTTTCATAATTTTTTTTGTAATTAACTATTGTGAGTTGAGGCTAAAACTATGATTTTGTTGGCATGATGCTTAACTACTGGTAAATCTAGTTTAAGGGTGTAACACCTGCATGCCCTCACCATAATTAAAATTAGATGCATGGTTGTATTTTGGTTTTATTGAGTAAGTTCTATTTTAGAGCTTAGATTATTTCTTTTTTATGTGTGTGTGGTGGAATTGGGGGGGGGGGGGGTCCTTTATAAGGTTGGGTAATGTACTTCCCATTATTCATTTGATGTTTATTTTACTTTATTCAATTATTGTAGTTTATTTATAGCATGCTCTTATTTTCTTCTTCTCTATATTTTGAAATAAGAACATCTCATCAAAATTTTCAATAAATTAATACTTGTGAATGTATGAATGACTTCAAATTTGAAGACAAAACACAGATCCTAACAATAAAATAAAAAAAGAGAGAAAATTTAAATCTTAAATTCACCCTTTTTAATCAGATCATAATTTATACATGTTCTAAACTTTGTCCCAGTGCCCTGAGAGGTACAATATTGTATTGGTTTCTATGCAATACTAACAATCTGAATGGCAATTAAATACTCAACAAAGGCAATTTTTCCCAACAAAAGGTGTAGTAGAAGACTAAAAAACCATTTTGAACATCTTCCTAAATAAATGCTTGTTATAATTTATTTATTTCTTTCTTATTAAGATTTGAACGTTGGATCTCCGATCTAAAAAACTTAATTATTTTATTATTTTCCTGTTGATTTTTATTTGAAAGGTACTTCTTCTTATCATCCTATTGATCTATTATGGTTGTTATTATACATTAATAATAAATTTTATTTTATTTTTAATCATTAAAATGGAAAGAGTTCTAATTGAAATGATATAATAAAATTAAAATATAATAATAAATATAGAATTTTTAGTTATAAATAATTTAGTTGAATTGATATCCTTCAATTAAAAAAATATATAATTATTCATATAATTGATGTCCCTTAATTTGGTTTAATAAAGATATTTACCATTCTATTATTTTTGTATTTTTAAATACGTGATATATATATATATATATATATATATATATATATATATATATATATATATATATATTGATAGATATTGGGGTCGGTGGGTCCCAATCCCTAAATTAAAAAGAATACCATAAAACCAAAATCATGAACCATTAACCATAGGATTAGATACCCAGGGCAAGCATGGTTGTGGCATCATATATGATGCTACAAGATAAATAACCTATAAAATAGTAACTAGACACAATTATGTCTCTCCCTTATCCACTTTCTTGTGAGAGTGAAGTATATTGGAAGGGGAAATAGGAGTAAGATCTTTTTTCTTACTTCTCACTATAGTCCATTCTTCTTGTTTACACAAATTACCTAAATCAACACTAAGAAATACACATATATAATGATGAGTCACTAAAGTCCTTATATATACCATCTAAATCCACATTACTAATCCCAACTCATCCCACATATTTTAAAATTAGAGGTGGGGATGTAGCTTGAGGCAAACATGCTTTAGGATCCTCCTCATGAAAGGTTTTTGTAACTACTCTTGAGGGTAAAACATGGCTATTGTCTAGAAAAACTGTAAGAAGATCATCACATGCCTCCTTCCACCATGAAAGATCCACTTTGCACTTTTATTTATGATAAGATAAAGATAAATGATCAATTTTAAAACAAATTTGGTGCTTGAAGGAAAGCCCCTCATAATCAAGGGTTTGAGACCAACATCGACCATTAACTTTTAACTCAATCATTGTTGAAAGGTCTCAAGAGATATCCAAAAAAACAAGAATTATGACAAAGGTAGTATGGGAGAAATTTAAAGTTGAAGCATCAATATCCAACATATCATCCAAGGTTCCACCAATAGTTGAGGGACAAGCTTCTATCCAAACCTAAAGAGGAAGATACGGTAGTTGAACCCAAATGGGTTTGAGAGAGATGTTTTCAATTGGAGGTTAAAATCTGGAAACCAAGGTTTCAAAAGGAGGAGGTGCTAATCCTAGCTCTAGGATTTGGCATGAATGATCTTATCATAATTAACAAGATTATAAAAACCATAATGAAAAATTCTTTGACATGAGGGTAAAATTCCATGATGTCCTCGAAACCAAGGTACCATGAAATAAAAAGTCATTGATGAAGGGTTAGAAGGGTAGGCCAAAACGTTTTAAATTTACACAATAAACACCTAGCCATAAACCATTATTAATTTCAAAGCACTTCCTCAAGGGCCTCCTTCTCAAAAGAGACAATTGATGTAGCCTTGGTAGTGCCCAACTATAAAACTATTTTCTTTTGTAGATTTTCCACTTGTGGTGCCACTTCACTAGAAAAAGGGCTTGCTATGTGAGAGAGATCCACATCAGGAATGGAAAAAGTTATCAAAGTATTAGGGTCAACCTAAAATATTCCTCCAATGATCCCCATGCTCTCCTTCCTCATCAAATTTCATGCCCTTTCCAACTGATACTCCTATTAAACCATCGCTATACATGAAAGCCCTAGTGACAGAAGGGCACATAGATATTTTTCATGAGATTGGATTTTTTTAATTCAATTTAAACAAAAAATGTACATTTAATTCCATACATGATAAATATTATTAGTGTGAGCATAATTATTATATTTATAATAATGCCAATAAAAAATGTGAATAAATTTTATTCTAACCCTAGTCTTATATATATATATATATATATATATATATATATATATATATATATTGGTATTTGATTTTGACCGAAACTATGAACTGGTTTGGGACATAATGGGGAGCCTAAATCCCCAAGTGATCATCTACCACATATACTAAATATACCAACAATTGTCACAATTGACCTGAGAATACCAACAATGGCCACATCCAACCTCATATACCTTAGTGAGATTTGAACCTGGGTGGGGCTTAAAACAACCAAACAACCAAACCACTTTACCAACTCACCCACATCTTATTCGTTCTTATTTATATATATTATTAACATTAAAATATTACTCATTATTTGTTTTCAAAATTTATTATAATTTATTTCTTTAATTTTAAGAATTTTTTATTAATATTTTTATTTTTATTAGGTATATTAATAAAAAATCAAAATTAATTAGTAATATTTACCATGTTTTAGGCATTACTTATGTTATTAAGTTTATTTTTGTAAAAGTAACATCCATTATGCTATTATGTTTATTTTTAATTTTTTTTTTAAAGCAACATCCATTAGGTTATGTCTAGCCTCCAAATTATCAATGAATATTTTAGATGTCGTGTTACAACTCATACAAATAATATTGTATTACTTAACATAGATTCAAATGGAGGTTTAAAAATAATGTGTAATATAATATTTTATCATATTTATTTATTAAAAAATAATAGAGATAAAGTATATATATTTTACATTAAAAATATGGTCAATTGGTATTTATAGCATAAATGGTTATCTAAATTGAAAAACATCCTAATAATCTCAACATCATCAATTTATGAAACTCCCAATACAATTTTTTTTCAAACTACTCATTATTCCTAATTATTTTATAATAATGTTTTTCCCAAAACCTCTTTATTAATTAATCATTTATTTATTCAATTGAATTATTATAAAATAATAGTTTAGACTATTATTTATAATAATTTATTAAATTTAAAAATAATTAATTCTGTTGTGTAGTCATGCTTGACATGTTGACTTATTTATCTTCAATCTATATCTTTAATGAGTTCCAACATCAACCAAAAATATCATAACAAGTATTTGTCGCCATCCTCATTTCGTATACTGAAGGTCTTCATAATAATAAAATTCTTGTTATGTTAATCAAGTTTTTTCCTCATAATCATTAATGAGTACTATTTTTAAATAAATATAAACACCATTTATTTACTCCCAAAAGGTGTTTAATATTTATAAAATATGCTTGGATTTATAGAATCATCATACCTATATGTTGGACTTCAAGATATATTTTTTGAGTATAAATGATAAATATTTAATAATGACATCTTTAAAAAAGATGGCATCATATTGATTACATTTTTTTACTTTGATTTCCACATTGTAATTATGTAATGATACTTAAACATTCGGTCTGAGAGAATAATACATTCTTTTTGGTTTAATTAGACTTTTTAAAAAAAAAAATTCTCCCAATTCTCTCTCTCTCTCTCTCTCTCTCTCTCTCTCTCTCTCTCTCTCTCTCTCTCTCTCTCTCTCTCTCTCTCTCTCTCTCTCTCTCTCTCTCTCTCTCTCTCTCTCTATACACACACACACACACACACACACACACACACACACACACACACACACACACACACACACACACACACACACACACACACACACACACACACACACACACACACACACACACACACACACAACAATTTTGAAGATCAGCTTTGATTGGAGGCCTACAAGACTAGCTAAAAGAATTACACCTTGAATAAAATATAGACATAATAAATCAATTAACTTCAACATACAAAATACATAACACGATTCAACATGTTTTCTTATAGAGCACATAAAATAAAATACCTAAGAAAACCCAAGTAAGCCATCAAAGGGGCCATGTTCTATAATATAATATTCTATGTAGGACTAGAATTTATCTATTTTTTGGTATTATGTAAAGAGTTGCAACCAAAAACAAGGAACTCAATACATGAGCCACCCGATGGCTCTCAATATTTCAGATTTTAGATAAGTTGGTAGGGGAAGAAAACTCATATTAAGGAGGGGGGAAATGTCCTTCCACATCTGATTTCCCTTTAGCTAGAAAAAGGGCATTAGGAAAGTAGAGATCTAGCCTTTCAAACACTGATTTATCCCATTTCCCAACTTGTTTTTGTAGAATGCTTTCACTTGTCTTGGACCCATGTAGACAAAGGTCTATGAGATTCTTCCTCTGTTATTTCCTTTCCTCCCCCCATGAGTACCAAATTGACTCAAGACGTAGAACAGTTTATGTACAAATCAAAACATATTAAAATGAGAAAAATAAAAAATACTGACTATAAGCCTAAACAAATTGTGTACAGGTTTAATGATTTCATTAAAAATTACAGATACCTAGTTTAATCACTGATGGTGATGAAAAATTATGAATTACTTAAATAAACAAAGAACCCATTTAAGGTTGAATTCAAGGTCAAATTCCTTGATCAATCCAATCAAAATTGGAAAATGAATAAATACTTTTATTAATCTAATCTAATCTCTATCTTCCTAAATATCACTTGCAAACCAAGCAGTCATCCATCATTCTAATCATTCTAGGGATAACTTCATCCACACATGAGTGCAATACATCAAACCCCTTATAATTAAAAGTCCATAGTTAAAATTCCTATGCCAAACCCAAAGACCTCAACTACCAAGTAGTCAGATCAATAAAAAAACATTCAACTATAAGTCAAAATAATAGTTAAAACAACATAATTTTATAAGTTTAAAAGGAAAAGAACCTGTCAGGCTAGTGACGGAAGCCAAAATTATTATATTATCTAATATTGAATATCTATCTTTTAGCATTATGAAAAAAAATAGTAATTGTAGCCTCTGACAATTCTTTTTCTTTCAAGATTAATATATGGGCTATTTGTTGTGTTGTGATCAAATGGAAAGGGGTGATCTATCTATTTATTTTATATAAATGGACTAAAAAATCAATCAAGATGCAACACATTTAAAGAAAAAAAATAAAAAATCTTTAGGTGTGTTTGAGACATAGATGAGAGTATCTGATTGATTGATTGTTTATATAAAGATATCCAATGAAAGGTATCCCAAAAGAAATGATCAAGGCAGCTAATGGTATCAATTTTCCATAATGTAGGAGAAGAAAAAGAAGAATGAAGGGACCCTCTACCAACTAAAACATTGTTTCACGAATTCTATTTATTTATTTTTTCTTATCCAATATCATCATTTATAGCTTTCCTTTTTCAATTGGTCAAGGATGTTTAATCACTAGAATCCTTTGATCCAACCAAGCAATTTAGTATGATTCAAGTAAGTGTTGTTGGAATCTATTTTGAATTGCTATATGTTTTGATTTCAATATATTATCCTATGCCTTTCACTTTCATTATGTTAGTCATATTTATACATGCAATTTGTCATTGTTTAATATTTCCATGCATTTATTTATTGCAATCATAAACACATTAATTTTTATTTCCCATGGATAAAGGTGTGTATCACACAACCCCTACAAAGGGTGGTTTTATGAGGTATTTTGAATTATTTTCATAAGATGAATCACTTGATGAAGTGCACTTTGTAAATGATTATATTTTCCAAGAATTTGTTCCAAGCACATAAGGGGATAATAAGGAGGTTATCATACCTATTGAAAAGAGTTCATTTGTTAAAGAATCCAACCACTCACTAAAATATACACTACTTTTTGAATCTGCTCCTTTCAATCAAGAATAAATATGCATGAAGCACCTTGATGTTCTTAAAATTCCATCTTATGACTGACCAGTAAATACTAAAGTTGTTGGATCATTTTTGTTACTTTAGTTCTAATTGAATCAAAGTGTATGAAAGAGATACAAAATAAAATAGAGGTGCAATGAAAAGGTCCATATCATCTACTATAAAATGGAATGTTGTGTAGAAATATTTCTCTACTAATGGTGTTGATCGTACATCAAACCACTATCAAGATCGATGGAAACATATTTTACTTGATTTTAAAATAATATAAGATTTTGAATTACACATTCCATCTAGTCATGATAGCTATTGGAACATGACAACCTAAGAGAGAATTGATAAAAAATTCTTACAAATTATGTGAAAGAACTTTTTGATGCAATGGAAGTGAAATTTAGTTATGATTGAAAAATCAATCTTGAAAACATAATATTGATTCTTGTGACAATAGTTATGCCTTTGGCAAGGATTCTTATTCACCAAATGAAAATGCTAAAGGTAAATAATTTTTGAACCAGGTGAAGGCTCCTAATGAAGAGGACAAATAATCTACTAGAATAATAGAATTCAACAAGCAAAATAATTACTATAAATAATACTTTTGTAGAGAAAAATAAGATGTAAATTTATACCTTGAGGTTGGATAAAGAGGGGCATATGAAATGATATAAAATGGACTTTTACTTAATTGAAAAGAGACAAAAAAATGATTGTACTTTGATTGAACAACATATGTAAAAAGAAAATGAAAATGAAGATAAGTTGATCAAAATTGAAGAGCAAAAAATCAATGTCCAATTCAATTTAGTTTCATCTTTAAATACCACTGGAAAAATAATGATGAAGATTAGTGAATCATTATGAAATGAGATGTGACACTTATAGTTCTACTAGTCATGCTTTCTTCAAACCAAATAGATGCACATATAGTTTCTTATTTCTTTTATGTACTCCCAATAAACTTGCTAATAAAAGATTTTGATCTTCAAGATCTAATTTGTATTTGTGTAATTGCATTAAATATTTTAATAATTTTAAAGGTATTTTTTGATTTATCCTTGGAGGTGGAATTATAAATGATTTTTGAATATTTCATATTGACTAGGTTACTACAATCTTTTATTAGAACCCCACTAGGTTTAGCTCAAATAACGGTATTTTTTTAAAAATTACTTAATAATTAAATTAGATAATTCATAATAGATTAGTTAGATTATATTTAACTAAATGTATCTTTAATGATTCATTTAGATAATGATCAGATTAATAGTGAATAAAATTATAAATCTAGTCCATCACAAATGTATAATTGTTGAATAATAACAACTCAATGAACTGTTATGTTAAAGTGCCAGACTTTATGTTAAAGTGGTAGATTTGAATAATCTCCCAAAAAAGGTGGATCTATTTTCTAAGCATGGAAAAAAAAAATCAAAGGTTTGTTTTTGAAGATCTTCCCAACTCTTGCTATGCCTGTAAAAAATAGGGGCATTGGGCCATAAATTGTCCTTACAAAAGTAAAAATTATCCTAGCAGTGTTTTGGATGAGAGAAAGATCAAGGTTCAGCACAAGAAAGTATGGATACCCAAAGAAAATAATTGATAAGAACTAAATAATAATGAAGATTCTAAAGTTTTACATGCTGAGGTGGAGAAAGAGATTTCTATTGAAGATCCCAAAGCTCCACAAACTGAGGCGGATGAAGAGTTTGTTGTTGAGAAAGAAAATTCTAAGAAAGAAGGATAGGATGCAATTAGAAACCACAATTCCTATACAAAGAATAGATAATTTGATAGATTTATCAAAACAAATCATTGTCTGTCAAAAGATAGAAGACTGATGGAGAGATGTAGATGACAAAACTAAGCTGGAGGAAGGAAAATTCTTGGCTGAAGATGGAAATAAAGTAGAGGAGGGAGATTCTCTTTTTTCTCAGTCTAGGGAGATTTAGGTGAGAATGATTACCATTTGAAGGAGCTTATTGTAAATGATAATGGAGAAAACTTAAAGCATTTTTTAAACCAAAGAAAAGGGCTGATAAAAAAGACCATTACAAAGGGGGTAGAAAGTAGAAGCAGCAAAAAAGACCAAAAAATGAAGGCAAAACATCCTGCTTCTACTATGGATAAATCTGGAAAAGGAGATGAACAGTATTTATAGGTGAAACCAGATGTTGGCTCTCTAGACAAACTGGGAAGAAGATCCATGAAGAAAAACAGAGAGCTATAAAGTATGCAGAATATTGCTGATGGCAGGCAGGCAACTATTCTAGATTTTACCCCTAAAAATTAGATAGAAAATATTTATTTGGATTATTAGGGGGCTGAATATAAAATGGATAATGATGTTGTCCTTGTATTACCTGATTTTGTTGTTACTTCTTATTAGGTTTAAGGATTGCTTATCCTGGTGCTTGTAATTTTTCTATCTTTTTAAATCTGTTAAAGGGTTTCGGGGTCCCTTCAAAACCTATTTTTACCTTAATCTAAAACAACTCAATGAACTGTTGAAAGCTAATATAATAATATTATATAATAAAAAGTAGCCAAATTGATATTTATCAAGTAAAATAATATAATGATTAAACATAAGAGTGAATATAATAAATACAAGGTTTCATGGAACTAATGAGTGTCCATAAACTTGTTATATGCAAATAATTGAAATCATGAGCAAGATCTTCTAGCAACTGATTACTGGAGGAGAGGGAGAGTATCATGAGAGTACTTTTACACACCAAACATGGATCATAGATCTTCAACACAATGAATAACTAGGGAATGGACCTACCTTTATAAATGAACATATTATAACGATAAATCAACTAGAACTTGTGTGATGTAAGATTTTAACTACATGCAAAATACCATAAAGAATTTCATTTATTACATGACATTGTGCATACATGCATATAATAAAATAGGCAAAATGATAATGTTAACTATAAACATTATTTGGTCAAAGTTTTTATATATTTTAATGATCCATTCTATCAATCATAATCACACACACACACTCAATCATATATCATATAATCTAAGTATTAAAGCCTTTAACTATATGCATGAGAATCCATCTCATTATAAGTATTACACCTTTGATTGACATAGGTTAGTTAGATGGGGTATTTCCTAGATGTGTGATTAGTTGTTATGAGTCATAATCTCCTACAGATTAGGAGATCTAATCTCATTGAGTGTTGTATAAATAAGCACCTTTTGTAGTGATTTTGTTAATTTAGTTAATTCAATCCCATTCTAGCTTTCATTCTTTCATTTGGTACTAGAACAAGAAGTCTCGAGGAGTCTTTTTGAGGCATTGGAGAATCAATGGACATCAAAGGCTAAGTACATTTGATCCTTAGATGCATCATGCTACTCTAATTTGTTCCATCCCAAGTTAAAACATTGCTAGAATTTCAGTCAATTTACGGAAGGAAAATAGTTGTCTTGTAGGCACTTTTTTTTGTTTTACAAAATTTTAACCATATTTGTATTAAAATTTGGGATAAATTTTAGATTTGAGTTTTCATGTGCTTGAGAATATTTGAAATCAGACTTGAGATCTTTAAATTTGCTTTTATTATTTTTGGTCAAAATCCATTTTTGAATCGATGGAGGAACAAATCTACAAAATATTTCAGTGATAAAGTTTTGCTTTAGATTTGCTATATTTGACATTTTTGTTTTGCTTGTGCTTGGATATATTCTTTATCTTTTTAGACCTATAATTAATTTGAGATCTGCATTCCCCTTGGTATCATATTTAGTAGCTTTAACATCCTTTTCATTTTTTTGGTCTGCATCTTGGACTAAGATATAGATTGCTTGTGTATTGGACCTGGTGGTTTGAAGAGGATTGTTGGAATTTTTCATTTTTTGGACATCATCATATTTGGAGCTTGGTATTTTGGATATGTTGTTCTCAATTTGGACCAATAATAAGGTGCTAGACCAGTAAGGTGTTTGGGCGACTATGTAGGATAATGATCTAAGCATAACGTGCATCTATGATGTGTCATTTATATCTTCTATTTTCTAATCTATACTTTGGTGTCAAGTTATTTTTAACTACTAGGCATCCTTGTTTTTAGAATTTGTTTACAAAAATTAGATTCATGCCCAACTAAGTCATGCCCAACATATTAGCATATTAGTATATTTGACCAACTTTGGCATCCTTATTTGCTACAAGGTGTTGGATCTTGTAGCATTGGAAGTTTTTTAAAAGCCTGCACTTTCTTTACAGTGCATTGGAATATTGAATCAAGGCCATTGTTTAGTGTTGGAGGTGTGTGAAAATGTGTTTGGAGGACTAAAATCAACCTTGCAATGTTTTACTCTCTTGGTGGTGTCTGATTTTCTTACTCAACCACTTGCTAGATGATAAACAACCTATAATCTTCCTTATTCTATCTTTACATAGCTGAAAAATCATTATTTCTTTGTTACTAGTTGTATTTTTTGCTTAAAAAAGAAGTTAAACTCATTTACATGCATCCCAAGGTAATTGGGAAGATTATTTTTCACTTTCATTATATTTTCTAAATCTATGGGTAAAATTTTAGTTCCAACGAATGGCTACACTAATATGTTCTTTTATGATTTTTCCTCAAAAATAAATTTTTACTATTTTTTAAATTGATTTGATCCATTTTTATGGGAAATTGAAATGCTGAAATATTTTTAATCATAATTTGAATTTAAGTTCCATTTATTTCAAAAGTGTGTATTTTTCAATTCTCTATTTATTAGTGTCATTACATTTTTAAAACACAATAGGAAAATTGTAACCTCTTTGGCTCCTCAGATGCATTTTTAGTTGAACTTGATGCCCAGTTTTCCATTACATTTTTGGACACATTTTCAGCATAGTTTGACATCCATAAGTATGCTTGTGTGTACTTGAATATCTTTGTGTATGCATTTTTGAATTTTATTTACATTTTTAAAAATCACATTTCATTTCCATACTTAACAACCCACTTGTAATTTGTCATACGCAACTTGAAAAATGTATGGTTCAAGACTTAGATTTGTCCTTCTCGACACACAATTGCTTTACGGTGATAATTATGTAGCATGGAAAACAATAGTAAAAACACATATTGAGTTTGAAGACATTTGGTCAGTAGTAGAAGGCACATGGGTCAAAAATGTAACAAATGTTGATCAAAAATAAAAAATTGACAAGGCTAATAAAAAAGATAAGTTAATAATCATGTTTAGCATTTTGGATGAGGTATAACCTCATATCCATTGTGCTATAACTATAAAAGATTCTTGGGATAACATTAAATCAGTATATGAATCTAAGAATCAAAATCAAATCTTGCATCTTTAGAATCAATTGCATACTCTCAGGCTCAAATCAAATGAAAAAGTAGAAGCATTTCTTAGAAGGGTTGCAACTTTGTAGGCTTCACTTCAATCTTTAGGTAAACTGGTGATTGATGATTCTTTGGTCCTTATAGTCCTTAGAGCACTTCCCCCTACATATAAGATCTTTTTCACCACATTAAATGTCACATGACAAAGACCAACCTTTGAGGTGTTGGTGAATTTTCTATAACAAGAGGAAGCTATGCATAATTTAGAGGAAGCAGATGATGAGCATGCACTCACATCAAATTAAAAGGGGAAGAAACCCATGAAGGGTCAAAATCAATCTTCAAAGTAGAATAATCAACAAAACTAACAAGGGAACAATTCACATTTTTATAAAGCATGTTAAATTTATGAAAAATAAGGACATGACTTAAAACATTATTAGTACAACACTTTTCAATAGGGCTCATCAAGCAAGAATCCCTCCTTCAAAAAATCACCACAAATAAAAATAAGCAACCACAATGACAAAATAGATGGAAAAAAAAAATTCCAAGCCTCAACAATATGGCAATGTTGTTGAAGACAATGATTCTTCAAATTAGAAATATGGTTTAGCTAATCAAACACATGAGTCTACCACTCATCCAAGT
The DNA here is from genome assembly GCA_037957365.1 of Torreya grandis. Lineage (NCBI taxonomy): Eukaryota > Viridiplantae > Streptophyta > Pinopsida > Cupressales > Taxaceae > Torreya > Torreya grandis. Next base: position 1,182,329 of record JARHVA010001803.1, read on the forward strand.
GTAGTTTGGTATGTTGATTTAGGAGTAATTAGACACATGATAGGGAGAAAAGACTAGTTTTCTACTTTGACAAAAAATAGAATCAAAGGGAAATGTTTCACTTGGAGATGATACCTCATATACAGTACAAGGTAGTGGTGACATCAAAATTCAACTTGGAAATATGAATTACAACATTTCAAATGTTTTTTATGTTCCACAACTTAAAAAAAATCTATTGTCTATTAGTCAACTGCTTGAACAAAAAATCATGGTTGAATTTAATCACCAAAATGGTCAAAAGTTTTACCACATCAAAGACAAGTCTAGGAATTTCAAAGTGATTTCCAAGGCTTCCAACATTGGGAAAATGTTTCATCTTGATTTTGTTCAAAATGATCATTGAACACTTGTGGTCAAAGATAAAAAACTAGGAAATTTATGGCATAAAAGATATGGTCACTTGAGTTATGGTTATTTGGTATAGTTGATCAAACATGATATGGTTCGTGGTCTTCCCAAAATCAAGCAATCTTCTTATATAAGTTCTAATTACTTAGCAGGGAAATAAAGAAGAGATCCATTTAGAAAGATTGAGTATCGGTCACTTGGTAAGTTGGACTTGGTGCACATTGATCTTTATAGACATTTTGATCCCAGTCTTAGAGCATACAAATACTTTTAGATTTTTGTTGATGATTACACATAGAAAATGTGGGTATATTTATTGAAGACTAAGGATCAAGATTTTTAAGTCTTTAAAAAATTCAAGGCTATGATTGAAAATGAACTAGAAGAAAAATCAAGATCCTCCACTTAGATCAAGGGGGGAATACACTAGAAAATAATTATTAGCCTATCTACTAGCTAATAAAGTGTGAATGGAATCAATCAACAATTTATAGCTCCATATTCACCTCAGTAGAATGGAGTTGTATAACGATGTAGAAGAATCATTGTGGAAATGTTTTGCATCATGGCTAAGGATGAAAAATTGCCTAATACATATTGGGTATAATTTTATCACATTGTAGTTTACTTGTTGAATAGGTCACCCACCAAATCTCTTGATGTAATCACATCACATGAAGCTTGGACAGGTAATAAACCAAAGGTAACTCACCTTCAATTTTTTAGTTGTAAGGCATATATCAATTTTCCTAAGAAGAAAAGAAAGAAGTTAGATAAGAAAACAAAGGAATGTATTTTTGTGGGATATAGTACACAATCAAAGGTATATAGGATCCTTGATCCAAAAATAAACAAGGTACTAATCAATAGAGATGTAGTGTTTAATGAAAAGAGTGGAATCAATCCACCTTCTACACAAGAAAATGATTCAGGGAAAAATCCTATAATAATTTTAGATACTGATTGTGAAATTGAAAAGTAATATAGTCAATAAAGATCTCCAACACCACCACCTACATTTCAATGTATGCCTAAGTGGTATACAAGTACTATATGAGATGCTAACTTGAATGGAGTTTCAGATACATCCACTTCAAGACCAAGGACTCAAAACATGCTTGAGAATAGGTTAATATGGCCCTTATGAGTATTGTGAAAGAAAAATATGATTCCTCTATAGTAATATAAGCCCTATAGTTTAGACCCTGGAAAGATGCCATGAATACAAAATTACAGTCATTGATGAATAATAACACTTGGTAGCTTGTTGATCTTCCACCAAGGAAGAAACCTATTAGATGCAAATGGGTCTTTAAGACCAAGTAAAAAGTAGATGGTAGTATTGATAACTACAAGGTAAGGCTTGTTATAAAATGGTATGCTTAAAAAGAAGGAATTGACTATGAGGAGACTTTTGCTCCCACAACTAAGATAAAGACTATCAGAATGGTTTTTGCCATGGATGCACAATTTAGATGGAAAGTCCAAAAATGGATGTAAAAAGTGCTTTTTCAATAGATATTTGAATTAAAAAGTCTACATGACTCAACCTAAAGGATTTTTGGTACCTACGTACCTACTCAAGAGCATAAAGTGTGTAGGCTTATCAAGTCTCTCTATGGGCTAAAATAGAATCCTTGAGCTTGGTATAGCAAGATTGATGAGCATATCATACAACATAGATTCAATAGGAGTCTATATGAACCTTACATATACCTCAAACAACATGGGGGGGAGGTTTTTGTAGTAATTATTTATGTTTATGATCTAGTCATCAGTAGCAACACAATGAAGATGATGATACAACTAAGAATGACCTCAAGTGATCATTCAACATGATAGATCTTGGGCTGCTACACTATTATCTTGGTTTGGAGGTATGGTGGAAGGAAAATTATATTTTTTTTCAAAGATGAAGTATACCAAGATAGTGCTTGAGAAGTTTAGGATGACAAACTACAAGCCTATTGTAACACCTATGGAGACAAGAATTCAATTATCTCATACAGATCTATCACCAAAAGTAAAAGCAATTATCTATCAATAATTGATTGGAAGTCTCATTTACTTGACATATACTATGACAGATATTAGCTATGTTATCAGGTATCTTTCTTAGTTCATATAAGAACCAAAGGTGACACATTGGAAAGAAACAAAGTGGGTATTGAGATACATTAGAGGTGCATTTGAGAATGACCTAGAGTATAAGAAGAATGATAAGTTATTATTGATAGGATACATAAATAAAGATCATGCAACTTTTATTGATGATAGGAAATCCACTTCTAAATTTGTGTTCTTTCTAGGATCTAGTCCAATTTCATGGGGAAGTATGAAATAAAATTGTGCTTCTAGATCTTCCACAGAGGTAAAATATCACATTACAGTAGGATCTATCTATGAAGTGATATGAATATATCACAGTCTTTCAAGAGTTTGAGTTACACAAACTTAGCCTAAAGTTATGAATTGTGACAATCATGGTGTTCTACATCATGTTTGTAATCCAATGTTTCATGATAGAACCAACAACATAGAAGTTTAGATTCATTTCATATGTGAACATGTTTAGTAGCACAACATATAGATCCAATATTTCCCCACTCAATATCAGTATGGATATGTCTTCACGAAGTCACTTTCACATGATAAATTTGAGGCATTCAGGAATTCTCTCTCTTGTTCTCTTCAGGGTATGATCAATTGAGGGGTGAAATGTTAGAATAATTAATTAATCCTAGCCTATTGTAATAAATGTCTCAAGGTATTACACCTTTGATTGACATAGGTGACTTAGATGGGGTATTTATTAGATGTGTGATTAGTTATTGTGAGTCATAATCTCCTAAAGATTATGATATCTAATCTCACTGAGTGTTGTATTAATAAACACCTCTTGTAGTGATTTTGTTAATTCAATTAATTCAATTCCATTCCATCTTTCATTATTTCAAATAACATATTTCTAATAATTCATTTACAAGAATTCCATGGATTTCTCATACAGACTTAGTATTTAATACCATGGTAATTAAATACAAGATATATAGAAATAATCTCATGTTAAATAAAACTACTTATTTTCACAAATATATTTCCTATGTTCCAATACGACCATTGTCCATTATCTAATAAGGAAATATTACATATGTAATTGTTTTTTAACAATAAACATAATAACTAAGAATTTACCAATTCCTAGCAACATCTCGTGTTAAAAAAGCATTATAATTAAATAATATATTTTAGGAACTACATAGTAAATCCTAAGAAATCAAAAATAATAAATACTTCATTTATTATTTTAATCAGCTATAAATTGAATCACTCATAATTAATAATTGAAACATCATATCATTAATTAATGATATAAACTTAGTTTGCATATTAATAAATCTATTTACTATAAACAAACATCTATTCATTTATCAAATTATTTACATAAACATGTATATTTAATATGTCCAATTATATCTATATACATTTAAAATCCTTTTTTCCATTTATAACCAAATGACATATTATATACATATAAATGATCTTATATATGTATGTATGTATGTATGAACTATACATATATAATATATTCATCTATATGTATAATCCATAATTACTTATATACATATGTATATGTGTTCGAGTATTCTCATATCTCATGTTTCCTATTTAAGAAATAAAAATTTATTTAAACCCAAACTTTTTCATACAATCTAATAAACATCAATCAAACATTTATTTAACCATGTTTCACACAACTAGGTGAAAATAAAGAAACCATCCAACTAATACACAATTTTATAACTTCTTACTATTGTATGTATATCCAGATAAAATGGAAAATAAACCCATTAAAACTAATTATCATAAATATAATAATCTAGCCATTATATAACTAACTACATTCAGTATTTTAACTCAGAGTAAAATTCACTAACTAAAAACTTACATCTACACAGTCTGTTTGATATAATAATTCCACAAACATTAATAGTTAAGTATACCCTATCAACATTAGTATAATACATTTATAAATATATGTAAACATATATACATAGTCAACTAAATAATTTTATATATACACAATCGAGTCAAAAACTATAGTAAGTTGATTATTAACATTCAACCGTTCTATTATAATTTTAACAATTTGACTCCCTATCTATATTTAATCCTTTATAACATAGTCAATATATTATCATATTTACACAACCAAATTCTAAGACATTTAAACACATGTAATATAATATTTTATAAACTATTAACCACGAGTGTCTATACCCCATTGGCATAGTTGATTCATAATGATATAACCAAAATTAAACTATACTTATTTACATAGTCGATAACCTAACTAAGGGAAAGGTGGATAATAGAATTTATCTTTATCAAACAACATTATATGAAATTTGATCCACAATATAATAAATCATTTATACTCAACCCTTCTAAAATAGAAACACAATAAATATAAGTCAAGTGATTTCAAATAAAACCATTGCTTTATAAATCCTTGATCCAACTATCCTAAGTCGTATGGTTAAGTGAATCTCAGTTGGCCATCACTATATTCAACAAAACAAGTAATATACAAACCCTTCATTATATTGTAATGAATAAAAGAACACACATCCATAAAACACAGTCGATATAACATATAACAAAACCCAAACCAAAATTATATTCAAGCCATATGGATAATAAACTCACAATCATTTTTCCATATCTATTTTTGAGTCATAGTCACTAAAATAGTTATACCATCGAATCATAATTAAACATACACAATCATCTTGTTATAGTTTCACTGAACCAATAAATACACGTTCAATATAATGAATATATGAACCATGGTTTAAACCCCTATCTACACAAAATCTCTATGCTAAAACTACATAGTTATATATATATATATATATATATATATATATATATATATATATATATATATATATATATATATATATATATATATATATATATATATATATATATATATATATATATATATATATATGAGCTAACAAAACTCCAACTAGTAAATAAACATCAGATAACCCTACTCAAAACCCTATTTATAAAACAAAGTTTTTAATTTATTTTTATAACATATAAACATTTCATTTACATAAAATTATACACAGCTATATACCAACTAACAAATCCATATAACAATTACATAATAAACAAACCATTACAGATAATAAACCCAAAAAAACTTAGTTTCATGGTTAACCTAACCATTTGCATACATGCTATACAAAGCTAAATCATTGGATTTGATTCTATGGGCAAAATTATTATCCCATAGGGATGAATCCCTAATTATAGTTAGGGTTAAAACCCTATAACCTTATTTTATTAAACCCATTAAAATTTATTCATTGTGTAACAAGAATACAAATATTTAGATGAACCAAAATGAAACCCTACTTCTTTAATTGCTCAAATAGTCAGTTTCCTTGTCTGTCATTAAAAATCTTCTCTTTCCTTTCATTTTTCCACTGTCTACCAAAACTAACCTCAAATCCCTGAACTCCCTTATTCTCTATTTTTTCTCAGACCATTGCATGCATTTTAAAACCCCTAAAATCATGGTGACCCATTCTCTGTTACTACCAAAAAGACTCATCATCAAGTTAGAAATTATTGGCATGCCTTCCAAATTTTCCAACTCAACTACCAAACTAAAAGATTTTTCCATAATTTCTTCCCACTCGTAGTCAAACCCTCATAGCTTGTATGGTTCAAATGACCAAGCTTCAATACTAAATGATGGTTCTAGAGATTAGAGTTGACGTAATAAGTAAATAATCACAATTATTTTATTTTAACCAAAGTTCAAATGCCTAACCATTAACATCCAAAAATTAAAAATAAATACACCATATACCTAGGTAAACATTAGGTAATTAAAATATAAGTCCCCCTAGGAACCTTAGGTTTAGGTTAAACATAGTTTAATAAAATCCTTTTCTTCTATGTTCAAACATGCATTTTTAATTCTTTGTCTTATATTCATGTTCTAACAATAATTTTATTGAATGTTGTAAGTACACACCTATAAGGTTATGGAGTCAAGTATTCAAAGACAAATATGCACTTAAACATTCTATATCGTTAGTAATAATCTAATCACAACAAATAATCATAGCTGAAGATAAGACTAAACAATATAATTATTGTTCTAAACCATATTAGCGCATCTAAGCATAAATTAATCAAACACACTAAAACTTAAAAAAACCATTCATTCTATAGTGTTAAGTGGTGTGTGTTGGGTTATTATTGATTGTCAACACCTCCAACATTTCCATATGCAACATCGTCCCTACTGATACTCTCCCTCCATATCTGACTAGATAGTAGAATTTCTCTTGCATCCACCATACCAATGAAAATAGTAGTTATCCTATAACCAAGATAATCAATATAAATGCTACTAAAGCACATAAATAATGAATAATCATAATCTATATGTATATTAAAACTCATACAACTAACTAAAATAAGTAATGAGTCATAAAATAATCATTAAATGTCTATCCATATATTAACATAATGAAAAATAGTTTGATACAATAGTAATTAAATAACATTAATCTCATAATATCTATTTAATAAGAAAATCATGTTTAGTGAGGAAATCAGGATGTAGCATCCTTCCCCCTAAAACTGAGCATCATCCCGATGATACTTATTTCAAACCATAATTCTGAAATCAAATAAAATATAGTAAAAAATCAAATAACAATAATAATGCTCAAGAAAATAAATGTGGAAACAACCTATAGATCTCATAATAGTCCTCTCAAGTGGCACTATCCTTAGAATATTGGTCCCACTGGACCTTGCACTATGACACTTCTCTGTTATGTGAATTAAGTTTGTGAGTGTTAATTATTTTGATTGGTTCCACTATGACCACCCCAGTATCCAGCAACTTGTAAAGTATTCCAATATAATACATATGAAATATTAGTTACATACTTTTTAAGATAAAAAACATGAAAAACATTATGCAAGAGAGCTAGAGCTGGTAGCAAGGCAAGCCTATATGCAACAATATTGATCACTTATAAAACCTCAAAGGGTCCCACATATATTGATGAAAGCTTTGTTGATTTACCAGACTTAATCAAGCTATTATGAGGTTTAACTCTAAAAAATACTTTATAACCAATAAAAAACTATCTTGCTATTATTTTCAAATCATTATAGCTTTTTTTTTTCTATTTTTGGCTTCAACCAACCTTTATTTGATTAACTTGACCTGCTCCTCCATTTATAAAAGCATTTTAGGAAAAAATACCACCCTATCTTCTAGCTTGTCTCAACTAATTGGTGTTCAACACCTCTTTCCATATAATGATTCAAATGGAGCCATTTTTAAACCTAATTAGTATGAGTTATTATAAGCAAACTGTACTAGTGGAAGATACTCTTCCCACTTTTATTATTGATCCATATAATACATTTGAAGAAGACATTCTATAACTTAGCCCTTTCTATTTGTCTTATTAGTTCCCAAAATTTCACCGAAGCAATTGGGCCCTTGTCAAGTATGGATGCCAATTTTCTTACCCAATTCTAGTTTTCAAGTGCCTTTGGTCTGTTAAAAATCCAAGTGAGTTAAAAAATCCTATCTATGCACTTTGAATCACTTTTTATAATTGCCTTATCCTAAGACCTTTTGATTTAAAATCAAATAAAATGGGAACAATTTAAAAAATGCCATGGACTTAGTTTAATTTTTATACTAAGGTTTGGTCATGTTTATTAACATGACCAAACCTTAATATAAAAATTCATGCTTAGTCCTTTTTTATTTCCTATAGCATGGTCCCTTTTATTTATTTACAAGGTCTACTTAACATTGGTACCTTTGTTATACACTTAGCATAAAAGTCTCAGGTCCCCTTCATATTTATAATCACCCCAAAACCTTAGGATAATTCCTTATCCTACATTTTATTTCCCAAGATCGAACTTAAAAATTTCACTTGTCCAATTTGAGACAATCACAATCAAGCTGGTAGATCACAATTGAATGGTGCACATTGACATGGAGGAAGGTGATTGAATGATGAAAGAGTAGTGTTGAATCATCAAAATTTCCAAGAGCCCCACAAGAGTGATAAGTGTCACCATCTTGATGGGTTTCTTATTGATCTAATGGCACACATGGGTCAACAAAGTCAAAGAAACCTTTGAAATAATGTGAAGAGGACATGTGTTAAACTCTTGACAAGTGGGACCAACAATTTAATAACTGTGTGGATGTAAATTAAGCTTAGCTAGTATTCAATGGGGCTTAAATTTGATGATCATGCAGACATCATTGATGGTCATAAAAACATTATATTATGGGTGTAAAGACTTTAAATTCAACCCACGGTCATTTTTTATTGGGTATTAAATTTAATGGTCATGCGGCCATCAAAGACATTCGTGTAGATGTCAAATGATGGTCGTGTGAACATCAAATTTAAGACATGATCATTTTTAAGAAAAATAAAAAGTGGGCAAAGATATTTATAAATATAGAGATATGGAAAATGCCACATGGGAATACACATCATATTCAAAGGTCCTATGCAGAGAAGTTTATGAAGCTTTAACCAATGATAAATGAATTGACTAAGCAAGTTTAAAATCAACCATGGGAGCTCCACAGGAAGTTTAAAGGCACTTTTGCTAAAGTATAAAGTTAGGGTAGAGAGTGGGTTTCTAGATATGCCAAATATTGTTTCTAAATTGGGACCCTGGTGATTGGATAATGCATAAAGCCCATTTATGACTATAGGACAAATATATTACATGTTTATAGCTTGTATATAATACAAAGGGAATTATGTTCATATAATTAATGACCTCTGTATAGATCTCAGGTAAAGACTATATGATGGGGAGTTTTAAAAGGGTGACAAGTATGTCTTCAATACATTATAATCCAATGTGGCTTTACTAACCTCTCATGTGCTCATTTGAATACCTCCTTGGGGAAGCTTCCCAGGAGAACTATAAGTGTCAGTTGTAACTTGGCAATTCAAAAATGTGTAAGTGGGGCTAAATTTTTTCCAGTAGATCAATGGTGCAAATAATGCACTTTTGTATTCAAAATAAAATTTTCATAAAAGGATAGATGTATTGAAAAAGACAAATTCACTAAAGGGACAAAAGTATAAAAGGGGCAAATATGTGAAAAAGTAGATTGGAGCCAAAAGGATAAAAAAGTCATTTTAACCTAAATTTGGAATTTTTCATCTAATTTATTTGTTCTGAGATCCTCTATGGGAAAAATATTATATATTTGTGAGATCAATGTGGAACACTCCCAGGGAGATCTTCAAGCAGCCATGAATCAAGAATATTTTCCAGTCATCATTGCAAGAATAGGTTGTTCTATGGCATGCATAAAGGAAGGGTAGCTATCTAAAAGATTACAATTTTTCCATCGATTAATAGAAAATCATCTCCAGGTATTTGTACAAAAAATAAAATCTATTTGGATCCTCAAATGAATATCCTCCTTTTATCTCATGTGAAAGGCATTTTTAGCCAAATGATCAGATGATATGCTCCAAGTCTTCATTATTCCTTATAGAGGTAGTTAGAACAATGATTTTTATTGTAAATGGATGAAGATATTAAGTGTGGAAAAGGGCATATTATAGTTAGAATCATCTTGGCAAACTTGGAAGTGTGTTTTGTAATTTTTCAAGTTGCAACCTGTAGTCCCCGTATTGAAAATTTATAAATAAAAGGCTTGTATTCTATTCAAAGGGTTGGTTGGCCAATGTGATAGTCCATGTCTTCATTAGTATAGGCTCTTCCACATTTTGGGATCATTATTGTGTGTATTTTTCCTCTCTTGATAAGGTGGTTATAGCTATACAACCATTAGCAATCTCTGAGATCATATTTATATGTCTCCCCTACCCTACATAGAGCAAGTATACCATGTTGTCCCCATGAAAACATTTTGAAACACTGATATGTGTAATAATTTCTCACAAAGTTAATTAAAATGTTTGTGGTTATTTGCTATTTTATATTGATGAAGTGTAATAATATCTTTTACAAATGTTGTTGATTTGATATCTTATTTTATGCTCATTACTGATTATAATCTTGGGCTTAGATCTGGATTATAAATCCTTTTTTGCATTATGTTTTGGAATATGTTACTAAATAAATTATTAGGGCACCCTAGGTTTATTGTTTAGATAGGAAAATAAAAGTGAGATTTTAGTTTTAGTGTATGTTCTATGATTTCATGAATTATTTAGGTATTTGCATTTCATTGGCACCAATAAGTGTAAATCACTTCTAGTAGTTCCATTATCTTTCATTTAATTTTTATATGTATTTGATATAAGTGATGTCATGAATGTTGAATGAATCCTTGTTGACTAAAAACCACTAGCACACTATCCCCCTTTATATAATTATCTAACTATCCTACCCTACAAATAATACACCCTTTGCATAATTTAAGTGTTATTGATTAGTAGATGCATAAGATATTGCATACTTGACATGTGTCTACATTTCGTGATTTAAAACCCAAAATTTCAATCTTTTATTTAGCCCCTATGTTGTTAAAAATTATTTTGAATGAAGCTCACAATAACATCCATATCTATCTTTAGTAACTTGTATATGACTTAGAGCATTTGTGCATTTCATGTGACAACTCTTCACGGGTGAAGTGTGAAAACTTGGTTATACCCTTGTCATATTTATTCCTTGTGCCAATAATCTCCATGGAGGTTGAGTTGTAAAATCTCTCCATGTGAGTAAGCTACCCCATAGGTCCTCTCACCTTGGTTCAGGCAGAGCTAGAAATAGTAGGGAGATAACCATACCCTTTTTAGGTGCCTCTCAATCATTTTTTACATTTAGTCTAATCTTGATGCCAAACCCTTCCCTGACTATAAAAACATACTAGTGGGGTTTTCATCATTATTATCTATTATATTTGAGTGTGCAAGGCTGAGCATAGGAGGTGTAAAACTAGGAACCAACACTCTTTCTAGCACCATTACCAGGGATAATTCTTGTTGTGAACTAGGAATTTGACTAAGAAGAGGATATTAGTATTGTGTTAGTGAATGAAACAAAATAAAAAACACACTAAACTAACATCTTCATGCCTAGTTACTAGGGTGAGCTTAGTAACAAAAAAAAAATGACAAACACAACTAAAAATTAAGGAAAAACAAGAATTCCTTCACCTTCCTTGGATGCTCTAAATGCCTTTGTAGTAGTGGCTTACTCAGTTTTGTGCTCATGAAGTCCTTGGTAATGGAAGCTTGGCTACCTCCATATCTCCTTGGAACCTTTGGCTTTAGCTTAGCTTGGAATCAATTTGGCATGGTAACACTAGTTTGCATGAAGCTTTTGGAATCAATCATGCATTATAAATTTGCACAAATTAAGATTAAAAATGATGTTCATGGCCTCTCTATTTATAGATTTTCAAGAATAACCAGAGTCAACCATGACTGTCCATCTCAAGATTGAGATGTGTGGTCATGGATTAAATGAATTATATAATTAAAATACATAATTATTCTCATCATGAATTTGGAATAAGGGACATTAATGAGGCATGGGAGGTAATAAAGAGGCATGGGAGATAATCCTGATATTTGTGGCATTTATGGCCTAGGGATGTCTTTCCAATAAATGAGGTCACCTGATGATGCATATATTCAATATTAATTTATAAAAATAAGTTTTTAACAAGTCTCCATGGAATTATTAATTAGGCCTTGATTTGGATTAATTAGCTCTTAAGCATGATTAAGCACTTTATGCATAAATTGCTCAAATTGATCAGAATATCTTGTTATTGGTTTGAAATTTGACTAGATTAGAATTAAAAGTCAATGTCAGATGTGTTAGATCCATTATCCCATTTAGTATGTTTCCAATACAAAATAATAAATACATGCATCTCATACAAGAAATTTGATATAAAAGAGCAATCTAGATCACCTAGGTACAAAATTGGCATTTTGACTCAAAATGATTTGATCAAAGCTAGTTGGACCATAAATTGCATTACCCCATTTAATGATACTCTGGCCAAAATTGGCACTTGAATATATCAATTTTTAACTCATTTAATGTGCTTTAGTGTTTTTAGACCAAATTGTACACTTTGGTGAAAATTGGTCAAAAGCCTGGTTGGAGGTTATCGATGGCTAGATTTAGGTGTCTATAGCTTGTCTCTATTTAGGAAGACATTGCAAGATATAAGCATAGTAATATATTTTAAAAGAATGAAAAGGTCTTATATTCCTATAACTACAATGATGATAAACTAATTGTATGATGGTTTTTCCCCTTAAGGGAACAATTGGCACAAGTAGGTCAACAAATGGTTCCTTGACAAGAAGCGAAATGAGGGGAACAAAGAAAGGAAAGATAATGGGGTGAAAACATAATGATTTTGAAAATTTAGTTAAAATCACTGACAATGTAAGTGGGATGATATACAATGGTTTGCCCAAAGGTGGTTATAAGCATTGTACCCTAATAGTGGCAATGTGGTATGATAACACAATGATTTTTCCATAGGTGGTTATAATCATTAAGAAGATGGAGCTGCCCCAGTTAGGATAGATAAACAAGATAACAACATGCCCCTATATGGGTAGAAAAAGTAAAATGGTGAGAACATACTAATTTTCCCAAAGGTGATTATAATCATTGAGAAATGTAGGTGGAATGGTGTATAATGATTTACCCATAGGCGGTTATAATCATTGGACCTCAATTATGGTAAAAATGATAGACTTGGTCAAGGATGATGATAACTTAACACAGAGGGTAATGATGAATTAGAATAACCTACTAGTATGGAGATGCTCATTCAAACTAATAAAGGTTGAAATTCTTTTGTGGTTAATTACTCTATTTGAGATATGATTGGGATTGAATCGAGATGTCAGTGTTGAAGAGATGTTGATGCTACCACTGCTAAATAGAATTCTTGAAGTTGAGGTTTGATATATCATGTGTTGGTAGGCATCATGGTATAACTTCATGAGACTTGGTCTAAATATCCATAATGATTGACTCTAAAAATCCATTACTCAAATAGAAAACAATGCACCAATAATAGAAACCATGATGATAATGTAAACATATGATTGTGGATGGATTTGAGTATAAGTGTGGACAAGGAATCACCTAATGAACACACATAAACTGAATCAAGGCAATAGTGCTAAAAGAAAATAAACAAAATAAGCAAAAACAAATAAATAAACAATGTAATAGAAACCATATGAACATTGCCCCTAAAAAATAGGTGACAACTTAACAAATAAATAAATGGGGGAATAAAAGAAAAGGAAGGGGGTGGCTGAGCTATCTCCATATGCACTAAAGAACTTTAGGCCAAATGTAGTTCTCCCAAGGAATGGGAAGATTGTGATAAGTAATGAAAAAAATAGAATATATGTGATAGAAGAAGAGGAATGGTCTTGCAAAATGACAAGTACGTAAGAGAAAAGGCCAAAAAGGATGGGGAAACTAAGTGACAAGTGGTTTTCTTGAAACTTAGTAAGGGTTACAAAAATCTTTAAATCAAAGGTGGTCAAATGTTTGTGGTTTTTTCTAATGATTTTACAAATATTTTTGGAATTTTGGAAATATCTCAACTCGATCAAGAATGACGAGACACTAAATGGTTCAAGATCACAAAATGGTGGAATTATTCAAACTTAGGTTGCTCACAAAATGATGAGAGCAATCAAACTTAGGTTAATCATAAAATGACAAGAACATGGTGGAAAGGGTGACTGAGATAACCTCAATAAGTATCGAGTGCTACCTACATAGTCCCAGAGTAGGACCTCATGTCACTGTAGTTCTACCCTATAATGGAGGAATTTGATTAGTGTAGTAGTCAATTCAAACAAAATAGGCATAGGTGGTAAAAAGGCATAGCATGGCATATGAAGTGACAAGTTGGTATGTCAAGACTTAATAAAAAATATTACTCCTAGTTTACCCATAGGCAGTTATAACTAAGACACATCATCATAGATCAATGGTACTAATTTGCCTAAAAGTGGTTATAATTAGTAGAAAGACTAGTGATAGAAAAGGAATAACAAACAAAGGATCTAACTACCAAAACATCTATCATACTACTCCAAAATATGATCTTTGTCTAAAGTACTTGAAATAATTGATAAAATTGATCAAATTCCTTGGTACTAAAAATGTGTAATGAATGATAAAAACCAAGGTCAAATAGGCCAGGCTTTAGAACACATCTAGTCAATATAATGAAATGGTAAAATGGATAAGGATAAGAGGATGGATAAGAATGATATTTGTATAAAGAAGAATAGTGATAAAATGGCACCACTAAAATGGTCTTTATAGATAATACACCTTAGCACTCAAGAATAGTACTGCTTGAGGTGAATAATATTCATTGGCTTAGGAAGATCATCTCTATTTAGTGTGGTAAGCATGTATGCCCCTTATCCATAATCTACAGTAATGATGAAAGCCCTTGATGAGATCAAAATATGGCTCATCATTGACATGTTATTTACTTCAAATCATCTCTTGAAGGATATTATCTTATACAAATCTTAGATTCTTAGATAGCTATTACATGGAAAATAGATATTTGTCTTGTTTATATTAAACCCAAGACTGAATCTTTAATTTTTCATTAATGTCTAATATATAACATGTTTTAGTAATATTTTGTGTGAATAATGCTTAGAAAGAAGACATAGGTGATGTACAGTGAACATTCCCTTTTGATCTCCACCCAGCAGAACTACAGACTCTGTAGGCTCATTTCTATGGACTCTGTAGGCTTGTTTCTACAGACTCTACAGACTTGTTTCTATGGAATATGTAGGCTTGTTTATATGAACTTTATAGGCTTGTTTCTATGGACTCTATAGGCTCATTTCTATAGACTCTGTAGGCTTGTTTCTATAGACTCCATAGGCTTATTTCTATGGACTCTACATGCTTGTTTCTACAGACTCTGTAGGGTCAATACCAAGAATTCTATAAGGATAGTAGGAAGCTGGAGACCAGATAGGATAAGAAAGAACCATTCCAGTTGGAATCACATAAGGAGAATAATCACCTACTATTTTGAAGGCCCTACTTTTGATAGAGTTGTATATAATCAAATTTTAGGACTATTATAGGATAGGATATTTATTTCATCAAAATAATTGGTCTCTTGGAAATCCAATCTCTAGATAAAGGGATTGACTAGGAGTCCTATTATTTTTCATCCTATTTTGAGTTGATTGTATTAGTATAAAGTGTAAGACTTTGACTATATAAAAAAAGAGGAAAAATAGAAGAAAATAGAAGATCAAGAGTTAGATAAGCATACAAGATTCAATCAAATTGTAATTATTTCATTTTTATGAATTAATACTTCAAGTTTATAGCATTGATTAAGCTTTATCCCTGAGTCTGAGAGGAGTAAGGGCCCACTCTCCTTGGAACAAGGAACTATGTATAGTATTTATATTTTGTTTTACTAGTTAGAATCTTGTTACTATTGGCATTTATTTATAAAAAAATGTCAAAACAAATTCATAGTTTAAAAAGCACATTTTCTTATTTCATTTCTTTTCTACGTAAAGTATGTTTTCTTTTACAGCAGAAGTGTGAAGCAAATTTCCTTTCATAAGTATGAGTGTGAATTTATTTTCCCTATAAACATAAAATAGGAGTGTGATCTTTTACTTCCAACAAAAGAGTGGATTGATTTGAGTTCTTTCTTTTTTAGAAAAATCATGAATCAAGTAGTTTAGTCAAACTTAGAATAGGATCAACAAGCACCCCCATAAGCAGACTTCTAGATCTACCATCCCATACCTTATTGCAGATAGCTTTGGACACCGGCCCTGGTTGATAAGACACCAATTGAATTTGGTTAAATGGGGAGTTAGATGACACTCATCATTTTTGGCACTATTTTTGGGGATGATAAGGTGTTAGTAAGGTAATAATAATTATTGATCTAGAGAAAAATTAAAAAAAATTAAAATACCATAAAACAAAAACAATTAATAAATTGATGTACCATCCTAGAAATTCTAAAAGATGATTTATTCCAAAGTTTCCACCAAGAACACAAGTGGATACTCCTTCAACATCTCTGAGTAGTGAACCAGAAGATACAAGTGAAACCTATTTCCAAGAATCTTCTAAAACTGGGATAGGAACTAGGCCATTTTCACACACAAGCCCAATAGGACAAATTCCTCAAGATCAATCTCTTATAGGAAGAAATTATTTAGAGATTGCCAAGGACTTAGAAGAAGCATTTCAGAGATCCATAGCTGAAGAAATTTTTTAGAACTTGGAACAACCTATAACTGAGACCACAAACATTCAGTGGGAAGATCATCCCAGTTTTGAAATATCATCAGAAGAAGAAATGGCTCACCAACAAAATCAACAAGTCACACAACTAGGAAGAACTTTATCCTTTCCTATCATTGTAGATCCTAATGATCAAACCCCCATGAAAAATATTTCACTAGCTAATCTGCCAAATTTATGGGGATGATCTATAGAAGATCCTGATTAATTCCTATTTGAGTTTAAGGTTCTATGCCAAACTTATGATTACACAATTGATAGCCAAAAATTAAAACTATTTCCTTCTAAAATTAAAGATGTAGCTATGAGATGGTTCATGGGTTTACCTAGTGATTCTATTAAAACATGGGATGACATGGAAATATAATTCTTGAACAAACACCAAGATTACTGCCAAGTGCGAGAAAGAAAAGAGGATTTCTTCAAAATCAAACAAAATGAGGATGAATCTTTAGAGGATTATTTGGATAGATTCATGTTCACTCATAAAAGAAGAAATTATCCACTCACTGAAGACATTCAAAAATTGGTTTTCTTGAAAGGATTAGATGAAGACACTAGAGATGCCTTAAATCTGATGGGTAGAGGAGACATAAATAAGTTGGCTTTTGACTAGATTTTTGAGCTCTGTAGCAATTACTCTCAAATAAAACCTAGAATTAAGAAAATAAAGTTTGGGAAATCTAATGACGTAGGTAAATTAATGGAATAATTTGCTAATCTCAAAACAACTATTTTGGTAACACTAAATAGTACTTTAGATGGCCTTCAAGCTAAGGCAAATGCAATATAGCCTTTAGCAATCTACTATCCTAAGTGTAGATAGAAACACACCCTTAGAGACTGCCCTCTAAATAGAACCAATATTTCATCATGTGGGATCTATGATGCAACAGATCATGATACAAAATATTGCACCCTTCTTGTTTTAAAGAATCAAATGAAAACACAAGTCCAGTCCATTAAAGAAGTAAATTATATTCAGAGACAAAACTTTGGTCCACAAAACCAGGCTCAAAGATAGTTTAGTGCAAGAAATCCAGTTAATCCATAGATGGCACCATGGAATGTTTCAGTTCCTTCACCATTTTGGAATCAACCCCAAATTCCATCAATTCAAAATCCATGGGAAGGACAAGATTGGATGCCAACACCTCCATGGATGGTGCCATAGCCATAACAATAATGGGTACCACAATAGCATTGGATGCCATAGCCATATCAATAATGGAATTAGTAGTAAAACCCACAGTCACAATTCACCCAACCTAGAAGACCACTTCAACAACAAACCATTATGCCACCCCTAGTTATTCAGTAACAAGGACAAATTAATCAACCCTCGATGCTTACGCAACCAATAGAAAATGCAAAAAATAAACAACCAACACTTGTTTATGTCAATGAACAGGAAGAAACAATCAATGTGGGAGCTATTGAGTGCTCAGACATGCATTTGAGATCAGGAAAAACTATACAAAAACCTCCAGTACTCATTTATGAGATACGTAATGGAAATGAATAGGCATAATCATCTAAATTAAGCACTAGAGAAGCTAAAATCAAAATGAGCCCTAAAGAAAACAAAGGAAACACTACTACACTAGTAGTTCCTTTTCCTAAAAGATTAAGAGAAACTGATATCAAACCAGACTCAAAATTGGTCCATGAGTTACAAAAAATCAATATTGAGGTACCCCTTCTATAAGCTATTAGGGATATACTTGAATTAAATAAGATAATCAAAAAATTCTATATTAAGACACCTAGGAGAAAGGTAAAATATCTTGGAACCATTCATGTTGATGGAAAAGTTGCTGATTTATTAGCAGGAAAATTATTAGTTCCAAAATATGCAGATTCAGGAAGCCCAGTGATCACAATCACAATCAGAGGAAAAGAAATTCCTAATGTCTTGGTAGATTTGGGAGCAACAATCAATGTCATGACAACTGATACTCTCCATGCATTATCTCTTATGAAAATGCAACCTACAACTACCATTCTTCAAATGGTGGACTATTTGGTAACAAAACTAGAGGGAAATATAGAAAATGTTGAAGTATTAATAGAATCTTGGGAATATCCAGTAGATTTCATGGTCTTGTAACCCAAAACAAAGAATCTAGGTTATCCTATAATCCTAGGTAGACCATGGTTGGCTACTTTAGCAGCATTGATTGATTGTAGGTCAGGAGACATGACCATTTCCAATGGGTTAAAATCCAAATGCATCTCTTTGTATCCTCCTACAAAACCATCAACAAATTTCATACAAGAACTTTGGGTGGATGAATTAGATAACACATTAAACAACATTTCCTCCTTAGCCATGATCACAGTCAAAAAACACTAGGAAGAATTGAATGGAGACATATACCCAAAATCTATAGACTCTGCCAGTCTAGAAACTATAGACTCTACTAGTCTAGAAACTATGAACTATGCCAGTCTAGAAACTATGGACTTTGCCAGTCCAAAAGCTATGGAATGCCTTAGTTTAGGATTCTTGGGTCTGATGGAAAATTTTGAAACCTCCAAATTCTACTTCTGCTAGTACTTCTTCATCATATGATCATAGACTGATTCAGGAAAGTGTGTGGAATTTGGCAGAACAATAACAAACTCATTTCTTAGATGCATTTCATTATTCTTTAGCAAGACTGATTCCTCCTAGAAAAAAGTTTGTTGATAATGTAACTATGTTTCATAAGCTACTTCCTCATCCATGTCCTCTTAACTCATTAATTAGTGAGTTTAAGAAAATAGAATCCAACTACCCAGGTACAAAACCAATCATGGTATTACCTATAAATTTTTTGAACATCAATAGTTGGTTGACAAATGAAGAAGAAGATCAACTCTTTGAAGTATTGGAAAGACATACCAGAGATTTTGCTTGGGATTATACCAACATGAAAGGAATTCACCCCAATATATGCACTCATCACATCTACACAGAATCTGTCAAATTGGTCAGATAACCACAAAGAAGAATAAACCCAGCACTAAAGGAAACAGTCAAAATAGAAATCCAAAAGTTGCTGGAAGTTGGGTTTATTTACCCCATCTCAGACAGCCAATGGGTGTCACCTTTGGTAATTGTGCCCAAAAAAAATGGAAAGTTGAGAGTATGTGTGGATTATAGAGAATTAAACAAAGCAACATTAAGGGATTACTTTCCTTCACCTTTTATTGATCAATTTCTTGATAACTTGGAAGAAAGAAATATTTTTCTTTCTTGGATTGGTTTAGTGGGTATAACCAGATAATGGTAGCAGCTGAAGATCACGATAAAACCACATTTACCTACCCTTGGGGAATTTTTGCTTACTGAGTACTTCCATTTGGACTATGTAGTGCTCTAAAAACCTTCTAAAGAGTAGTTTTGGCGATCTTCTCTGACCTTACAAATGATTGTGTTGAGGTATATATGGATGATTTCACTATTTATGGTGAAACTTATGAAGAAGCTCTTACAAACTTGGAAAGAGTATTGATCATATGTGAGGAACATCAATTATCTTTGAGAAATGAGAAATGTTTGTTGATGATGGATGAAGGAATAGTTCTGGGACATCATATTTCTACAAAAGGCATTTAGGTAGATCCAAAGAAAACTGAAATAATTTCCAACTTGCCCATTCCACAAACACAAACTGAAGTTAAGAGTTTTTTAGGACATGCTAGTTAATATAGACACTTCATAGATAAGTTTAGCCAAATATCTGCCCCTATGTTTGCCTTGCTTATAAAAGATAGTACATTAAAATGGAGTGATAGTTGCTAGTAGACCTTTGCAACCATCAAAGCTAAACTTGTTACTGCTCTAGTATTAAGAGGACTAGATTGGACTAAGCCATTCCAAATATACATAGATGTTTCCAATACAACACTAGGAGTAGTTCTTGGACAAAAGGATGAAGAGGGTAACATGTATGCTATATATTATATTAGCAAAAACATGACATCTACTAAAAGAAATTACACCACAACTGAGAAGGAATTCATAGCTGTAATTTATGCTATGAATAAATTCAGACACTATATAACAGGCTATAAGGTATTTCTCTATACAGACCATTTATCTATTAGATTTCTTACCAACAAACCAATTGTGGGAGGTAGGATTACTAGATGGCTATTTCTCTTTCAAGAACTTTGATGTTACTATTATAGACAAACCAGGGAAGTCTAATATGGTTGCTAATTTCTTGTCAAGAATGAACACTACAGGTGAAGAAGAACAAGTGAAAGATGACTTTCTAGATGAACAATTATTTTCTATTTTAGCACAATCTCCATGGTTTGCTGATATAGCCAATTACCTCACCATAGGGAAGTTTCCTCTACACTTTTCACAAAAAGAGAAAAATGATTAATCAAAGAAAGTTCTTCTTTTAAATGGATTAATGGAATGTTATTTAAACCTGGACCTGATCATGTGTTTTGCAGGTGTGTGGCAAATGGCGAAGCTTATGATATCATCAGAGCTTGTCATGATGAACTGAGAAGAGGCCATTACTCAGCTTAAAGAACTATACATAAAATCCTTAGAGTAGGATATTATTGGCCTCATCTTCATTAGCAAGTAAAAAGGTATGTTAGACACTATGATGCTTGTTAGTGAATTGGACAACCTACTCTTTCAATAGAGATGCCCATGCACCCTCATCCTCAATTGGTTTTAGAACCATTTAAGAAATGGGGAATTGATTTTATTGGTCCAGTGGATCCTCCTTCTAGAGGAAAAGAATATCTTCTAGTTTGTATAGACTATGTGACCAAGTGAGCATAATTGTGAAGCAAATTTCCTTTTATAAGTATGAGTGTGAATTTATTTTGCCTACAAACATAAAATAGGAGTGTGATCTTTTACTTCCAGAAAAAGAGTGGATTGATTTGAGTTCTTTATTTTTTAGCAACAAGTGTGAATCAAGTAGTTTAGTCAAAATTAGAATAAGATCAACAAGCACCCCCATAAGTAGACTTCTAGATCTACCATCCCATACCTTACTACAGATAGCTTTGGACACCAACCCTGGTTGATAAGACACCAATTAAATATTGGTTAAATGAGGATTTATATGACACTCATCAGACCTTATCCAATTTGGTTTGAATTTACCTTCATGCTTATTCTTAGCCATGGTATTCTTTCAGTTTTCTTTAAGAACAAGATCACCAAGTTCAATTTTTCTATATTTGACACATCGATTATAGTGGCCTTTGAGTTAGTTCTGATATGCCTAAATATTATTGAGCATAGCTATACATTTTTCATCAAGTAGTTCTAGCTCTTATAGGTGAGCTACTCGATAGTCGTGATCATCTGGGACATGTTTAAAAGATATGCATAGTGAAGGCAATTCAACCTCAATGAGAAGGATGGCTTTAGTACCATAAATAAGTGAGTATGGAGTGGCTCTTATAGGATTAATATTATTGGTATGGTATGCCTAAAGGATAGGGAATATCTATAGGTACCATCATGATCATCATCATTGCTAATATTTTTGAGAATATTGACAATGGTTATGTTCGATGCTTTAGTTTGGCCATTACCTTGAGGGTAATATGTTGTATAAAAATGTTGTATGATGTTATATTTGGTACATATCTAGTCTACATACTTGATCTTGAATGATCCTTTATTATCACATATAATGTCAGAGGGGATACCATAGCAATAAATGCGATGGTTGAAGATTAATTTGGAAATTTGCTTTTTAATCATGTAAGTGAGGGGTATAGCTTCAAATGGTGATAAGATATATTTGTGGCCATCAGATGAAGTAGGGTTGATCTTCCCAATGAGGTCAAGTCACCATGTAGTAAATGACAATGATGTCAACATCGGTTTCAAAGTTTGTGCTAGGGCATGAATTAGATTAGCATGCCATTGATTTTTGGCACACTTATTTACATATGCATCTACATCTTCATCCATCATTAGCCAATAATAACCAGTACACAAGAGATTTTTGGATAGGACTACCTTGTTAGAATGAGCTCCATATACTCCTTCATGAACTTTTCTTAATACTAGTGTAGACTCTACCAAAGTTAAACAATGAAGTATAGTTTCATCAAAACTATGATGATAAAAGGTGGATCCAAGTAGAGTATAATGAGTGGAATGATGAATAAAGGATTTGCTTTGTTTTCTAGATAGGTTAGGTTGTATAACTTGGTCATGAAGGTAGTTTTAAAGGTTTGAGTACCACATAGAATTAGGACCAATAATATTACAAATCATTGCAATGATTGAAGGTTCATGAGCCGATGTGAACAAATTCTCAACAAGGAACTGATAATCTCTAGCTTTATCTATTTTTTGAATCAGAGAGCTGATAGTAGCCATGGCATCTAAAGTTATATTACTAGCCCTTAGTATATACTCAAATTGGATATTTGTAATTTGTTGTTGTAGGGTATCGACCATAGCCTTATATGGAACCAACTTGTCATCTTTGGTTTGAAAATGGTCTATGACCTGATTTATGATTAATTGAGAATCACCATGAAAATTTAGATGTGATATATTCAATTTTACTACCTGTCAAATTCCTATAATAAGTGATTCATACTTAGTTATATGTTTTTATACAAGGAAAGCTGATTTTGAAAGATTTAGGGATTAGATCCCCCTATGGTGTAATAAATAAGAGGCTTGCCCCTGATCTATGTGTAGTAAATGAACTGTTAAAATATAGCTTCCAATGCTACTCCTCAAGAGGAGTATCAGTGATGGTCATTATGGATTCATCATGGAAATGAAATGTGAGTGGATTTGTGTTTGTAAGAGGTGCTTTAGCAAGTTAATCTGTAAGAACTTGTCCCTTGATTTCCTTTTGATTGACATACTCTATGTCAAACTCATTAAAAAGCATGATCCATTTGGCCATTCTATCTTGTAAAGTTTTTTTAGATATTAGATACTTGAGTGGATCTACTTTTGAAATGACCATGGTCTTATTATTCAACATGTAATGGTGTAGTTTTTGAGCTACGAAGACCATGGCTAAACAAGCTTTTTCAATAGGTGCATATTTATGTTCATATGTGACCAAGGTGTATCCGAGGTAGTATAAAACATGATATTTTACATTGTCATCATGTTGAGCCAAGAGTGACCCTAGATCATTATTGGTAGTAGATAGGTATAAATAGAATGGCTTTCCCAGTATAAGAGGTAATAACATAGGTAGATTAGTTAAATAGTCCTTGACTTGTTGAAAAGCTATTTGGTAGTGATCATCCTAGTGAAATACAACTCCATTATTTAGAAGATGTGTAAATGGGTGACACTTTTTTGCTAATTGAGAGTTGAAGCATTAGATTGATTAGACCTTATCCTACAAACTATAGAGTTACTTCAAATTGGTTGGTGGTGGCATCTTAGTTATATCATGGACTTTAGTCAAATCAAATTCAATACCTCTATGAGACACAATTAAGCCAAGTAATTTTATTGAGGTTACACCAAACACACATTTTTATAGGTTGAGTCTGAATTTTTACTCTTGTAATCTTTCAAATATCTTACATAGCACTGTTGGATGGTTAGCCTTGGTTTTGGACTTTCCTAATATGTCATTGACATAGTCTTTAACAATATCATGCATTATATCATGGAATATGACAATCATGGCCCTTTGATATGTAGCTTTAACATTATTAAGACTAAATGGCATTACTTGATAACAAAATGTTCCCCATGGAGTGGTGAACATTGTTTTATGTTGGTCTTCTAATGCTATTCTAATCTGGTTGTATCCTAAAAATCCATCCATGAGTGAAAGCATTTCATAACTACCATGGAGTTGATGATCATGTAAATATTAGGCAATGAAAATTCATCCTTAGGACAAGCTTTATTGATGTCTCAAAAATTAGTACAAATTTTGATTCTTTTAGGCTTTTTGTTAATAGGCACATCATTAAATATCCATTCTGATCAGTCAATGGATCATATATATCCTAATTCCAAGAGTTTTTACAACTCTTTATTTAATAATATAATAATTCAAGGATGCATCTTATGTAGTTTTTTTATCAGTTTGGCATCAGATTGACCACAAGGTGGTGCAAAACCAAGATAGGGTCCAAACCTAGCATACAAGAATAGGTCCACGTAAAGATATCTACAAATTATCTCAACAAATTTGTAAAGACTTTATGTTCCTCCTTAGTGAGGGATATGCCTAACTTTATCCACTTTAGGTCTAATGGATTTTTGATGTTTACCTCTATTGTATCCTCGACTAGAAGGGTCAAATCATCTTTTAAGCTATTAGGCAAAGACTTGAACTATTGGACTATATCAGGGTCTTTTGTTAGGACTTACTCTTCAAATTCTCCTAGGCATGATGAATCTAAGTCCCCTAATGGGAGATCTAGCCATGTGATAAAAATAATTAAAAAATATTGAATAATTTGATCAAATACTTGTTGCATAAAATTGAACTTGGATCCATAAACGAGTTCATCATTAGTGGTCTCCTAGTCTAAATTTGAAGAAGAATGAACATCCCCATCTAATGGTGCCTAAAATAGGTTTTCACCACTAGATTGGCCTTTATCTTTACTTTTCCCTGGTTAGAAAGCACCTCAAAGAGGTTTTCACTTTGGGACCTTAATGGTTTACTTATTTATTTTTGGCTAAGGGTGTTCACTCATTATCTAAAATAGGCTTTAAGATCCAATGTAATTGAGAATACTAATTTGAAATCTCTGAATGGAACATTATCTCTAAGGCCTAAAAAGTCACAAAATGCTTCATCATTATAAAAATCATTAATCAACAAAGTGGATTCTTGTTGGTCCCAATCTATTAGTTGGGGATAGTATAATGTTAATGGGTTGTGATGAATGACTGGGGTAAGGGTACAAATGGCATTAGTATTGAATAGGTTAGTCTCAGCCAGGTCATCAAAGGTGAGGCTATGATTGAACTCTGCTTCACTATCGACATCATCCTCACTATACATTGGTGATTAAATTTAAATAAGATATGTGGGATCACCACCAGGTAGTTTAAATCCATTTTCATAAGGTCTTTCATACTTAGTCATGGAAATTGGCTTGATGGTTCCTTGCTAATTCAGTCCAAGGCCTCTTCCTTCATAATTGTGATGATCCATGATCCTATTGGGAATAGGATACTTTTCACTTTTATAAAAATTAGCTTGGTTGTCTTTGTATAACCATGATTCATCCCCTTCAAGAAGGTCACATTATAGGCTAGATATTACAATATCAAATCAACCTCTATCTCTCATATTACAAATGCTAGTACAAATGTGATAGGTCCCTTATCTTTTTTCTTTAATTGCTAATGCATATATGGGGTGATGTTATCTCACCCAAAGTTTTTTGGATTTTGAGGAAGATTGGAAATTTGAAATGTATCATGGGTCACATACTCTCCTAGTCTATTATCTAAAATGGTGAAATGATTAGAAGCTTTAGGAGGTGGCATGTGGGAAAGGGAATCTAAGGTATTGGGATCTATGCAATTATTTGATGAAGGTGTTAAGCACGAGATATACTGAGAGGGGGGTGAATCAGTATATCATATATCTTATAAAACTTTCCCTTTATCAAATTCCACTTAATCAAACATTCAAGATATGCAATAAAAATCAAACAATAAACATCACACAAGATAGAGAGAGACACTAGATATAACATGGAAACCAATGTGGGAAAAACCACAGAGAACAATCTCAAGTATATTCATGAGAACAAACCCATAGGAACACCATACCCATTTATCAAGTACCAACCTACCTTTTTCTTGAATGTGACAATTTGTGAGCACCAACCCACAAGAGCTTCAAACCCCTTTGTCAAGTGCCAACCCAACAAATATTCATGAGCACCAACCCACAGGAGCACCAATGCCTTTGCCAAGCACCAACCCAACAAAAATTCATGAGCACCAACCCACAGGAACACCAACCCCTTTGTGTATGCCACACACCTATCTTTCAATGTTGATATCTCAACAAATGATAGATCAATACAACATCTCTTTCCTCTCTCTCACTTTTGCTCTTCTAAGATAGATATAACAAATACAAATCATATTCATCTCTCACAATTGCTCTTCTAAGCTAGATATTACAATATCAAATCAACCTCTATCTCTCATATTACAAATGGATTCTCAAGCCTTTATTTATAGCTTTTCAAATGACCTTTGGCCTTCCCCCTTTGTGACCCTTCATTCCTCATGGAAAATGGTGCCAATATTGGATGAACCTTCATATTCAAGCCTTTGAAAAGTCATGTGGTGACCCTTCATGACCAAAAATGTCCTTCCCACTTTTGTCATTATCTTTGGTGACTTTTCATATTCCTCAAAGTGTCCCTTCATGAGAAATTGTGCCCTTACTCTTTTGTCTTCACTTGGTGACTCTTGGTATTCCCCAAGATGACTCTTCATGGGAAAATGCGTCCCATCCTTCTTTTGTCTTTACCCCATGGCTCTTCGACTTCTCCATGGGCCCTTCTTTTATCTCATATGTAACCAAAAAATATATTCAATAATATTAAATAAATATTAACTCATATTAGCCAAGATATATTTATTACAAACAACATTAAATGCAATGGGGCCTTTATCACCAATAATACTAGACCTTTGACATCAATGACAATATTTCCAATAGAAGGATCAATAAGTATAGCCTTTCCTTTATCTTGCTTGGAACTTGGATTCATGTTGTACTAATAACTATAGCTTTAAAACTTAACCTCAAGATGTTTGCAATGTTCATATGGGTGTAAATCTCTTGAAATATTCACTTCCATCCCTTAGTGGGAAAACTTGATACATTGGTGCAACGTTGATGGGACTGCATGAATCTCATGTAACTAAGGCCTACCTAGAAGCATATTATATGATAACTCAAGATCAAGCACATGGAAAAGTGTATCATGGGTCAAAGGCCTAATGATAACTAGAAAACTAATGGTGCCTTGTGATTTTCTTTTATGATTACCACAGGCTTTGATGGTTATCATTTCTAGTTGGAGATCTATCATTATGTACCCAAGAAGCTTGATGAGCTTTAGAGACACTATGTTGAGGCCTGATCCATTGTCTATAAAGACACATTTCAATTTATGAAAATTTATATAAACTTCTATGTACAATGGGTTATTATGGAGTGGGCCAAGGGAAGACATCACTTTAGTTGAATGTGACTTGTTGGGCTGGAGCTAAGTGTCCAACCAAAGCTTGAAATTTATCAGGGGATATGCCACTAACAATAGTGGATTAGGTTAAAAACTCATTCAAGATGTTTTTTTGGATTAATGATGCTCACAATAAATCTAAAATAGAAATTTGTGCTAGTGTCTTCTATAATTGTTTCATAATATCAAACTTCTTATCTTGGTCAGTATTGAATGGTTTATTCTGAGGTGGAATGGTTGATTGGATAAAAACAAAAGTGGCAGATGGTTGTGGGATTGGGATAGTAATCTTCAACCTCTAATTTGTGATTTCACAATTGAGATTGTATATTAGACAATGATCACTAATAAATGTTGGAAATAGTGTGGGGCTAGATAAGATAAGTCTCGATTATCGGTGCACTTGTATGTGGTCACATGGCAAGGATGAGTTATCAATATAAGGTCCAAAAGTGGAAGTCTGAGTTTGTTGGCTTGCTTGTATGTAGTCCTAGGTCAGGGAAGGATTATCCATGTAATTTGACTGAGTGTTGTTTTTTAGCAATGGTCTAGATTGATTAATGCTTGGTCTAGGATTAATGGAGATGGTGTTAATGCTACCCCTTGCAATATGACCTACAACCCTATTGCAGTCATGTGAAACTACATGGTTGATTTGTTGGTTTTTACCATTTTAACCTTGGTTTTGTCCATTATTTTGTTGTTGTGGGTTCTACTATTGATTTTGCTAATTCTATTGGTTATATTGGTTTAGCCTTTAATTTTGATACTATTGATTTTGTTATTGCACTAGCTGATGTTATTGATTATTATGTCAGGGAAAGGGGTTTTGATAAATCCTAAGAGTTTGATTGGAAGTGAAATCACAATTATCAAATGTTATCTCCCCATTTTCTAATGTATTCTCAATCAAATGCTTGATTTAAACACATCTTCATAGATTATGCCCATTAACCTAATGATATTCACAAAATTCATTTTCATGGTACGAATCAGGATACATAATACCTTGTAGATAATGCTTTGGGATAGGCCAAATAAGTAATTAATGATGTTAATTTTGTGAAATATAGATTCAATAGGTTCTCCTAGATCACTAAAGACATAACACATATGCATAGTTCTCCTTGGAGGAGGGGTTTGTAATGGTAAAGGCTATTGTATTTATTGCATGGGTCTTGATTGTTGTGCTTGTGACATTGGTTGGAGAGGTTGTTGAGTAAGAGTAAGATAAAAAGGTGGTTTGGATGATGTTTTCACCATTTGGACATGATGTGATTTGGTTACTCCATTTCCCACAACATTCCTATTATGATTGAATTGCTTCAGTCTTTCTTGGTTATTGGCCTATGTTGATGTGATGCTTGTGCTTGAATGGGATGTTGATTTTGGCTATTTATTTATTGGTACCTTGATTATGATTAGTGGAAATAAGCTTGATGAATATTTTATTAATGAACACTCGCTTGATCAATAAACCTTTATCAATGATCTTCTTAAAAGTATGTGCACCTTGTAGTCCTATATGATAAGCTATCTCACTATGAAAACTTTTATTAAACACAACAACTAATTATTGTAGACTATGGGTAAAATAGATTGTAAGGGCTCTCCATCACTATAGATAACTTGCAAAACTCTCACCAAATTTTTTCTTTGCTTGTGTTAGGTCAACTAATGAAATATCATATTTGAGATTATAGGAAAAGTGTTGCAAAAAATTATCAAAAAGTTCATCAAAATATGTTACTAAATTCTTAGGAAACTTTAAAAACCACTCCAAGGCTTGTCTAGCCAAGCTCATTGGAAACAACAACAAAAAGTATATATCACTATATGCCACTGGTTGACATGCAACCAAGAACTCACTTAAATGGGCCTTAGGGTAACCTTTCCCTTTGTATTTATTGAATTTTTGTGGTTCATATCTTTGAGGAAATGGTATCTACAAGTGCTCCATGTTAAATGGATAAGAACACATGTCATCCAACATAAAATTTTTAGTCTATTTCTTATCCTGAGTGGTATCAATTGCATCTTTCATCTGTTGCAATTATTGGTATAGGAAACTAGAAATAACTTTAGTTTGAGGGAAAATATTAGTTTGGGTAGATGGTTGGGAGGTCACAAGTGGGACACTTTGACTAGGGTATGATGGAGAAATCTATTAGGGTATATTGGTTTGGTTGGGAAATAAACCAAGAATATGCATACGTGGATTAGGATGTACTTGGAATTATACATTTGGTTGTGTAATATTCTAGTTTGGGTTGGCGATAAAGGTTTGAATTAGAGGATTTTGTAGTTATAATGGAGGGATATAACTATACTATGTCTTCTTTGGTTGATAAGGGACATGTTGTTGACTAATCGAACCTTGTTGTTAAGTGGGAACCTATGGACCAAGACCCTGTCTTTGAACCTATGGCACACTTTGAACCAATTGTTGTCTAGTTGGTACTTGAGAAACATGGGAGCCTCATTATTACATAAATCCTCATTGGGAAGTGAAAGCATGTTAAAGATTAAACATCTACCACTAACCAATATTTACATGTTGTTGGCTAGTCAGCATTTGGTTTTGGATTGGTATACTGATCTACAATTGAGGAGGTATATTTTACACTACCTAATGAGGTGAAAAATTAGTTTCCCCTTATTGAGGTGGTAATATATTTAGCCTCTATTGTGTTGGTACACTAGATTTTTCATAATATTTTGGAATACTATTCATCACTTGTCGAGGAAGAGGAGGATTCATTATATTCAGTGGTTGAGGCATGACATTGGTTATTGGTTGACTACCTAATCCTATTGGTTACACACTTGATGAAGTAGCTGGTTGAGGTTGGGATGAAGAAACTCCTACTCCCTGGTATGGTGGTCCACTCATGGTATTAACTATAGGCACATTTTGTTGACTAGTTGTTTGTGTGTTAGTACCTCTTTGATTTAGATTAGATGTTGCTTGCACATTGTCCACTACATTTTACTCATTATTCTAGGATTCATTATATTCAGTGGTTGAGGCATGACATTGGTTATTGGTTGACTACCGAATCCTATTAGTTACACGCTTGATGAAGTAGTTGGTTGAGGTTGGGATGAAGAAACTCCTACTCCCTAGTACGATGGTCCACTCATGGTATTAACTATAGGCACATGTTATTGACTAGTTGTTTGTGTGTTAGTACCTCTTTGATTTAGATTAGATGTTGTTTGCACATTTTCCACTACATTTTACTCATTATTCTATGTAGAAGTAGAAGACACTTCTTCAATAATGGACATATGTAGTAAGTTGTCTACTAAAATGTTTTGCATGAATGGGTTTAAACTCTAATTTTCTAGACCGATTAACTCTATCAAAACTCTTGTTGAAGGAACTAAGTCAATAAGAGGTTTTCTCGCCATGTTCATCTGATTAAAATGGTGTGTTATATTTAAGTAGGTTTGATATGCTATTTGCATTTGATTAAAGTGGTCTTCCATGATGTTTTTGCCTCTATTAGGCATATTAGGGTCCTAATATGTTGTTTTGACTAAAGCCAAAGGATTGCTAGAAGAAGCCTGTTGATCTTAAATTATGTTGTGGAGCACTCTTATTAGGTTTGGTGAATTTTCATGGGGGAAGTCTGCTAGAAACTTGGCCCCTACCTCTATGGCTCTAACCAAAATCTCATCTTTGTTCTCTAAAAATGTCACTCAAATAAAAATGAATCATATGTAGAATTTGTATTAATAGAATATGACTGTTAAAGAATTAGCTCATCCACTATGGGTATTATAGCTAGGTATTGTGTAGTTTGTTCTTGGTCTTATTTTGAATAAGGTGGTGTGTTAATCAAATAGTTAGCCAAGGGATCTTGGCTTTGTACCCCTAATTGAGTATTATAAGAGGGATAAGAATCTATCTCATAAGGAATATTATCTACATAGGGGTCTTGCACCATTTCTTCTTGTGTAACCATATTACTAATCCTTGGATTGTACATGAGTCCACTACAAGTGTAGGAATATATATTATGGTATATAGTCAATGCCTTTACAATAAAAAGGTCAAAGAATTCCAAAAACTCTAAAAATGACAATGTCTAAAATATATTATGTTCATACTTGGTCTAGATTCATCAAAAAGATTAAAAGGTTTATGCAAAGATTTAGTGAAGAAATAAGCTAGCATTAAATATCTAATGTCTCACTATTCACACAAAGATGAAAAAGTAAATAGGCCAAAATAGAAATTCCAAACTCCAAGGTTAAAGTGTTTCAAATTAGTCTAATCTAGGAAATTAAAAGTTATTAGGTATTTTGGCCAAATGTGGTGTCAAAAGCTAGGCTCAAACAAGGCATGTGCCAAGACTCTTGGCCAAACAACATCAAAAGCTTGACTTTGAAATAGATGAAAGTTTTAATCTAATAGATTTGAAACACTTATAATAAACACTAGGCATTTGATTCTTGGACATAAAATCAATCAACTAGGTATAATGTATGACACCAAAGGCACTTTAGAGATAGTTTATTTTCTCAAAAATAATGGAATAAAAATTAGCTCTTTTGACAAATAATTTAGACAAAAGTGAATAGTATAACTATGCTAGACAAAAGATCACAAAAGTACACTCGAATTGGTATAAAAATGTAGGAACAAATTTGAACTCTATGCAAGAGGGTCTATGAAACAATATTTGAAATGTTTTGGGCAGTGTAACGATGCTACACTACCCAAAAGGTGTGGCTAAATGTTTATTTCAAAATCTCTCTAAGGTAAAGATATTTTCCCACAATTTTGATAGCATGACACTACTTTTTTTGACTCAAAATGTTGTGGTGCATAGACTCAAAGTGTAAGTGTTTATCACAAAATGGCTTAAGTCTATCAAGTAGTGATAATGATCTTGAGTCTAAAATGACCTTCAACCCAAATTGGAAATTGAAATTAAGTTCCTTCAAGTTTAGTGAAAATGGTAAACCAAATTAACACATCAACCCTATGAACTTATGAAGGTGAAATTTTGAATTTATATTATAAATGAAGGACTTAAACAAAATTTGTCAAAGGTTTAGACTCAATTGGGCAACATAACTACACCAAAGTGGATGATATGACTCTCCAAGTTTTGATGAATTTTGAACAAGGCAAATTGATGATTTTACATGGGCAACATAACGCCTCTTTGTTCAAAGGAAAATGAAGACCATGTGTTTGGTTTGCATCATTTGTTTACACCAAGGTTTGACTCCAAAAAATATTTTAATCTAGGATAAAATAAAATAATTAATTGCTCTTAGATCCTAAACTGACAAGGTTGCTTGGTATTGTTAGAATCTATCAATATACATCATTTGAGAGGATTTTAAGTGTTTATCTAAAAGTAAATGCTCATTATATAGTAGGGTTTTTACACCCCCCTTATCTCAAGTGATAGTACTATGACATGGACCTTGAGGCACACCTTACACCAATAATAATTTTATGGCAAGTGGGGATTTATCTAAGATCTACAAGTTTCTGAATGTTCTAGGAGAATCAATTGCGCAATGACTTTCACATTAAACAATGTAAAAGAAAAGAATGGATTTTGGGTCCATATAACTTGGATTATTGTAAAAAGGTCTAGTCTTTTTTACAACCACTACATCTTGATGTTCGCTTAGTGTAATGTGATGTCTAAAGTGCCACTACATCCTATGTGTAACTTTAATATGGAGCCAAATGAAATCATTGTCGAGAGATGAAAATTTCAGTCAAAGATTCCATAAAAAACTTGAAGGAGGTGATGAAGTCCCCCTCATAATTCAAGTTTTCATAAAAATAAAGAAAGCATGAAATAGAAAGACTCTAGGGTCATTTTCAACGTCACCCAAACTTTGATGAGTTTTTGGGGAGTGACTTATATGAATTTATTTCTAAGCCTTGGACTAGGATATTTAAAATATAAATGGTGATTTTGATTTCAAGGATTCCCTAAAGGGGAAAAATGGAAGATCATACACGTAGCACCCCTCTTTTTTCCAAACAAAAATCTAATTTAAACAACTAATTGAATACAAAAAGCTTGGGAAGGTGAGTTCATTTTTAAGCTCAAATTCAAAAAATGAGGTGGTGTTCATTTGACCCCTTAGTCTTAGTTGTAAATTTGAAAACTAATGATAAAAAAAATTATTTAAGCACCTTAAAGGTTATTTTAAGTACCAAAATAATGTTCCTAATTCATTTTAAAATCATACCAAAGATGGTCTAAAACATGTTTTAACAAATTTGAAGTCTGTCAGTTACCTATCTACCGTTAAGGCATCACCCCAAAAGTAAATATGTTAGGTTAGAAAATGTTAGCATAAATATAAATAAAATATTAAAAAAAATAAATGTTAAATATATGAACCCCTGCAAACAATAAATTAGAAGGTTAAAAATAAAATATAAAAACTACAGTTAGTATTTTTAACATAACTTTTAAAATATAAGTCGGTTTACTACAAAATTTTGAGAGGTTGTTAATAACTTTAGGGTGCCTATCTCTAAAAAAATTGAATTCAATATATTTAATAAATTTTTTTATTAACTCTGTTCTAACTATTTTTACTAGAAAAATAAAAAACAAAAAGTGATAGTTATTAAAATAGCTATAACTTCTAAATTATAAATAGTTTTTTTGTGAAATTTTTAGAGCATATCAATGACATATTTAGATATATGAATGAAAAAATTTAGACAAAAATATTTATTAAATAAAAAAAATTGACTTCTTTATTGGCCATTTTTACTCAAAACAAAGACAACAAAAAAAGAGAATCAAAACTATAAAATACAAAAAATGTTTGTGGATTGCACTCTCATGAAGATCATCCCACGAGGCGTGCCATTATGTGAACTAAGAATTTGAATAAGAAGAGGATATTAGTATCATTTTAGTAAATGAAACAAAATTAAAAACATACTAAACTAACATCTTCATGCCTAGATAGTAGGGTGAGCTTAGTAATAAAAACAAATGAAAAACACAACTAAAAAGTAAGGAAAAACAAGAATTCCTTCACCTTCCTTAGATGATCTAAATGCATTTGTATTAGTGGCTTGATTTGTTTTGTGGTCATGAAGTCCTTGGAAATATAAGGTTGGCTACCTCTATATCTCTTTGGCACCTTTGGCTTTGGCTTGGCTTGGCTTGGAATCAATTTGACATGGTAACACTAGTTTGCATGAAGATTTTGGAATCAATCCTGCATTATAAATTCGCACAAATTAATCTTAGAAATTATGTTTATGGCCTCTTTATTTATAGATTTTCAAGAATGACTAGAATCAACCATGACTATCCATCTAAAGATTGAAATGTGTGGTCATGGATTAATTGAATTATATAATTAAAATACATAATTATCCTCATCATGACTTTGGAATAAGGGACATTAGTGAGGCATGGGAGGTAATAAAGAGGCATGGGATACCCATAATCTTGATATTTGTGGTATTTATGGCCTAGGAATGTCTTCCTAATAAATAAGGTCACCTGATGATGCAGATATTCAATATTAATTTCTCAAAACAATATTTTAACAAATTTCTATGGAATTATTAATTAGGCCTTAATTTGGATTAATAATCTCTTAAGAATGATTAAGCACTTTATGCACAAATTACTCAAATTGATTAGAATGCCTTGTTATTGGTCTAAAATTTGATTGAATTAGAATTGGAAGTCAATGTCAGATGCATTGGATTTGTTATCCCATTTAGGATGTTTCCAACACCAAATAACAAAGACACACATATCATATAAGAAATTTGATAGAAAAGAGAAATCTAGAGCACCCAAGTGTAAAATTGGCATTTTGACTTGAAATGATTTGATTAAAGTTAGCTAGACCATAAATTGCATTGCCCCATTTAGTGATACTCTGGCCAAAATTGGTACTTAAATATATCAATTTCAACTCATTTAATATGCTTTAGTTTTTTTAGGCCAAATTATGCACTTTGGTGGAAATTGGTCAAAAGCTTGGTTGGAGGTTATCAGTGGCCAAATTTAGGTGTCTACAATTATCACCCATGTTGTTGGGGACTCTTACAAAGAGATGCTATAATTTTTGAAGTTATCTACTTATATCTGAATTGAGTTGATTATCTTTGGTTTGTCAATGTTACATGCTCTTTATGGTACCATTGTCAGGGATTAAATTAAGGTTTAGGTCACTTATGTTGTTGGGGACTCTTATAGAGAGCTAGAGCTATAAGTATTTATAGTTTAAAGGTCATCTACTTGTTATTTAGTAAAATGAGAATATTTTAGCCATCAACACTACAACACTCCACTAAGGATGTGTCAAGAACTTTAGAGATTTAATAATTTGACATCAATTGAATTTATTACAAAGAGCTATTAAAGTTACATGTTGGAAGGTGTTTTTTTCCCTTTTGAACACTATTCTAAAAATTTTAGTGTCTTTACATTGTATCCCATCAATAAGCTTCAACACGTTT
Source organism: Torreya grandis (assembly GCA_037957365.1). Taxonomy (NCBI): domain Eukaryota; kingdom Viridiplantae; phylum Streptophyta; class Pinopsida; order Cupressales; family Taxaceae; genus Torreya; species Torreya grandis. Next base: position 1,218,816 of record JARHVA010001803.1, read on the forward strand.
AATTTCAAAGAGTATTGTAATTATTTCATTAATTATTATATTCTATAATTTTGATTCTAGTGGTGACTCCATTTTTATCATCTGGTTTTAAGGAAGATCAATGCCCGATCTAAATATCTTTGTTAAGTTTTAGATTTGAGTGTTTTCTTTTCTACAAAGATGGAAGGTCTAAGGTCATCCTTTAAAGGTGACTCATCAAAAAACTTGTCTCACCCCTAAATTTGCATCAAAGCTAAAGGAGATAAGTTTGGAGGCCAAAATAGAAGTGCCTAATCCATTACATGCCAAAGTAAATGATATAAATTTTGATGTTAACATTGATTAGTGTGACAAGAGCTTCCTTACACATACCCTATGTGATACTACTAAACCAAGTGATGAAGATGTGGATGATCTTGAGTTTGCATCTAATGATGATGAGATTATGATGTTCAATTATCAAGACTCCCAATGTAAATTTTCTACCTCCATGGAAATAATGAATGCTACTACTACTGATCAATTTTGGAGTGTGGTCAATAAGGTCCCAACATATGACTTTACTTATGATGATAGTATAACACAAGTAAATGGATTAACCAATTATGAAGTAATTGAATATCTAAAATGTGCTTTGAAATAGGTTTTATATATGGATGTAGCATCATGTGACTCCATTAAGAGTGTGGATGGTTTTGAAAAACTAACTATTCTTGTTGCTAAGTTTGACAACAATAAAGGTTATATTTGGAAGATATCATTTGATGAAGATGGGGTTGTATTTTATGCCCCTAAGGATGAATTCTTTTAGTTTTATTTCAAGTAGTACTTTGAGAGCACAAATGACATTACTGATCTTGGTACACTCTTACTTGGTACTTACCTGATTACAACTAAGAAAGAAGTTTATTTACAACTACTAAAGGTGTGCCAAAATATTTTGCCTTGGTATTATCCAGATTTGAGATCATGCAAAGAGGATTTCATTCAATGTGTCATCTTATTACATCATAGTAGTAGGAACTTCAAGCATGTCTAGAGATTGGTTTACTTCATCTTGGCCACCAAAGTTGCTAGAAAAGTTAAAGAGATTAAGAGATGGTAGGTAAATAAAGCATTTGCTTAACTAAGAATGTAACTATGTACATAATTGTATAGTGTTTTATTGCTTTGTCCTTTTGTTACTTTGTTGCCCCTTTTTTTCAGGCCTTGTTTGTACAATTTCCTTTCATGTTTTTTGTCATGTGCTCATTCTTAGATCCTCCTGATCTATTTTTATTAGTCTTCCATGTTTTTTTGAGACTTCATGAATGCTTGCTAAAATTGATAAGTCTTGACTCTATGACCCAATGGATTGGCACCTGGTCTTTTGTTTTTGGGTTCTTTGCATACCCACAAGGGGTATGCATCCCTAGGCAAGAGCTAGTATTAGTATCCAAAATTGCACTAAAATAATTGGGCCCTTGTCAAGTACAAATGTCAAGTTTAATACCCAATTCTAATTTTCAAGTGCCTTTGATCTGTCAAAAATCCAAGTGAGTTAAAAATCATATTTGTGTACTTTGAAGCCATTGTTTTAATTGCCTTAGCCTAGGACCTTTTGATTTAAAATCAAATCAAGTGAGAACACTTTAAAAAGTGCCATGGATTTAGTTTAATTTTTATACTAAGGTTGGGTCATGTTTATTAACATGACCAAACCTTAATATAAAAATTCATGCTTAGTTATTTTTATTTCTTAGAGCTTGGTCCCTTTTATTTATTTACATGGTCCACTTAACGTTGGTCCCTTTGTAATATGCTTAACATAAAAGTATTGGGTCCCCTTCATATTTATAAGCACCCCAACACCTTAGGATAAGTTCTTGTCCTAAGTTTTATGTCCCAGGATTAAACTTATAAATTTCCCTTATCCAAATTGAGCCATTCATAATGGAACTTGTGGTTAATGATCAAACAATGTGCATCAACATGGAGGAAGATGATCGAATGATGCAGGAGTAGTGTTGAATCATCAAAATCTCCAAGAGATATATGAGAGTGATAAGTTTCACCATCTTAATAGGTTGCCTAAGGAACCTCTAGAGGAATATAGAGAGGACATGTGTCAAACTCTTGATGAGTAGAACCAACAATGTGATGGTTGCATGGATGTCTTTGATGGTCATGTAGACATCAAAATTAAGCTCAACTAGTATTCATTGGGGCTTATAATTGATGATTACATAGATGTCATTAACGGTCACATGAACATTAAATGATGGGTATGTAGATGTCAAATTCAATCAATGATCATTTTTTATTGGGGCTTACATTTGATGGTCATGCACTCATTAAATATGTTCATATGGATGTCAAATGATGGGTGTGTGAACATCAAATTTAAGCCACGATCAAGTTTTTAAAAAATGAGAAAAGGGTGTAAAGATATTTATGAACAAAGCAACATGGATAATGTAACATGGGCATACACATCATATTCAAAAGTATTATGTAGAGTAGTTAATGTAGCTTTCACCAGTGATAAGCAGATTGACTAGGCAAGTTTCAAATGAACCATGGGAGCTCTGTAGGAAGTTTAAAGGCACTTTTTCTAAAGTATAAAGTCAGGGCAAAGAGTGGTTTTCTAAATAAGTCAAATATTGGTTCCAAAGTGGGACCATAATTATTGGAAAATGCATGAAGCCCATTTGTAACTACATGAAAAATATATTACATTTTTGTAGCATGTATAAAATACAAAGGGGCTTATTTTCATATAATTAATGACCTTTGTGCAGATCTCAAGTAAAGCTTATATAATGGGGAGTTTTAAAAGGGTGAATTATGTGTTCATTACATTATAATCCAATGTGGCTTTGCTAACCCCTCATGTACTCATTTGAAGACCTCCCAAGGGAAGCTTCCCAAGAGGACTATAAGTGTAAGTTGTAACTTGGCAATTCACAAATGTGCAAGTGGGGCCAAAATTTCCCCAGTAGATCAATGGTGGGAATAATACATTTATGCATTAAAAAGAAAATTTACATAAAAGGATAGATGTATTGAAAAATAAAAAATTGATAATGGGACAAAAGTACAATAGGGGAAAATATGTTAAAAAGTAGATTAGAGCCAAAAGGGTAAAAAAGTTATTTTAACCTAAGTTTGGCATTTTTCATTTTCTTTATTTGTCTGAGATCCTCCATGGGAAAGATATTACAAGTTTTAAAGATCAATATAAACCACTCTTAAGAATATTTTTAGGCACCCATGAATAAATAATATTTTCCAATCATCATTGCAAGAGTAGGTTATTCTATGGTGTGCATAAAGGAAGGGCAACTGTCTAGAATATCCCAGATTTTCCATCGATTAACATAAAAGCATCTCCAAGTAGTTACACATAATAACAAAATCTATTTGGATCCTCAAATGAATATCCTTATTATAGCTCATGTAAAAGGTGTTTTTATCTAAAAGATCAAATGATATGCTTTAAGTATTCATCATTCATTATAGAGGTAGTTATAACAATGATTTTTCTTGCAAATGGATGAAGATCTCAGGCATGGCAAATGACATATTCCAGCTAGAAGCATCTTGGTAGACTTGGAAGTTTATTTTTAAATTTTTTAAGTTATGACCCATAGTCCCCAGATTGAAAATGTATAAATATAAGGCTTGTATTATATTCAAAGGGTTAGTTAGGCAATGTGTTTTCGTGTCTTCCTTAGATTGGATCTTCCACATTTTGGGATCATTACTATGTGTATTTTTCCTCTCTTGCTAAGGTGTTTGTAGTTCTACAACCATTAGCAAACTCTGAGAGCATGTTCATATGTCTTCCCTACCCAACATGGAGCAAATCTACCATGCATGTACCCATGGCATCATTTTAGAACAGTTATGTGTGTAATATTTTATTACTAAGTTAATGAAAATGTTTGTGGTTCTATGCTAATTTCTATTGATTAAGTGTAGTAATATGTTTTTCAAATGCTATTGATGGGATATCTTATTCTATTCTAATTATTAGTTATCATCTTAGGCTTAGATATGGATTATAAATCCATTTCTATATTATGTCTAAGAATATGTTGCTGAATAAGTTGTTAGGGCACCCTAGGTTTATGGAGTTGACAAGAAAAAGTAGGAAAGATTCTAGTTTCAATGTATGTTATAGGATTTGAAGGATCATTTGGATATTTGCATTTCATTGGCACCAATAAGTGAAAATCACTCCTGGTAGTTCCATTATCTTGAATTTAAGTTTTTTGCATCTTTGTTATAAGTGATGTCATGAATGTTAAAGAAATCCTCATTTATATAATTATGTAACTATCCTACCCTATCCTAACCTACAAATAATACACCCTTTACATACTATAAGTGTTATTTTGTAATAGATGCATAAGATATTACATACTTGACATGTGTCTACATTTTGTGCTTTAAATCATAGCATTGTAATATTTTATTCATTTATTGTGTTGTTGAAAATTCTTTTGAATAAAGCTCACAATCACATTAATATCTCTCTTTAGTAGCTTGTATATGACTTAGAGCATTTGTGAATTTTGTGTGATAACCCTTCATGGGTGAAGTGTGCAAACTTGGTTATGCCCTTGTCATATTTATTCCTTGCACCAAAAATCCACATGGAGGTCGAGTTGTAGAATCTCTCCATGTGAGTAAGATACCTCATAGGTCCTCTCACCTTGGTCCAAGTAGAGCCAGAAGTAGTAGGGAGCTAACCATACCCTTTGTAGGTGCCTCTCAATCATATTTTACATCCAGTCTAATCTTGATGCCAAACCCCTCTTCAGATATAATGACATAATAGTGGAATTTTCATCATTGTTTTCCATTATATTCAAGTGTGCAAGGTTAAATTTATGAGGTATACAATTAGGAGCCAACATGCCCATCTATTCTTAGATGATATGCAATTTTGAAATTCAACTGTGTGCCCAAAGCTGAATTTAGAGTCAACCAAAACCTAGATGTCATCCTCAAATATCAATCAAAAATGATCTTGTTTATAAACCCATGTAATTGGTATACCTCTTTCATGAATATTTTTTCAAGCATTGGTGCATCATCAATCAAATTATCTGGTATGAAGTGGTCTATCTTGGCTAGTTTGTCAACCACCACCAAGATCATGTGATGATGGTTATGTGATAATGGTAACCCTTAGAAAAATTCCATGCTAATCACATGATACTTCCATTCTAGTATATCATGAGGATATAACAATATTTTTAGATCCCCATGTTTAGCTTTCACATATTGATACTCCAAGCAATGAGACATAAAATACATTGCATCCTTTTTAATTCCTTTCCAAAAATAAAGAGGTCTTAGGTCAAATATGATATTAGTTACTCCTAGATGACCGATTAAGGGGTGTTATGAAATTCCTTTATCATTTCGCTCCTCCATTTTTATCTATTAGGTACATATATTCTACTATTTTACCTTAAGAGACCATCATTATCCAACTTGAATCCTTTGAACTTAGGATTTTGAGCATCCTAAAACAAAGCTTTCCTAACTTGCTCATAGAATTCATCTCTAGGTGAAAATTTAACAACTTGATCATGAAAGGTACTCTTAATAGTAGCCAATGCCACTATATACCTTTTACAATGTAGGGCATCAACAACTATGTTTTCCTTGCCCTTGATGTAGTTAATATCAAAATCATACTCAGATAGGAACTCTAACCAATGTCTCTGATGACCATTTAGGTTCAGTTGGGTGAAGAAATATTTGAGTCCCAATTTGTCAATCTTGAGCTCAAATATTTTCCACAATAGATAATGCCTCCAAAATTATAAATCATGCATAATTTCCACAAGTTATAGATCTTATAGAGCATAATTTGCCTCATATGGTTTATGCTTCCTAGACTCATAAGCCACAACTAAACCATCCTACATAAGAAATCCTTCAATACCATCCATAGATGCATTTGTAATTACTAAGAACTAACCATTAGGATTAGGAAATATTAGCATAGATGCTAACATAAGCCTCCTTTTCAACTCTTGAAAAGCTTCTCACACTTATATGACCAAATAAAACTTTGATTCTTTTACTAAATAGAGGTAATTGGGTTAGCTATTTTTGATAAATTTTGAAAAAATTTCCTATAATTCCTTACTAGACCCATGAAAATTCTCATCTTGTGCTCTTTTTAGGTGCTATCCACTCCATAATGGATCTTATCTTCATCAGATCTACTAAAATTCCATATATATATATCCTAAGAATTACACTTTTCTCTATAAAAATGCACATTTGAACAACTTACCATATAGTTTGTGATTCCTCAAATAATGCAACACCAAATATATATGTTTTAGATTATCTTCCTCATTCCTAGAATAAATGAGGATATCATTCAAAAAAACTAACACAACATGATCTAGATAGTCCCTAAACACACTATTCATGAGACTCATGAATGTTATTAGAGTATTTGTTAACCTAAAAGGCAATATTGTAAAATAATAATGCCCATACAAAGTTACAAATGTTTTTTTAGGAATATCCTCTTTTGAATCTTCAACTAATGATATCTTTCTTAGAGATCTATCTTGATAAAACCGTTGCTCCATGCATTTGATCAAAGAGATCATCAATGCTAGGAAATAAACACCTGTTCTTGATTTTTTTTTTCAACATCTTGTAATCAATACATAGGTGAAGATTACAATCCTTAGTCTTGAAGAACACAAGTGGTGTACCCCATGGTGACACAATCAATCAAATCAACCCTTTAGATAATAACTCCTATAGTTGAGCCTTCAACTCAACCAATTCTATAGTCATCATTCTATAAGGTGCCTTGGATTGTAGTTATGAACCAAGTATTATGTTGATTGAGAAATTAAACTCATGCTTGGGTGGTAATCTTTATAATTCCTTAAGAAACACATCCTAAAAATTCTTAAGGAAAGAGTAATAATAAATAGATGAGTCTTTTATTTCCTCAATATCATATATTTTAATAATAAATGCCTAACATCCTTTCCTCTGAGCCTTCTTAAATTGAATTGTGGAAATCTACCTAAATTTTAACTCCCTTTTCTCACCTTGAATCTGAGTTTGATTCTTAAATCATCATGACATTTTACCTTATTTAGATAGCAATCTACCTTTATTTTAGTCTTATCAAGCCAATTTAACCTTAGGATTCCATCATATAACCATAGCAAAGCTGGATAAAGATATACAATAGTAGTGAATTTAGGAAACTTAATATCTTCTACTACTAAACACTTATTGACTTTAACCGTAACATCATTCCCATATTGCATTACCCATGCATGTGTTATTGAACTAGCTTTCTTAGACAACTTAGAAGGCATACATGGAGAAATAAAACTCTGTAGCTCTAGTATCTATAAAAATGGAAATAAGTTGACTAAAAAGATTACCTAAAATCTTAATAGGTGAAGCTTTAAAATCATATTGATGATTGTTAATAACTGCATAGATTCTCTATTGGAAGTTCCCTTGTTATGAAACACCCTTAGCTTTTCCTTCAAACTTTCCCTAAGTACATTCCTTGGCAAAGTGATCACTTCCATAGATGAAACATCTACTAGATGGCCCTTTCCTTTTTGACAGCTAGTTACCCTTGAACCTAGATTTGAAACCACCATTCATTTTTTTTCCACTCAAAAAGTTACTAAACTTAACATTCTAATTCTTTAACTGATTATTTGAATTCCTATTCTTCTTCCAGTTCTTATTCTTACGATTCAGTTTGGAACCTCCAAACTTCTAAAACTTATCTATGACATGAGTAAGAGATTTCAAATTCTGATCCTACTTAACTACCTTCTCAGAAACTTGATCCATCATAGATGGCCCATGTACATCTACCTCACATCCAATTTGGAGTTTTAATCCCATAATGAATTTTTAGATTCAAAACCTCTCATCCACCTAATCTTGTGGAACATACTTTACGATATTAGTGAACTATTCTAATTATTCACTCACAAAAAGGTATCCTTGCTTAAGGTTTTTAAAATCCATTAGCTTCTTATCAAAATACAATTGAGGAAGCCATTATGACCTAAACAATGTCACAAACTGCTCCCACCAAGTTGCTGTTTCTCCAGGAAGTTGATATTCTTTCCAAACTACTTTGGTAACTTTAGATTAATTTCAAACCTAAAAATATTTCTCCATCTATGTAATCCACACTTCAACTCCATCTCATAAAATGGTTCTATTGAACTTGGGTGTATTCACCTTTTTCATATCCTGTAGTAATTTTGTAGCTACTCATGGTCTCACATATTGTGGCACTTCCTCATACCTCTGTTCTTGATAATTTTCATGCTCAATAGGATACTCTTTAGTTTCTTCTTAAACATTCTCTTTAACATTCCCATGCACTTCTTGTTCTAAGGTCATGATTCAGTCACTAGTTTTGTGCATGGCTTTGAGAATCTGATCCAACTTCATAGCTTGCTCAATGATGAATTGATTTGAATCTACTAGAGGGTTGATGTTTGAAGTACCTTCACCTCTAGGTCTAGTGTGAAATATTCTTCCTAATTAATATGAGAATATATTTGTGTTAGTGGACTCATTAAGTCCTAGAGTTTGAGCCTCAACGTTGATACCACAATGTTAGAAATTAACCAAATTTAACTCAAATAATGGTATTTAAAAAAAAAACTTTACTTAATAATAAAATTAGATTATTCACAATAGATTAGTTAAATAATATTTAATTAAATGTATTTTTCATAATAGATCAACTATTATTCATTTTGATAATGATCAGATTAACATAGTTAATGAAGTTACTACTATAGTCCATCACAAATATATAAATATTGAATAATAATAACTCTGCCAACTGATGAAAGTTAATACAATAATATTATATAATTAAGATCATCCAAAATATTTTTCATCAATTACAATAATAAAATGATTAAACATCAGAGTGAATATAATAAATACAATGTTCTATGAAACTAACGAGTGTCCATAAAATTATTATATGTCAATAACTAAAATCATGAGTAAGCATTTCTATTGGCTAACTATTGGATGAGAGGAAGAGCATCATCAAAGTGCTTTTCCACACTAACCATGGACCATATATCCATATAAAAATTCCCAATTAGGGAATAACCCTCCCTTCACATATGAATAGATGATAACAATGTAGGAATCAAAAGGTCACCTAGAACCCATGTATCATAAGATTCTAACTACATGCAACATATCATCAAGAATTATGTTCTACCATGACATCGTGAGTACATGTACATAATCAAATAAGTGAAATGATAATGTTAACGATAAACATTAATTTGGCCAATGTTTTCAGATAGTTTAATGATCCATTAGATCAATCATAATCACACACACATTCAATTAGATCTCATATAATCTAAATATTAAAGCCTCAAAATATATGCACGAGAATTCATCTAATGATAATTATCATTAATGACATCAATACTAGATTTCCAATAATCCATATAAAATAATTCCACGTATTTGTCATAAAGATTTAGTATTTAATACCATGGTAATTAAAAACAAGAAATATAAAAATAATCTCATGTTGAATAAAAATAACTTATTTTCACAAATATATTTCCTATGTTCCAATACAACCATTTCCCATTATCCAATAAGGAAATATTACATATGTAATTATTTTCTAACAACCACCATAATAACTAAGAATTTACCAATTCCTAACAACATCCCGTGTTAAAAAATCATTATAATTAAATAATACATTTCAAAAACTTCAAAGTAAATCTTAAGAAATCAATAATAATAAATACTTCATTTATTATTCTAATCGGCTATAAATAAAATCACTCATAATTAATAATATCATTTCATTAATTAATGATATAATCCCAATTTGCATATGAATAAATCTATTCACTATAAACAAACATCTATTCGTATATCAAATTATCTGCATAGACATGAATATTTAATATGTTCACTTAAATCTATTTACATTTAAAATCCTTTTGCTATTTATAACCAAATGGCATATTATATACATATAAATGGTCACACACACATGCGTACAATTGAAGTGATATCATATATATAATAAACTATACATAAATAATATACTTTTCTATATGTATAAACCATAATTAATTATATACATATGTATATATGTTTGAGTAATCTCATATCTCAAGTTTCCTACCTAATAAACAAAAATTTAATTAAATCCAAACATTTTCATATAATCTAATAAACATTAATCAAACATTTATTTAACTGTGTTTTAGACAACTAGTTGAAAATAAAGAAACCATCCAACTGATACGTATTTATCTAATATTACTAGTTTGTGAATATCCTAAATAAAGTGGACAATAGACCCATTCAAAATAATTATCACATATATAATAATCTAGTCATTATATATAACTAACTACATTCAATATTTTAACTTAGATTGAAATTCACTAACTAAGAACTTACATCTACATAGTCAATTTAATATAATAATTCCATAAATATTAATAGTTTAAGTATACCCCACTTACCTATCTGATCAATGAAGCCAACATCATCATTCACCAAGGCCTCATTCTACTACTGGTGAAACATGATGAGACCCTTCTAGGTAAGTAAGTCCCACTGGGGGGGGGGGGGTCTTTCATGGAAGAGGAATCCCCCAAGGAAGATCTTATCTCAAGCTCCCACCACCCATTGCTCAGATTTTCCCTTGTAAGCCTCATCTCAAATATATCTACCAGGGATATTCCCCTAAAAATCACTATTATCAAGCCTAAACCCATTCTACAAGAGGAAGGGAACTCTACAAAAGGGTGGGTAAAGGGAAAGCCCCCTATTAGAGGTGATAAAAATAAAAAAGGATCAGTTGGAAGGATTTAATAATAATTACATAAGGTAGGGATATGCTTGGTGGGTTTGATCTAGGAATGGAATTCCATTAATAAGGAGGCATCCAAAATGATTCAATCCTTTTCATACTTGGCTAACATTGAGGGTACTCCTCAAAAGCAGGTTACCAAGGTGGTGGAGATTATTCCCCCAAAACTCCCCCTAAAATACCCCTCTAAGAAGACCCTTGATAAGGAACATCCATGGAATAAAAATGGAGTGATAATCCCTATAGACACTAAAATTACATCCCACACATGTGCATAACCCCCTGTGTTGAAACCCCCTAAACCTATTTTAATAATAATAATAATTAAACTCCCTAACCCATAGTTTTACCCCTCACACATTTAGTTAATTAAAAAATCCTATTTCCACCTTACCTGGCCACCTCACCCTATGACTAATTCTCCCCTGATGCCTCACCTTAAGACTTGGTCCCCTCATCCTAACTACCTAAGAATTATTCCTCCTTCCAAACTAAATTCCTAAACAAATACTTCCTCCCTAACCTCTTATTTTTATTATTTTATAATAGATGTCATATTTGGAATGAAAAATAATAGAAAATAGGCCCAAAATAGAAAGGTTTACCTATTCTAGGGTTGCTAACATTGGTTAACCTAGGATCAACATCTATGGGTTACCTAACATCATCGATGGGATCACTGATGGTGGTAATATAAGCCAGACTCCAACCACTAGTTCAGGTTAGTAAACATTAAGAAAACCAATTATTACTCTCATTTAGGCTCTCAACATTCTATTTTTTGACATCTAAGATTACAATCACTCTACATAAGTCAATCAACGTCAGTAAATGAGCTCTTGAGGACCAACAACATCTGGTTATTCTCTCTGTTTAGGCATTCAAGTTTAGACTCTCAAATAGAAACCATCAACCTAGCACTTATCATTTAGTGATTACCATAACTAAGTATATCACTGATACTATGGGTCATTTAAATATTTATTCTTCTATTTCTTTATATCTACCATGTACTACTTTATGCACTTTTGACTGTACCCCCATGAGGGAGTTACAAATCTTCCTTGTTTCCCTTTACATGCATATGAAACATCTAGCCAAACTTAACCAATCCATAAAATACTTTTCCTAACTCTCTCAACCTCTCTGACTTGATCCAAATCATTTCTTAAGACTCAGAAAAGCTCTCTGTAATTTCCTAGATAATTATTGCCCCTACCAATGTTGGCATCCTAACCGAAATTGATCACCTCACTATCAATTTTGATAGCCTAATTGACATCTGTCACACACCTACCAATGTCAATGACTGTCAATTTCCTAACCTCTTCAAAACCCTACTTAGACAACTTCTAAAACACTAACAAAAACCTCACCTACACCTTGTCACTCTCTACTGCAAACAAGTTGTTTAAAATATTAATTTTATCTCTTTTACTCTCTATTTACTTTTATTTCAAGTATTTATTATTATTTTTCCTCTCAAAAGTGGAATTTGCATCTCTATGTAAGTTTCACACTTCTTAGAACAAGCACGTAGCTTGGCATCCCACTCATTTATCTGCTAACAAACATCTTGTGGTAGTGCTTTATTATTTAAAGGTAGTCCTCCCCAGCCAAAGAGGAGTGTTTACAACATATAGATACGGTGCACAAACCAAATCTAGGTTCATTATCATCCCCTATCCCTATCCTTCTCTCTATTTTTCTCTAGATTTAAAATAGAAAAAATTTAATCAAACATATCTGGCATGCCTGGTGGGACCCTGGAGTTTTCCTTGGGTTCAGTTCTTGTTTTAAACATTCATACATGTGCATTATAGTGAAATTTAATTTCTCTCACTTCTTTCTCCTTTTTTATCTTAAAAATAGAAAGTCAATATCTTATTTGTTTGTTTAAAAGGCATTAAAATTGAAATCTTCTTTCTTTTTTCCTTGCTTTTAAAAACAATTTGTCATTTTATTTCACAAAAAAAAGAAAATCCTTTGTTTAATTCCTCCTGCATGCACATTAGGATAGTGAAATTCATACTCTATTCTTATTTCCTCTCTATTTTTATTTGAATATCAACATTTCAAGATTTGGGGGTAAAATTTACTGCATTTTCATAATTTGCTTGTTGCATATTAATTCACCTAGTTAATTACAAGCATTTTGAATAAATCATAGTACACCTATGTTACACAACCAAATCACATTCACATAACAAGCATCAAAACTCACCTGAGAAAAGGCCCATCATGATTTCATCACCTGGTGGATTGCCTTACCTTACCCCGTTATCCTACTTGGATTTCACCACCAAGGGGAGAGCCCACTCCATTCTCTGGTGGAGTATAATATCTAAAAAGAAGGTATATTTTGGCTAAGTAGCCTAGCTCAGCTCCATGTTCATGAAGTGTGGAGAGCAAGCTCCTATAACAAGCCATGTACCTGGTATAACATAGATTCCCTCTTGAGCACCAAAACAAATATAAAACTAGCTCTAGATTACTTTCTAGTACCTTCAATAACCAAATTATCTTCTCACTATCTGATTAAGGTATAAGCCAACACAAGATTAAAATTAATCTCTAGCACTTAATAGTTGTTGGCTGCATGTTATTTTTCTCCTTTTTAATTGCCTTCTATATTTTTGAGTTGGTAAGGATGCTTTTCTATTGATCCATAAAATCAATACTATTTTTAAAACTCAGATTGTATACCCTGTTATCTTAGGTTTTTTGAGTGTCATTTCTCCTTACATGGGCCTTTTACATCCAATATTTTACATATTTTTAGCCTCTAATTTATTAAAACATTAGATTTTCCATTTCCAAGATATCACAGTGAATGACATCGTTTAACACTACTGGTATTGGTAGACTTTACTTACTGACATCAATTGTTCCACTGATGTCAATAATATTTTCCTACTGATATTGGTCATTCCTATCGATGTTGGTGATTGTGTAGTTTTTTTTCTCAAAACAAGCTAAAATAACCTATTTCACTGCATCTAAATGTGGTTTTGATTTATTTTATTTTAAATACAGAGTATTAAGACTATTTAAACCACCTCTTACATGGTATTGACATGAGCTCAAGCCAAAATTCTTGTTGATTATGTAGGCCGGTAACCACTTCCACCTTCCCTCTTACTTCTAATTCTATCATGAAGCATACTTCAAATATAGATCATACTCACATCCCTAACCAAATCCCCATTGTGCCTAAGGGAGATCAATATTTTGCTAAATTTCTTGATCATAATGTGGTAGCCCTTCAACATTACCTTGATATGAGCCAAACCTGTAATTCTATGGGTGACCCAATCTATGGTATGCCAACCTCTTTAATGGAGACAACCTCAGTTTTAGTTTCATCCACTATTTTTCCCATGGTTACCCAAACCACCACTTTGACAAGTAACCCAACTATTAATAATGACCAATATGTGGCATTTCCAACCACCCAATCTCACCTAAACACTGGAGTAACTTCCCTACTTTCATAATAACAACCGGTTCATCCAAGTCACACCCCATTCCAAAATTTAGTAGTGTTAATTCCATCCACCATCGCACCTATAATTACTTGAGCTATGACTCACCCTTCATCCAATCTAAACATGCCAATAATTTAAGCTGCAGTAACAACAATGAACCAAGGCATAGTTTCCAACCCAATGGGACAAGTTCCTTTTCTTCTCGCACCTCAACCTATGACTCATTATCTTTATATTTCCCCCACACAACCTCAGCAAGCTATTTCATACACTCCCTCTACTTCCTATCAACTTCCCTATAACTTAGGAGGAATCCCCCAAACTAATCCCCCTCCAGACCTCATTAAGATGCTAATGAACAAGATGCCTAGTTTAGAGACATCTATTTTTGGTTCAAAGAATGTACTATCTTATGATCAGATATGCAATGAACCAATCCACCCTTCTGTGCCTATTTTCCCTTATCCAATTCAATGGGAAATCCCTAAATTTACTCATTTTTAGAGTAAGGAGGACCCACAATAGCACTTTCAAGCATTTAGACATTTTTGTTATTTAATAGGACATGATGATGCTTTACTACTTTGCACTTTTCCTATGTCTCTTTCAAGTGCTACCTTGGATTGGTATAGCTCTATTCCTTAGCACTCTCTTTTCTCATTTACCCAACTTGCAAAAAACTTCCTAGACCATTTCTCTATTAACATTTTTAATAATGTTTCTATAATAGACCTATATTCTATCAGACAATTTGATGACTAGTCTATTTCTGATTTTATCATTTGTTGGAGAAGCTTGATCAATCAACTCTCCTTCTCTTTACCCCAACTGGAGCTTATTGAGATTTTCTCAAGGGCATGTGCTAAGCACATCTCATCCACACTTTGGGTACAAAATTTCAACACATTTGATGAAGCTTTTATAATGGCATAGAAACTCAAGATTCACACTATTGATGAAGGCAAAGTCAAGTTGCGCAGTAAGAATCCCAATACTAAGATAAATGACTCCTCCTTCTCTAAAACCTCTCCCTCAAACCAAAAGGCTAAAGGCTCCACTAAAGTGGTGGTTTTTAAATCAACCTCTCCCATAACCACAAACCAATCAAATACTTCAAATTCTCAAAATATGACCAAGAAATTCCAATAATGGTATGAACAAAGACAATACACTCCCATTAGGGAATCATATACACCCATTTTGAAGAAACTATTATAGCAAGGTGCCATAAATCTTCCTCAGATTAAACCTCTTATATAGTTCAATCCTTCCCATCCTATCCCAACCTGGTACAAGGAAGATGAGTTTTGTGGTTACCATCGAGTTAAAGGTCACAACTCTAATAATTGTAAGATGCTCATGAACATTGTTCAAGATATGCTTGATAGAGGTGAGCTTGTCTTGGACAATCCTAACACATCTCCCAATCAAAGTATGGATTTGTTTAAACACCCTTTTCCTAACCATTCACCAAACCAAAATATTATCTAGTCCTTAACTAACTCAAGAGATCATAATATCCATATGGTTAATATGGTCTTTCCTTTATCTTCAGTTTAACTAACCCCTCAATAGGAGACATCTATTTTATCGACTCCTCCCACACATTCAATGGCACCTATTTTTCCCATTCTTCCTCCTCAAGTAGAAGAGCCTATTTCACCCATTCCATTCCCTCAAGAGGAAGATCCTCCTTTTCCACTCTTTTTACCACCCGAGGAGCTTGTAATACCAATTTTTTTTGCACTGATATTACCTATCCTCTTACCACTTGAAGACCACACCCTACCAGTTCCTCAACCACATGTTGAAGGAAACATCATTCCTATATTATACCCTCTTAAGGAACCTTCTTCCCTTAATGCTCCTCCACCTATAGAGAATGATACCCCACCCACTTTGACTTTGCACCTAGAAGAGTCTATCTCATCTACTCCCATAATAAATGAGAGACCTATTGTGCCTACTCCAATTACACTGCCCGTACCATTTCTTTTACATATTGAAGATCATACTTTACCTATGCCTCAGCCACATGTTGAGAGAGACATAATACCTATGCTTTACCCTCTTGAAGAACCTAATTCACCTACCTCCCCTCCACCCATGGTAGATCAAATCAATTCTCTCGTCTCTGTTAGAGAAGACCCCATTGTGGTTCTTTGTCGTCTTTGGCCTGATGTAGTAGAAACCAAAAATTTTCCTCTTTTCTAAACACTGTAACTTTCTAAAAATGCAATCATAAGGCCTACGTCAAATTTGTCAAAACCCTTCTCATGTTTGGTAAAAAGTCTATAATTTCTTGAATCCATGAAACTTGATCATGTGGCATTTTAGGACCAGCATAAAAATCCATATCCAACACGATAAATGTCAACCTTTACCATCAATTCTCTTACTACACTTTACCCTAAGGTCTTTGACAGAGCTAGATTTTTTTCAACAAAAGCACTAGAAGTTTAGCCATCTATGTCAGAAACCTCATCCTCACAAGAATTTGTTACATTAAATTAGATCAAGCCTTTAGGTGTACACCCCATTTCCAATTTAATTTATCCACAAGTGAAATTAGATTTGACTCCTCAACCAAATATTAGAGTTTCTCACCCTAAAACATAGAAGAATGTTAAGCCTTCTATACCTCACTAATCTCTTCTTCAACCCTCAACTTTACTATCCGTATTGGGTTCACATCCTTCTACTTTAGTTAGAATGTCATCTAACCAAGCCAAACAAAAGGTTAAGCTACCCCAACTCCTACCTTTGCCATCTGGTAGACCTATCACATTTGACACTAAGAAAGTGACAACAAAACACGTAACTCCACTGTCTCTAAATGAGACACCACATAAAATTACCTTTCCAACATCGAAATAGAAGAAGGTGTCAAATCCTATTAGTACAACAAGCATGAGCCCACTTGCAGGCTCATAAAGATTTTTCTTATGTCAATTATTGAAATATTTGGTAATAAATCTTCCACACATTAAGACTTATAGTCCTCTTGGATTGAAGCCATATTGGTTTGATGATACACAATTTTGTTTATATCATCATTCACCTGTACAAGATACTAAGAATTATAAAGCCCTCATAGTGGTTATTCAACAACACTTCAATGCTGACACCCTTTTTGATGACACTAACATTAAAATTCCTATTATTCCACCTTTATTATCTATATTAACTCTTATTATTCCAACAAAACACAAACTTGAAGATGTTATTATAACCCCTTTACCACCTTCTTCACTAAATTTTCAAATCAACACAATTAATGTGGCCATACAATCACAAAACCAAAAGGATAAAGTGAAGGAAAAGGTCAATACACCTTGGACCCATATCTTCACCAAAGACACTCCCCCTTCTAACCCTAATATTTCCATCTTGGGTGTTCCTAAAATAAAATCTTTAAATGTTACTCAAATATCAATGGTGAAGCAACTTCGCCAAACTCCTATGAAGATGTCTTTATATGAGTTAATCCAAAGCTCATTCCAACACCGGCAAGCTATAAATAGTTCTTTGCAAGTGATTAAGGTATAATCAAATGATCCCCAACCTCTTGTATCTTTGGTCAGCTCCCTTAATTCTATCTCCCTAATTTATTTTAGTAATTCAAAAATTCCACTTCAACACGCTAAAGATCAGGATTCTACTCTTTTTATTACCACATTTATTGATCAAACTTGTATCAAGAGAGTTATGATCAATGGGGTATCTAGTATTAATATTATTTCCACCCATGCCTACAAATAGCTAGCCCTTATCAATAATAACATGTCTCAAATTGATGTGGCACTTTGTTCCTTTAATGACACTATGGCTACTATGGTGGGCACTGTTGTCTTACATATTCTTGTATGTCCCCACATAATTCCCAAGCTCTTCTATGTTGTGAAAGGAGATTTCCAATATAACATACTGCTTAGATGACCTTGGATATGTGCTATGGCATGTGTACCCTTAACTTTGCATTATTGTTTCAAGTTTGAGCATGATGGACAAGTACATGTTATACCTAATAACCCACCTCTATTTAAAAAATATAATATGAATTATAGTCCCAATGATGTTATCATCCCATTGAAAACATCATCTTCCTTACATGATGCTTCTAAAGCTTCCACAAGCTCCACTCATGTGGTTACATAGATACTGACAACATAAATTCTTGACAAAGATCCCACGAAGGAGACCTTTCAATGTTTGTCACTTGGTGAATATCATTTGTTGACACTCGACATGTTCTATACTCCATAAGAATATGGAAGCCTCCATAGGCACCTAAATTATGACCCCTATATTAAGATGGTCATCCCTTATGACCCCCCTAATCTTTGAACCAATTTCATATATGGGGGAATTGATCAAGATCCCACTATCAGCAACCTATCTTCTTCACCACAACCATTCACATGTGACTTCTCTTTCTTAAGTAACCCTAGATTCAATCACACCTACCTATGTAGGTGTGCTTAGAAATGATTTGGTTTGGGTCATTACAAACAAGGTGTGCATATGCCTATTGAATATCCTACTAGCAACAGTACTAAAAATTCCAAAAAAAGGCATGGGGTGGGATATGATGAACCAAATGAACTCTCTAAAAACTCCCATGAACCAATTGTTGAAGAACCAGTCTCTCATTATCCACCTTTCTATCCACCATCACCCATATAATCAAAGGTATCTATACCTCCTATATTTTTTTCAATAAATGCCATCTATTTGGGCCTCTCACCTATCATTAAGGTAAGGAAATAAGGTCCCTTCCTCTCATTCATCTTAAAGTAATTGATAAATATTATCCCACTATTAATACTATCTAATGTTAGGATGATGATGTAATTCTCACCTACATGGGTGTAGATGATTATTATATCCAATGATCACTCCCATCCAAAACCCAAGCTATGTTAATTAAATCAACCATTAACATCAACTTGCCCTCTCATGATAACCCTTGTATCCTCAAGATTGGCCAATATTTATATTCCTTTGAGCAAGCTGATTATGCTACATTTCTTAATGACCATATCAAAGCCTTCACTTGGTCTAACAATGACATGCCTGGTATTGACCTGTCTATCATAACCCATAACATTATCACCAATCGAGATGCTAAACTTGTTAAGTAGAAACTTTGCAAAATGCATCCTCATATCACTCTCCTTATCAATGAGGAGGTCCAATGCCTCCTTTATGTTAACTTTATCCAACCCATTGACTAACTGCAATGGATTTATAATATTTTTACTATCATGAAAGTGACTAGAGGAATCTATATTTTCACTGACTATCATGATTTAAACCTTACTTTTCCAAAAGATGATTTTCTATTGCCTAATACCAACCAACTTGTTGATCTAACAACTAGCCATGAGATGCTATCACTTATGGATGGATTATTTAGATATAATAAATTCTTGGTTGCTTCTAAGGATTAACACAAGACCACCTTTGTTACCTCATAGAAAACTACATTGGTCTAAGGCCCTAAACTAGGCTATGTAGGCAACACTCAATTGACATGGGGTCTTCTGAGGTTAGCTCAGACATAAACCCACATTTCTAACTACCTTAGGCTTCACTACCTCTCTCTCTCTACCCTAGGATTCCTTGCCTATTAAAATTATAGGATTCACTACCTCTATCTCTCTACCTTACCCTACCTACCTATTTTAACTCTAGGCTTCACTACCTATATTCTTGACTCTTGACACTATAACCTAACTCTTTAAACCTAGAACCCTTAACTATCTTAGTTTACTTTTTTTTCCCTTACAACCAACCTTTTAGATGTTTTTCCTAAGTTTTGGGAGAATTACATTGGCCTAAGGCCCTAAACTAGGCTATGTAGGTAGTACTTAGGTGACATAGGGTCTTCTAAGGCTAGCTTGGCCATTAATTTAGTTGACTATTACCACTAAAGATTAGAAACTCACCCTTTTTCTTGTCTATTTATTTTCACTAGTAGTTGACATCAGCATTGATGATGATGTCAACACTTTAGCAGTCTACGTAGTGGCTGACATTGGTAGCACACTGTCAACCTCGATGCCATATCAATTGACATTGATAAAGATTCATGCCACACTGACTAATGTCAGTCAACCATCGGTTGACATTGATTGATCTCATCGATGTTGGTGATTGGTTTAGCCTCAGGGATAAATAACCCAAACCCAACCTACCCATTTCCCTTAAAAAGACTACCCCCAACTTACCCTAACTTATCCTACACCTACCCTAACATATTTTCTACCCCCCAAACCTATTTTATACACATCCACCTCTCATTTAACCTAAAAATTACTAAAACCAAATCAAAGTAGTTTGGACTCTTACCTCATCTCACTATCTCCTCTTGGTTGGCACTACTGGCACCTATGGACCTACACCTCCTGTTAGGTCCCCTCCTTATTCTACCATCTCAAATCACCCTTAAATCCCTATTTATTCTCTCTAATCACAAAGTTGTAAATGATTTTGGTCATCTACTAGACCCTTTTTTGTCAATTTTGGTTGGCCATTGATGTTGACAATCTTGACCTAACTTGTAGATGTCAGTGCTTATGCTTACTGATATTGGCAATGTTTCGCTAATTATGCTAATGTTGACACTTTTGCTTATTAATATCAACATATGTTATCGATGTTGGCAACTTTAAAAACATGTTTTCTACCACAAAAACACCCAAATTGTCACAACTTTACCTATATATTGGGGCAACTAGAGATAACATATATCTCCCCTAACCATGAAAAAATGACTTTAAAGATAACTCAAATCTTCACCCTCGATGACT